>JAUIMM010001440.1:600000-1058935 GCA_031769625.1 Taudactylus pleione
TATAGGTGCATAGATACAGCTCTGCCGTATCTCACCGTACTCGCCAGCGCAGATATAGGTGCATAGATACAGCTCTGCCTTATCTCACCGTACTCACCAGCGCAGATATAGGTGCATAGATACAGCACTGCCATATCTCACCATACTCGCCAGCGCAGATATAGGTGCATAGATACAGCTCTGCCATATCTCACCGTACTCGCCAGCGCAGATATAGGTGCATAGATACAGCTCTGTCATATCTCACCATACTCACCAGCACAGATATAGGTGCATAGATAGAGGTCTGCCATATCTCACTGTACTCACCAGCACAGATATAGGTGCATAGATACAGCTCTGCCATATCTCACCGTACTCACCAGCACAGATATAGGTGCATAGATAGAGGTCTGCCATATCTCACCATACTCACCAGCACAGATATAGGTGCATAGATAGAGGTCTGCCATATCTCACCGTACTCACCAGCGCAGATATAGGTGCATAGATACAGCTCTGCCATATCTCACCGTACTCACCAGCACAGATATAGGTGCATAGATACAGGTCTGCCATATCTCACCGTACTCACCAGCACAGATATAGGTGCATAGATACAGGTCTGCCATATCTCACCGTACTCACCAGCGCAGATATAGGTGCATAGATACAGCTCTGCCATATCTCACCGTACTCACCAGCGCAGATATAGGTGCATAGATACAGGTCTGCCATATCTCACCGTACTCACCAGCGCAGATATAGGTGCATAGATACAGGTCTGCCATATCTCACCGTACTCACCAGCGCAGATATAGGTGCATAGATACAGCTCTGCCATATCTCACCGTACTCACCAGCGCAGATATAGGTGCATAGATACAGGTCTGCCATATCTCACCGTACTCACCAGCGCAGATATAGGTGCATAGATACAGGTCTGCCATATCTCACCGTACTCACCAGCGCAGATATAGGTGCATAGATACAGGTCTGCCATATCTCACTGTACTCACCAGCGCAGATATAGGTGCATAGATACAGGTCTGCCATATCTCACCGTACTCACCAGCGCAGATATAGGTGCATAGATACAGCTCTGCCATATCTCACCGTACTCACCAGCGCAGATATAGGTGCATAGATACAGGTCTGCCATATCTCACCGTACTCACCAGCGCAGATATAGGTGCATAGATACAGGTCTGCCATATCTCACCGTACTCACCAGCGCAGATATAGGTGCATAGATACAGGTCTGCCATATCTCACCGTACTCACCAGCGCAGATATAGGTGCATAGATACAGGTCTGCCATACATACTTGCCTACTTTTGAAAAGTAGTTTGAGGGAGATCATTTACGGAAGTAGCAAATGACTCGCACAGTGTTGGAGGGTGTGGCCAGCACCGCCCAAAAGACATGTCTAGATCCATCTATTGGTGTATCTATTACCATGCACACACACACACACACACACAGTAATAGGACCCCCCCACACACACACACAGTAATAGGACCCCCACACACACACACACAGTAATAGGACACCCCCCCCCACACACACACACACACACACAGTAATAGGACCCCCCCACACACACACACTCAGTAATAGGACCCCCCCTACACACACACACAGTAATAGGACACCCCCCCCCACACACACACACACACACACACAGTAATAGGACCCCCCCACACACACACACTCAGTAATAGGACCCCCCCTACACACACACACACAGTAATAGGAACCCCCACACACACACAAACACACAGTAATAGGACACACACACACACACACACACACACACACACACACACACACACACACACACACACACACACACACAGTAATAGGACCCCCCCACACACACACACACAGTAATAGGACCCCCCTACACACACACACACTGTAATAGGACCCCCCCACACACACACAAACACACAGTAATAGGACCCACACACACACACACAGTAATAGGACCCCCCACACACACACAGTAATAGGACCCCCCCACACACACACACAGTAATAGGACCCCCCTACACACACACACACAGTAATAGGACCCCCCTACACACACACACAGTAATAGGACCCCCACACACACACAGTAATAGGACCCACACACACACACACACAGTAATAGGACCCCCCCACACAGACTCACATTAATGGTCCCCCCACTGACACACACACACACAGTCAGGTCAGCGTAGGCTCCTCCCCCAGCTGTCTGTCCTCCATTATGGCTGGGAAGTCTGGGCTGGCCAGTGAATGCTGGGAGCATCAGTCTCTCCCTGCAGTCAGTGTGTGGCCCATGTGACTGTCAGCTGCACAGGGGCGGACCTGGGAGGCATTTCCAGGCTCCATAGCAGATAGACTCCCTGCCCCTGCGTCTTCTTGTATACAAGCCTGGGCCCCATCGTGCATGCACAGGTAGGATTTCCAGCAGGGCAGTGGGGAAAGCGGGGGATTGCATATACATTGTGGGGTAGCGGGAGCTCCCATCTTAATTTGGGAGGCTCCCGCAGAAATCGGGAGTGTAGGCAAGCATGCTGCCATATCTCACTGTACTCGCCAGCGCAGATATACAGTCAGGTGCATAAATATTGGGACATTGACAGAATTTTCATATTTTGGCCTCTATTCACCACCACAATGGCTTTGAAATGAAACAAACAAGATGTGCTTTACCTGCAGACTTTCAGATTTAATTTGAGGGTAATTACATCCAAATCCGGTGAACGGTGTAGGAATTACAACGGTTTCTATATGTGCCTCCCACTTTTTAAAGGGCCAAAAGTAATGGGACTATCAACTGAAAAGCTATTTCATGGACAGGTGTGGGCTATTCCCTCGTTATTTCATTATCAAGTAAGCAGGTAAAAGGTCTGGAGTTGATTCTAGGTGTGACATTTGCATTTGGAATCAGTTGCTGTCGACTCTCAATATGAGATCCAAAGAGCTGTCACTATCAGTGAAGCCATCATTAGGCTGAAAAATCAAAACAAACCCATCAGAGAGATAGCAAAAACATTAGGTGTGGCCAAATCAACTGTTTGGAACATTCTTAAAAAGAAAGAACACACCGGAGAGCTCAGCAACACCAAAATACCCAGAAGACCACGGAAAACAACTGTGGTGGATGACAGAAGAATTATTTCCCTGGTGAAGAAAAACCCCTTCACAACAGTTGGCCAAATCAAGAACACTCTCCAGGAGGTAGGTGTATATGTGTCAAAGTCAACAATCAAGAGAAGACTTCACAAGAGTGAATATAGAGGGTTCACCACAAGATAAACAATTGGTGAGCCTCAAAAACAGGAAGATCAGATTAGAGTTTGCCAAACAACATCTAAAAAAGCCATTACAGTTCTGGAACAACATCCTATGGACAGATGAGACAAAGATCAACTTGTACCAGAGTGATGGGAAGAGAAGAGTATGGAGAAGGAAAGGAACTCATGATCCAAAACATACCACCTCATCAGTGAAGCATGGTGGTGGTAGTGTCATGGCGTGGGCATGTATGGTTGCCAACGGAACTGGTTCCCTTGTATTTATTGATGATGTGACTGCTGACAAAAGCAGCAGAATGAATTCTGAAGTGTTTCGGGCAATATTATATGCTCATATTCCGTCAAATGCTTCAGAACTCATTGGACGGCGCTTCACAGTGCAGATGGACAATGACCCGAAGCATACTGCAAAAGCAACCAAAGAGTTTTTTAAGGCTAAAAAGTGGAATGTTATGCAATGGCCAAGTCAATCCCCTGACCTGATAACGATTGAGCATGCATTTCACTTGATGAAGACAAAACTGAAGGGAAAATGCCCCAAGAACAAGCAGGAACTGAAGACATTTGCAGTAGAGGCCTGGCAGAGCATCACCAGGGATGAAACCCAGCGTCTGGTGATGTCTATGTGTTCCAGACTTCAGGCTGTAATTGCCTGCAAAGGATTTGCAACAAAGTATTAAAAAGTGAAAGTTAGATTTAGGATTTGTTTAGTTTGTCCCATTACTTTTGGCCCCTTAAAAAGTGGGAGGCACATATAGAAACCGTTGTAATTCCTACACCGTTCACCTGATTTGGATATAATTACCCTCAAATTAAATCTGAAAGTCTGCAGGTAAAGCACATCTTGTTTGTTTCATTTCAAAGCCATTGTGGTGGTGAATAGAGGCCAAAATATGAAAATTCTGTCAATGTCCCAATATTTATGCACCTGACTGTATGTGCATAGATACAGCTCTGCCATATCTCACCGTACTCGCCAGTGCAGATATAGGTGCATACAGTAGATACGGGTCTGTTGTTTCTCACCTTGCAATAAAATTATCTTAGGGAGACGTTTCAAACATCAAAATTGCTTGTTATTTATATTCCGTAGCACATCAGTCCCTGGCCCAGAGGAGCTTACACTCTATGGGCCTGATTCCTTATGGATTGCTATTGTGATTACGCACGTGGACGGCTTATTGATGCGTATTGTGCATGAGTATGCATTGCAGTATGCGTGCACGAATGCATCACTGTGATTGTACTGTGGCCCTGATTCAGAGCCGGACACTCTGACAGAGCGCTCGCTCTGAATCAGGGCAGTCCCCTGGCCGCTCGCATAGCTGTGGGTGACCACCCACAGCTATAGCGAGCGGCCAAAATGATGGTCGCGATGGTCAAGACCATAGCTACCATCGGGCTGCGACGAGACCCTTGTGGTAGGGTCTCGTTGCCGCAAGTCCTGGAGTGCTTTTGGCTCTATCAGAGCCAAAATCACTCCCACTGACATCACTTGTGATGTCAGTGGGGCCGGCCCCAGACGGTAAACGTTCCCATGGGAACGTCTCCGTCTGGGCAGCTACGCCCCTGGCATGCCCACCAAAGGGGGGCGTGCTGTCAATCACCATCGACAGCACGCCCAATTTGGTGCGAGATCCCTAACTACGGCTTGGCCGTCGTTATTCGGGTCTCACGCATGCACAGGACGGAGCCGCCTCCGTCGTGCGCATGCGCACTTGGGCAACATCGACCCGCTTGCGAGCTCTCAGCGCTCGTGAGCGGGTCTGAATCAGGCCCTGTGTTTGTAGACCCATCGCAGAGTGATTGACATTAAGTGTGCATTTGGGGGTGTTGATGGGGGGATGGCCGGCAAAACACAGGTGTGCCTGTCTGTTTGAATGCTGTTACAGGGCGTGCATTAATTAGGCACTGCGACGGCATACACAGAGTGAGTACTTACTGCGTGTGACGAGGGTAGCAATTTCTGAGTAAGGTCAGAGCTGATGTAATTGTGCATGAGCCGATGTTACACGATGTTCCCGATGTATACGCAAGTCTGCACAGAATTACGGATGTGAGATAGCGGTAGTGGGTGTCTCTATGCTGGCTTTGGGCATCTCTATAATAGCTTTGCGATTGCAGTCATTAGCTTTTTGTCGCATTAGACCTGCGTGCGTAATCGCGGCTGCGATCGCAATAGCGATCCGTAATTAATCAGGCCCTGTATTCACTACCACATGTAGACATAGTCACTAGGGAAAACAATTAACCTACTTGTATGTGTTTGGAGTGTTGGAGGAAATCAGAGTACTTGGGGGAAAGCCACGCATGCATGGGGAGAACATACAAACTCCGCACATATAGAGCCTTGGAGGGAAATGAAGTCATGACATCCGTGCTGCCTGTTTGTATAGTCAATGCCTACTGCCAGCTGTTTCCTGACGCTCCTGCCCGGTCACACCAGTTGTATTTGCAGGTTTGGGTAACACACATGTGATCAGTAGCAGCTGGCAGACGCTTTTTCCATCCCCTGTACAGAACCTCTGCACATGAAGTCTACGCGGCCCTGTGTGACCCCCACTCGTGGGGAAAAGGAGCTTTGTACAAACACGGAATCCCAGGTTTCTCTTTACTGTGATTCGTTTTCTGTTCCCCTATTTTATGTCTGCATCCTGCGCTATCTCTTCATTAGATTTTTATTAAGGCCCTTATAAGTTACGCTGAGGTAATCTGCGCTCTCTCCTTACTCTCTAATTCTTTCCATTTCTATTGCTGTATTGTGTCGTTTGCATTCAGCCTCTTCCAATTAGTTTTCAACACTGCAGAGTACATTTCTTTAGCTAGTAATCCCAATGTAAATTATATGTGAACAAAGTGTACATTTCACCCGTAATGGTTTAAACAGAGGTGCTTTACTAACGCTGCAAATGTTTTTCCAGCACAGGCTCTCTGCTCCCTCCGATACGCCATCTCTTCATTAATACGCAATGTGCAGACGTGCCGCTGCGCTAATATACTGCTGCACATCGCACCATTCACACTTTACGTGACATCAGAAATATCTCCAGGGAAAACAGCCGGTGAGATCATAGTCCAGGTAGGGACAGTAATGAGAACCACACTCTGTTATGTGATAGAGCCAGGAACGGGGCCTCTGACAGCTATTGCTGATTGCCTGGGGTGTCTGGCTCTAGACTAAGCTCAATGCTACACCCATTCAGTAACACTACATCTATACATTACCAGTCTTTCTGAATTGTTTAATAGTGTCAAAGTTGTGTTAAACAATAGCAGCTGGCGGCCAAACTGTATAAAGTGACCATACTGTACTGTACATAGCAGGTAATGTATCGACATCTAGGAGCTGCCAAAACAACTGAGGTAATTATAGAAATGCAAATATAACCTGGTGATCAATTAACATCTGAGTTTGTTATGAGGCTGAAGAAGAGATCATTTACTTAATATTTTTTAACTGCAACAATGTAACAATGTAAATTATCCAACAGTTCCCTCTGTCGGAAACATGGAGGATTGTGTTATGGACAAAAGAATATATAATAAACATGTCCCATCATTTGTCAGTGAGTCTATACTCATATTAATTACATTACCAAGAAAAGATGGTTAAACTGAACCCGTAGGCTGCAGGCACTGGGGGAAGACATTACGAGGACTGAACCAATCAGCTCATTAGGAACTGGTGACATCACTAGGGTATGACTAGTGCTCCCATAAGTGTGAGAGTAAAAAGAACATCACCCAATGGGGGCATTAGAATTCCTGTCAGGGGCACCACCAGGGTGGACGCGAGATAGAGCGGCTGGGTGGAGGTCAGAAAAACTGAGGAGGAGTCTCAGACTCACAGAGTGGAGGGCAGGACAGGGCAAGGTGGAGACTGAGGTATAGAGTGTATACATTCAACCAAGCATGCACTAAACCCAGAGCCGTAACTAGACTTTTTGTGCCCGGTGCCAGAAAGAGCATTGACTCCCCCTCTATATTTCAAATAGGGACATAACTCACCCAAAAAAGGGGCATTGCCTCATGGGGAAGGGCCAGGGAAGAGATAGGGGAGGCCAGGAGATCTGGGGATAAATAGGGACATAATATAGTGCACCTGAGAGAGGGCCATGGCCTCATGGGGAAGGGCCAGGGAGGAGATAGGGGAGGCCAGGAGATGCTGGCGATAAATATATAATATAGTGCACCTGAGAGAGGGCCATGGCCTCATGGGGAAGGGCCAGGGAAGAGATAGGGGAGACCAGGAGATGCTGGGGATAAATAGGGACATAAAATAGTGCACCTGAGAGAGGGCCATGGCCTCATGGGGAAGGGCCAGGGAAGAGATAGGGGAGGCCAGGAAACGCTGGGGATAAATAGGGACATAATATAGCGCACCTGAGAGAGGACCATGGCCTCATGGGGAAGGGCCAGGGAAAAGATATAGGAGGCAAGGAGATGCTGGGCATAATTAGGGACATAATATAGTGCACCTGAGAGAGGGCCATGGCCTCATGGGGAAGGGTCAGGGAAGAGATAGGGGAGGCCAGGAGATGCTGGGGTTAAATAGGGACATAACATAGTGCACCTGAGAGAGGGCCATGTCCTCATGGGGAAGGGCCAGGGAAGAGATAGGGGAGGCCAGGAGATGCTGGGGATAAATAGGGACATAATATAGCGCACTTGAGAAAGGGCCATGGCCTCATGGGGACGGGTCAGGGAAGAGATAGGGGAGGCCAGGAGATGCTGGGGATAAATAGGGACATAATATAGTGCACCTGAGAGAGGGCCATGTCCTCATGGGGAAGGGCCAGGGAAGAGATAGGAGAGGCCAGGAGATGCAGGGGATAAATAAGGACATAATATAGTGCACCTGAGAGATGGCCATGGCCTCATGGGGTAGGGTCAGGGAAGAGATAGGGGAGGCCAGGAGATTCTGGGGATAAACAGGGACATAATATAGTGCACCTGAGAGAGGGCCATGGCCACATGGGGAAGGGCCAGGGAAGAGATAGGGGAGGCCAGGAGATGCTGGAGATAAATAGGGACATAATATAGTGCACCTGAGAGAGGGCCATGGCCTCATGGGGAAGGGCCAGGGAAGAGATAGGGGAGGCCAGGAGATGCTGGGGAAAAATAGGGACATAATATATCGCACCTGAGAGAGGGCCATGACCTTATGGGGATGGGCCAGGGAAGAGATAGGGGAGGCCAGGAGATGCTGGGTATAAATAGTGACATAATATAGCGCACGTCAGAGAGGGCCATGGCCTCATGTGGAAGGGCCAGGGAAGAGATAGGGGAGGCGAGGAGATGCTGGGGATAAATAGGGACATAATATAGCGCACGTGAGAGAGGGCAATGTCCTCATGGGGAAGGGCCAGGGAAGAGATAGGGGAGGCCAGGAGATTCTGGGGATAAATAGGGACATAATATAGTGCACCTGAGAGAGGGCCATGGCCTCATGGGGAAGGGCCAGGGAGGAGATAGGGGAGGCCAGGAGATGCTGGGAATAAATAGTGACATAATATAGTGCACCTGAGAGGGCCATGGCCTCATGGGAAGGGCCAGGGAAGAGATAGGGACATAATATAGTGCACCTGAGAGAGGGCCATGGCCTCATGGGAAGGGGCAGGGAAGAGATATAGGAGGCCAGGAGATGCTGGGGATAAATAGGGACATAATATAGTGCACCTGAATAAGGGCCATGGCCTCATGGGGAAGAGTCAGGGAAGAGATAGGGGAGGCCATGAGATGCTGTGGATAAATAGTGACATAATATAGTGCACCTGAGAGATGGCCATGTCCTCATGGGAAAGGTCCAGGGAAGAGATATGAGAGGCCAGGAGATGCTGGGGATAAATAGGGACATAACATAGCGCACCTGAGAGAGGGCCATGACCTCATGGGGAAGGGCAAGGGAAGAGATAGGAGAGGCCAGGAGATGCAGGGGATAAATAGGGACATAATAAAGTGCACCTGAGAGAGGGCCATGGCCTCATGGGGCAGTGCCAGGGAAGAGATAGGGGAGGCCAGGAGATGCTGGGGATAAATAGGGACATAATATAGCGCACCTGAGAGAGGGCCATGACCTCATGGGGAAGGGCCAGGGAAGAGCTTGGGGAGGCCAGGAGATGCAGGGGATAAATAGGGACTTAATATAGTGCACCTGAGAGAGGGCCATGGCCTCATGGGGAAGGGCCAGGGAAGAGATAGGGGAGGCAAGGAGATGCTGGGGATAATCAGGGACATAATATAGCACACCTGAGAGAGGGCGATGGCCTCATGGGGATGGGCCAGGGAAGAGATAGGGGAGGCCAGGAGATGCTGGGGATAAATAGAGACATAATATAGCGCACCTGCGAGAGGGCCATGGCCTCATGGGGAAGGGCCAGGGAAGAGATAGGGGATGCCAGGAGATGCTGGGGATAAATATTGACATAATATAGTGCACCTGAGAGAGGGCCATGGCCTCATGGGGAAGGGCCAGGGAAGAGATAGGGGAGGCCAGGAGATGCTGGGGATAAGTAGGGACATAATATAGTGCACCTGAGAGAGGGCCATGGCCTCATGGGGAAGGGCCAGGGAAAAGATAGGGGAGGCCAGGAGAAGCTGGGGATAAATAGGGACAAAATATAGTACACCTGAGAGAGGACCATTGCCTCATGGGGAAGGGTCAGGGAAGAGATAGGGGAGGCCAGGAGATACTGGGGAATATAGGGACATAATATAGTGCACCTGAGAGAGGGCCATGGCCTCATGGGGAAGGGCCAGGGAAGAGATAGGGTAGGCTAGGAGATGCTGGGGATAAATAGGGACATAATATAATGCACCTGAGAGAGGGCCATGGCCTCATGGGAAGGGCCAGGGAGGAGATAGGGGAGGCCAGGAGATGCTGGGGATAAATAGGGACATAATATAGTGCACCTGAGAGAGGGCCATGGCCTCATGGGGAAGGGCCAGGGAAGAGATAGGGACATAATAGAGTGCACCTGAGAGAGGGCCATGGCCACATGGGAAGGACCACGGAAGAGATATAGGAGGCCAGGAGATGCTGGGGATAAATAGGGATATAATATAGTGCACCTGAGAAATGGCCATGGACTCATGGGGAAGGGTCAGGGAAGAGATAGGGGAGGCCAGGAGATGCTGGGGATAAATAGGGACATAATATAGTGCACCTGAGAGAGGGCCATGGCCTCATGGGGAAGGGTCAGGGAAGAAATAGGGGAGGCCAGGAGATGCTGGGGATGAATAGGGACATAATATAATGCACCTGAGAGAGGGCCATGGCCTCATGGGGAAGGGCCCGAGAGGAGATAGGGGAGGCCAGGAGATGCTGGGGATAAATAGGGACATAATATAGTGCTCCTGAAAGAGGGCCATGGCCTCATGGGAAGGGCCAGGGAAGAGATAGGGACATAATATAGTGCATCTGAGAGAGGGCCATGGCCTCATGGGAAGGGCCAGGGAAGAGATATAGGAGGCCAGGAGATGCAGGGGATAAATAGGGATATAATATAGTGCGCCTGAGAAATGGCCATGGCCTCATGGGGAAGGGTCAGGGAAGAGATAGGGGAGGCCATGAGATGCTGGGATAAATAGGGACATAATATAGTGCACCTGAGAGAGGGCCATGTCCTCATGGGGAAGTTCCAAGGAAGAGATAGGAGAGGCTAGGAGATGCTGGGGATAATTAGGGACATAATATAGCACACCTGAGAGAGGGCCATGACCTCATGGGGAAGGGCCAGGGAAGAGATAGGAGAGGCCTGGAGATGCTGGGGATAAATAGGGACATAATATAGTGCACCTGAGAGAGAACCATGGCCTCATGGGGAAGGCCCAGGGAAGAGATAGTGGAGGCCAGGAGATACTGGGGATAAATAGGGACATAATACAGTGCTTCTGATAGAGGGCCATGGCCTCATGGGGAAGGGCCATGGAAGAGATAGGGGAGGCCAGGAGATGCTGGGGATAATTAGGGACACAATATAGCGTACATGAGAGAGGGCGATGGCCTCATGGGGAAGGGCCAGGGAAGAGATAGGGGAGGCCAGGAGATGCTGGGGATAAATAGAGACATAATATAGTGCACCTGCGAGAGGGCCATGGCCTCATGGGGAAGGGCCAGGGAAGAGATAGGGGAGGCAAGGAGATGCTGGGGATAAATAGGGACATAATATAGTGCACCTGAGAGAGGGCGATGGCCTCATGGGGAAGGGCCAGGGAAGAGATAGGGGAGGCCAGGAGATGCTGGGGATAAATAGGGACATAATATAGTGCACCTGAGAGAGGGCCATGGCCTCATGTGGAAGGGCCAGGGAAAAGATAAGGGAGGCAAGGAGATGCTGGGGATAAATAGGGATATAATATAGTACACCTGAGAGAGGACCATGCCCTCAAGGGGAAGGGCCAGGGAAGAGATAGGGGAGGCCTGTAGATACTGGGGATAAATAGGGACATAATACAGTGCTTCTGATAGAGGGCCATGGCCTCATGGGGAAGGGCCAGGGAAGAGATAGGGGAGGCCAGGAGATGCTGGGGATAAATAGGGACATAATACAGTGCTTCTGATAGAGGGCCATGGCCTCATGGGGAAGGGCCAGGGAAGAGATAGGGGAGGCCAAGAGATGCTGGGGATAATTAGGGACACAATATAGTGTACATGAGAGAGGGCGATGGCCTCATGGGGAAGGGCCAGGGAAGAGATAGGGGAGACCAGGAGATGCTGGGGATAAATAGAGACATAATATAGTGCACCTGCGAGAGGGCCATGGCCTCATGGGGAAAGGCCAGGGAAGAGATAGGGGAGGCCAGGAGATGCTGGGGATAAATAGGGACATAATATAGTGCACCTGAGAGAGGGCGATGGCCTCATGGGGAAGGGCCAGGGAAGAGATAGGGGAGGCCAGGAGATGCTGGGGATAAATAGGGACATAATATAGTGCACCTGAGAGAGGGCCATGGCCTCATGTGGAAGGGCCAGGGAAAAGATAAGGGAGGCCAGGAGATGCTGGGGATAAATAGGGATATAATATAGTACACCTGAGAGAGGACCATGGCCTCATGGGGAAGGGCCAGGGAAGAGATAGGGGAGGCCTGTAGATACTGGGGATAAATAGGGACATAATATAGTGCACCTGAGAGAGGGCCATGGCCACAAAGGGAAGGGCCAGGGAAGAGATAGGGGAGGCCAGGAGATGCTGGGGATAAATAGGGACATAATATAGTGCACCTGAGAGATTGCCATGGCCTCATGGGGAAGGGTCAGGGAAGAGATAGGGGAGGCAAGGAGATGCTGGGGATGAATAGGGACATAATATAGTACACCTGAGAGAGAACAATGGCCTCATGGGGAAGGGCCAGGGAAGAGATAGGAGAGGCCAGGAGATGCTGGGGATAAATAGGGACATAATATAGTGCACCCGAGAGAGGGCCATGGCCTCATGGGGAAGGGCCAGGGAAGAGATAGGGGAGGCCAGGAGATGCTGGGGATAAATAGGGACATAATATAGCACACCTGAGAGAGGGCAATGGCCTCATGGGGAAGGGCCAGGGAAGAGATAGGGGAGGCCAGTAGATTCTAGGGATAAATAGGGACATAGTATAGTGCACCTGAGAGAGGGCCATGGCCTCATGGGGAAGGGCCAGGGAGGAGATAGGGGAGGCAAGGAGATGCTGGGAATAAATAGTGACATAATATAGTGAACCTGAGAGAGGGCCATGGCCTCATGGGGAAGGGCCAGGGAGGAGATATGGGAGGCCAGGAGATGCTGGAAATAAATAGTGACATAATATAGTGCACCTGAGAGAGGGCCATGGCCTCATGGGAAGGGCCAGGGAAGAGATAGGGACATAATATAGTGCACCTGAGAGAGGGCCATGGCCTCATGGGAAGGGGCAGGGAAGAGATATAGGAGGCCAGGAGATGCTGGGGATAAATAGGGACATAATATAGTGCACCTGAGAAAGGGCAATGGCCTCATGGGGAAGAGTCAGGGAAGAGATAGGGGAGGCCATGAGATGCTGGGGATAAATAGGGACATAATATAGTGCACCTGAGAGAGGGCCATGTCCTCATGGGGAAGGTCCATGGAAGAGATAGGAGAGGCCAGGAGATGCTGGGGATAAATAGGGACATAATATAGCACACCTGAGAGAGGGCCATGACCTCATGGGGAAGGGCCAGGGAAGAGATAGGGGAGGCCAGGAGATACTGGGGATAAATAGGGACATAATATAGTGCACCTTAGAGAGGGCCATGGCCTCATGGGGAAGGGCCAGGGAAGAGATAGGGGAGGCCAGGAGATGCTTGGGATAATTAGGGACACAATATAGCGCACCTGATAGAGGGCGATGGCCTCATGGGGAAGGGCCAGGGAAGAGATAGGGGAGGCCAGGAGATGCTGGGGATAAATAGGTACATAATATAGTGCACCTGAGAGAGGGCGTTGACCTCATGGGGAAGGGCCAGGGAAGAGATAGGGGAGGCCAGGAGTTGCTGGGGATAAATAGGGACATAATATAGTGCACCTGAGAGAGGGCCATGGCCTCATGGGGAAGGGCCAGGGAAAAGATAAGGGAGGCCAGGAGATGCTGGGGATATATAGGGACATAATATAGTACACCTGAGAGAGGACCATGGCCTCATGGGGAAGGGCCAGGGAAGAGATAGGGGAGGCCAGGAGATACTGGGGATAAATAGGGACATAATATAGTGCACCTGAAAGAGGGCCATGGCCTCATGGGAAGGTGCAGGGAAGAGATATAGGAGGCCAGGAGATGCTGGGGATAAATAGGGACATAATATAGTGCACCTGAGAAAGGACCATGGGCTCATGGGGAAGAGTCATGGAAGAGATAGGGGAGGCCATGAGATGCTGGGGTTAAATAGGGACATATTATAGTGCACCTGAGAGAGGGCCATGTCCTCATGGGGAAGGTCCAGGGAAGAGATAGGAGAGGCCAGGAGATGCTGGGGATAAATAGGGACATAATATAGCGCACCTGAGAGAGGGCCATGACCTCATGGGGAAGGGCCAGGGAAGAGATAGGAGAGGCCAGGAGATGCTGGGGATAAATAGGGACATAATATAGTGCACCTGAGAGAGGGCCATGGCCTCATGGGGAAGGGCCAGGGAAGAGATAGGGGAGGCCAGGAGATGCTGGGGATAAATAAGGACATATTATAGCGCACCTGAGAGAGGGCTATGGCCTCACGGGGAAGGACCAGGGAAGAGAAAGCGGAGGCCAGGAGATGCTGGGGATAAATAGAGACATAATATAGCGCAATTGCGAGAGGGCCATGGCCTCATGGGGAAGGGCCAGGGAAGAGATAGGGGAGGCCAGGAGATGCTGGGGATAAATAGGGACATAATATAGTGCACCTGAGAGAGGGCCATGGCCTCATGGGGAAGGGCCAGGGAAGAGATAGGGGAGGCCAGGAGATGCTGAGGATAAGGAAGCTACAAGTGAGAATGATAATTAATAAAAAATTGGCATGCCCAAACAGCGCCCCCTGCCCTGTGCCATGACACAGGTCTCACCACCCTAGTTATGGTCCTGACTGAACCATTGGCTGCAGAGGTTCCAGCGCTGTCAGCTGATCCAGTTCCTTATTGTTCTGCTGGACTTGGTCTGCAGGTCTGCTCCAGCAGCACACACACCAGATCGCCAGCGGCTGCATCTTTTACCATCCAGGACTCTCAGGGCCTGATTCTGTAAGGATCATAATTGCAAAGCTGCACGCAGGCTATAGATATGATGTATGCACTCAGGCTATAGATATGATGTATGCACTCAGGCTATAGATATATGATGTATGCACTCAGGCTATATATAAATGATGTATGCATGCAGGCTATAGATATATGATGTCTGCTCGCAGGCTATAGATATATGATGTATGCACGCAGGCTATAGATATATGATGTATGCACGCAGGCTATAGATATATGATGTCTGCATGCAGGCTATAGATATATGATGTATGCACTCAAGCTATAGATATGATGTATACACGCAGGCTATAGATATATGATGTAGGTACACAGGCTATAGATATATGATATATGTCCACAGGCTATAGATATGATGTATGCACACAGGCTGGTGGAGGGAGGTCACATGTGAACTTGCTCCTGAGAACCAGTGTGGTGTCAAATTACAGCCCACCTCCCTGAGGGCTTTCCCAGGCAGGATGCATCCTGCTGGGGCAGGGAGACCAAGGAAATCCCCTGGGAAGAAGCCTGGAAGGAAAAAGAAGGCCGAGCCAGTCGGGCCAGTCATTTTAGCTGGTATTGATAGCCAGCTTATCAGTAATGAAGCTGTTTCTAACTTGCCGGAGGGGACACCAATGGACGTACGTGGGTCCCCTGTGAAAGAACAGGGGTCATGGCCTGGCAGCTCCAAAGTACCTGTGGAAAATCCCCAGGGTGAAGTAACTACCGGGGAGATTATGTGTACGCAGGATGGTGAAGAAGGAGAACCAGGTGAGGTGAAGCTATCGGATGGCGAGGATGTCCTGGCAAGTGAAGGAGAAGGTGATTGCCAACGGCTGAGCACAGAACTTCTGGCTATGGAGGTGTGCAGGCTGCAATCAAGAATTGCCTTTAAGAAAAAGAAGGGAAACCGCTGCCGTCCGTGGGAAGGCCAAAATTCCGGGATGAAATACAGCTGCTCTCACAATCCCTTGTAAGGGTTAAAGATGTTTTGGCTGACCGGCACAAGATGCTGAAGCTCCAGGCATCGGAGGCATCCAGCAGCCTGCCGGTGAATCCTACGGCTGAAGTGGCATCACAGGAGGAGGAAGATCCTCTCCTCATGGAGATCCGGAGGATGGAGGAATCCCCTGTGGTTGCAGATGGCAGTGACGGCGGGCCGGAGCCAAGTGGAGGCGGCACGGAGCAGGTGAAATCGAACATCGCTGTCCTGGCTGGCTCTTGGGCCTGCACCAGCAGTGATGCTGTGGGGACTTCAGGGGAAACCCAGGGGAATCCCAGCATGATGGAGGAGGAGGGCGGAGTAACAACAACAGCATTCCAGGTTAGGGGCGGCAGGGAAGATCCTGGTGATGAGGTCGGGAGGCTACCTCCACTGTGTTGGCATTGATTCTTCTGACCCTGTTCCGGCCGAGGGACTGCTGGAAGGGTGCCCAGTGCGGTCCAGGGTACGGCGCAATAGGTCAGTGAGGGCGATGTCGAGTGTGGAGGTGAAACGTTCTACTGGGATGACAGTGACAGGGGAATCCCTTGTTTCTGGTACAGCTACGAGCCGTGGTGTCAGAGAAGCACACAGGTCAGGGCAGGTGGAAGCAATGCCGGCAGATGTAACTGTGGACTATGTGTGGGGGAAGACAGCACAAGGACTGCCGGTATTGAAAAGAAGCAGTTTATTGCCTGAGGAGGAGAGGCTGCTTACAATCATGTACGGCGAGATGGATACTCCTGTACGTGTGAAAGCAGCAATTGATTTGATAAACAAGAACAATAGGGCTAAAGGTCTTGATGACAGGAATGTGAATGAGGGGGCTTCTACCTCAGAGGAAAAGGGGAATGTGGTGGAAAGTGTTAAATCTGTGCCAGGAGTGTTCTCATATGCAGGGGTTCTAGCTAGAGATCGCCCTGTATGTAAGAGAGTACAGGCTAGGGTAGAAGGGGGTCAACGTACCAAAAGAAAGAATTTGATACAGTTCAAGTGGGTGGGGGGGAGATGTGCCTAATAAAAGTACCTTCTTGAAAATGTTGTTTTCTTTAATTACGGAGGCACAGGACCTTTTCGCCTGTATCCACCCCCCCCAAATCGGTAGATTTTGATACAAGTTTCATGACAAATGGGAACATGCAAGTTTTTTGGGACGAATGGTTGTCAAACAGATTATGTAACCCTTACTGTAAATACAAGGCAACAGTGCTTTCTGAGCCTGATATTGTGTGCATCACAGTGTTGGTAAGGAATGAATTGATTCCAGTGGGGGACATAAAATTTTGGTTGGCAAGACACTGCAAGATGATGTCAGAATTGAGGAAGACTGACTTCACGTTGGGCGTCTGGGGTTGGTCTTATACCGCTCAAGTAAGATAACTTAGCACAGCATGGGGAATAAATCACATCCCGTCAGCTACTTATATAGTGAAGGATCGGGTGCAAGTTTTCTACCAGGGACAACCCAAGACTTGTTTCAAGTGTGGAGAGGTTGGTCACCTGAGTAATGAATGTGGGGTAATTAAGTGTACGATGTGTGGGAGAGTTGGTCACACATCGAGATCATGTGAGACAGTAAGATGTAATCTATGTGGAAAGGAGAGTCATCTGTATAGTAGGTGTCCGGAGGGAGAGTAGAGAGGAGGAGAGGAGGAGCAGGAAACAGAGGAAAGGAGTGAGAGGAGGATGGGTGGAAGTGTGAGGGTGGAGGATGGGAAGGCAGTGAGTTGGAGCATGAATGGGAAGGAAGATGATGGGTTTCAGGTGGTGAAGGCAAAAGGGAAGGCTAAAAGGAAGGCAAGTGTGACAAGCAATCGTTTTTTATGTTTTTTCCACAGATGAGGAGGGGGAGGGGGAGGTGAAAAGAATTACTGAGGAACTAGTGTTTGTTCCCAAAGTACTGTAACTAGGAGAAGGAGGGGGAGAAGTAGTCAGAAAGAGAGGAGAATAGGTTGTGGTGTTGGGAAGAAAAGGAAGGAGGTAGGGAAGGAAGGAGAGGAAGGTAGGAAGCAGGAAAAGAGGAAGAAGAGAGATGGGGAGGGGAAGTCACAGGAGGATTTGGAATGGGATAACATGGGGACTGAACTGCAGGGGGAGGTAAAGGAGGTGGAGGAGGCAGATCAGGAAGAAGTTGAGTCCTTAGAGATAGGTGAGAGGGGGAAGATTCAGAACAGTGAGGCTGAAATAGACATCCCTGTGGAGGTGCAAAGGGAATGTATGGTAATACAGTTCACTGGCAGACCGCCAGATCCTGAACCCCCTGATTTGGTGGTGGGACAGGTGGGTTGGTTGGTGATGATATAGGTGTTGAGGGTTTAGAGGTGGAGGGTGAGGGGGAGGAGGTCTTCTGGGAGAAGTAAGAGAAAGGTAAGTATGGTTCCAGTTTCTATAACCAAGAAATATGGATCCCCAGCCCATACGATGTGCCACTATTAATGTGGCTTTCATAGTTTCCGACCAAGCTCGTTTTATGGGCTTTGATTTTTTCAACACGGTTGAGGTTAATTTTTTGTTTTTGCAAGAGACTAGGCTAAAGGAGCTGGCTGCCCTACATAGGGTAAAGAGAGAATGGAAGAAGGGGCCATCTTTCTGGTCTCTTGCGGCTGAGCCGGGCGGTGGGGTGGCATTACTTTTTACTGGTATGGTAACTGTACACAAGGTTATAGAGTTGCAACTGTGTAGGTGTATGGTTTGGGATGTCACCCTGAGAGGGCATGACCTGAGGCTAATTAACATCTATGGGCCACGCTTAGTATAGGATAGGAAGTGCCTTTTCAGGGAGATAAAACCGTTCCTCTTCACGGCCTGACAGGTTGTCTTTGGAGGTGATTTCAACCCGTAATTCGGACTTTGGACAGGGGAGGCTCCAAGACAAGGCAGGGCTATGATTCAAAATTTTTAGTGAGGATGATTAGGGAGGCTGGTCTGGTTGATGTGCATGTTTGTCATCACCCAGACCTCACTGGTTTCACATATTTCAGTGGTAGTCGCAGATCTAGGATAGATAGGTGTTTTGTTAAGGAGACTCTGCAGACATTGCCTCCTGAGGTGAGGTTGGTCGAGTTCTCTGATCACGTTTTTTTGAGTGTTTCCTTGAATGTTGCACAATCCCTTCAGAAAGGCAGGGGTGTGTAGCATTTGGACTCTAACCTCCTGAATGAGGAATGGGTTAGACAATCTTTCAGGGACTTCTTCCAGGCACAGAAAACACTGTTGGAGGAAGGGAGGAGTAGATCAGAGTGGTGGGAGGAGGTTCAGAGTTTCTTCAAGCGGATCAGTGGAAATAAGAGCTTGAGAAAACATAATGTCTACCAATCTTTGAGAAGGAAATTGGATTTCCTAGTCTCTGAGCAGGGTGATGATGGGGAAATCTCCTGAGTGAAGGCTCGGATGAGGGAGTTACAGTATGACCATTTTTCCTCCTTGGTTCTGGAGAGGGATTACGGGATATACCACTCGCCCGATCCCTACCAGAGCTGTAGGAGGTCAGCTGAGGTGAAATAAATCAGGGGTCTGCGTGATGTCCAGGGTGTCCTTCAGGAGAGTAGGGAAGGCATCCTGGGTGTCATTGTTGAATATTACTCTGACCTATTGTCTGAGCAGCTACTTATTAGGGAAAGGATGGAGACTTTTCTGAGGGAAACACCTGGGCCAGGGAAGCCTGATGCCTCTTTTGATTTCTTAGAGAGTGATATAGGGGTGGATGAGGTCAGGAGAGCGATTGAGTGATTATCCATCAAGAAATCTCCAGGCCGGATGGGTTAACATCCGAGTTCTATAAGACCTTCTCAGACATCCTGGCCCCACGGCTGGTGGAAGTGTTCAACACTGGCTTGGGGGAGGGGAATCTCCCCCCATCCATGAGGTTGTCTGCTCTTATATTATTGTCCAAGGGTAAGGATCCCCTGTGTGTTGAGAACTGGCACCCCATAGCACTTCTTGGCACAGACAGGAAGATTTTGGCAAAAATGATTTTTAACAGGCTGATTGAGTTTTCAGAACAGCTACTTTCAGCTTCTCAGCATTGTACAGTGAAGGGCCGTAGCACCTTTAGTGCTGTCCTAGGTGTCCGGGAGGCTGTTGAGCGGTGCCATACTGAGAAGTGGAGGAAGTATTTGCTGGCACTGGACCAATCAAAGGCTTTTGACTGAGGTAAACATGAATACCTATGGACCGTACAGGAAAGCTATGGGATCCCAGTGAGGGTGGTGAATTGGCTAAAGGTTATTTACAGTAAGGCCGAGAGCTTCCCGCATGTGAATGGTTAGGGTGGGTCCTACCTTTGATGTTGGTTTTGGAGTCAGTCACGGATGTCCTCTGAGCCCCCTCTGCATGTGTTTGCAATTGACCCCTTCATTAGAAGGCAAGAGAGCGGCATGGTAGAGGGGGTAAGGTTGGGTCCAGGGCCGATGTTGAAGGTAGTGGCCTCCGCAGATGATGTCACAGTGAGGGGCGGCAGGTGGAACAGCTCATCTGTGAATATTCTGGGGCCTCGTGCTCCAGGATAGACCAGGAAAAGGGTGAAACTTTCTGGATGGAGGAAGAAGGTAATGAGTTTGACCTTCCGGACAGCCTTCCCCAGGTCAGTCCACAGATAAAAATCTTATGTATTTATTTTAATCATGGTGGCTACAGCACCCTAAATTGGGAAAAGAGGCTGGAAGTCGCATCCCGGAAGGTGGCGTGCTGGAGGTGGTGGAGACTCTCCTTTAGGGAAAAGGTTGATTTGATCACAGTGTTTCTGTACATCAGTTATGTCTGTTTCTTGCCTCAATGTTTGTGGTCCAAGATAAATGCACTGTTTTTCCTGATGTTTTGGGGAAACAGGATGAATATCATCAAGGAGGGCAATACCTACAGATCAAGGGAAGAGGGGGGCCGAATATGGTTAACCCGGTTGTGTTTTTTGTCTCAACCTTTGTCAAACTTGATCTTGGGAGTCTGTAGTTAGAGACTCCCCCTTGATGGGTAGAGGGCTTCCAGGAATGGGTGTTGCCCGTTCTCTAAGGTTGGATAGAGGGTGGACAGTTGCAGTAGGAGGTGACTGTGTAATACAGCTAATAAGCTAATGTAGCAGGAGGTGACCGTGTAATACAGCTAATAAGCTAATGTAGCAGGAGGTCACCGTGTAATACAGCTAATAAGCTAATGTAGCAGGAGGTGACCGTGTAATACAGCTAAAAAGCTAATGTAGCAGGAGGTGACCGTGTAATACAGCTAATAAGCTAATGTAGCAGGAGGTGACCGTGTAATACAGCTAATAAGCTAATGTAGCAGGAGGTGACCGTGTAATACAGCTAATAAGCTAATGTAGCAGGAGGTGACCGTGTAATACAGCTAATAAGCTAATGTAGCAGGAGGTGACCATGTAATACAGCTAATAAG
Source organism: Taudactylus pleione (assembly GCA_031769625.1). NCBI lineage: Eukaryota > Metazoa > Chordata > Amphibia > Anura > Myobatrachidae > Taudactylus > Taudactylus pleione. The sequence continues at coordinate 621,367 of JAUIMM010001440.1, forward strand.
CTAATGTAGCAGGAGGTGACTGTGTAATACAGCTAAAAAGCTAATGTAGCAGGAGGTGACCATGTAATACAGCTAATAAGCAAATGTAGCAGGAGGTGACCGTGTAATACAGCTAATAAGCAAATGTAGAACGAGGTGACCGTGTAATACAGCTAATAAGCTAATGTAGCAGGAGGTGACCGTGTAATACAGCTAATAAGCTAATGTAGCAGGAGGTGACTGTGTAATACAGCGAATAAGCTAATACAGCAGGAGGTGACCGTGTAATACAGCTAATAAGCTAATGTAGCAGGAGGTGACCGTGTAATACAGCTAATAAGCTAATGTAGCAGGAGGTGACTGTGTAATACAGCTAAGCTAATGTAGCAGGAGGTGACTGTGTAATACAGCTAATAAGCTAATGTAGCAGGAGGTGACTGTGTAATACAGCTAATAAGCTAATGTAGCAGGAGGTAACTGTAATACAACTAATAAGCTAATGTAGCAGGAGGTGACCGTGTAATACAGCTAATAAGCTAATGTAGCAAGAGGTGACTGTAATACAGCTAATAAGCTAATGTAGCAGGAGGTGACCGTGTAATACAGCTAATAAGCTAATGTAGCAGGAGGTGACCGTGTAATACAGCTAATAACCTAATGTAGCAGGAGGTGACCGTGTAATACAGCTAATAAGCTAATGCAGCAGGAGGTGACTGTAATACAGCTAATAAGCTAATGTAGCAGGAGGTGACCGTGTAATACAGCTAATAACCTAATGTAGCAGGAGGTGACCGTGTAATAGAGCTAATAAGCTAATGTAGCAGTAGGTGACCGTGTAATACAGCTAATAAGCTAATGTAGCAGGAGGTGACCGTGTAATACAGCTAATAAGCTAATGCAGCAGGAGGTGACTGTAATACAGATAATAAGCTAATGTAGCAGGAGGTGACTGTGTAATACAGCTAATAAGCTAATGCAGCAGGAGGTGACTGTAATACAGCTAATAAGCTAATGTAGCAGGAGGTGACAGTGTAATACAGCTAATAAGCTAATGTAGCAGGAGGTGACCGTGTAATACAGCTAATAAGCTAATGCAGCAGGAGGTGACCGTGTAATAAAGCTAATAAGCTAATGTAGCAGGAGGTGACCGTGCAATACAGCTAATAAGCTAATGCAGCAGGAGGTGACCGTGTAAAACAGCTAATAAGCTAATGCAGCAGTAGGTGACCGTGTAATACAGCTAATAAGCTAATGTAGCAGGAGGTGACCGTGTAATACAGCTAATAAGCTAATGTAGCAGGAGGTGACCATGTAATAAAGCTAATAAGCTAATGTAGCAGGAGGTGACCGTGTAATACTGCGAATAAGCTAATGTAGCAGGAGGTGACAGTGTAATACAGCTAATAAGCTAATGTAGCAGGAGGTGACCGTGTAATACAGCTAATAAGCTAATGCAGCAGGAGGTGACTGTAATACAGCTAATAAGCTAATGTAGCAGGAGGTGACCGTGTAATACAGTTAATAAGCTAATGTAGCAGGAGCTGACCGTGTAATACAGCTAATAAGCTAATGTAGCAGGAGGTGACCATGTAATACAGCTAATAAGCTAATACAGCAGGAGGTGACCGTGTAACACAGCTAATAAGCTAATGTAGCAGGAGGTGACCGTGTAAAACAGCTAATAAGCTAATGTAGCAGGAGGTGACCGTGTAATACAGCTAATAAGCTAATGTAGCAGGAGGTGACCGTGTTATACAGCAAATAAACTAATGTAGCAGGAGGTGACCGTGAAATACAGCTAATAAGCTAATGTAGCAGGAGGTGACTGTGTAATACAGCTAATAAGCTAATGTAGCAGGAGGTGACCGTGTAATACAGCTAATAAGCTAATGTAGCAGGAGGTGACCGTGTAATACAGCTAATAAGCTAATGTAGCAGGAGGTGACCGTGTAATACAGCTAATAAGCTAATGTAGCAGGAGGTGACCGTGTAATACAGCTAATAAGCTAATGTAGCAGGAGGTGACCGTGTAATACAGCTAATAAGCTAATGTAGCAGGAGGTGACCGTGTAATACAACTAATAAGCTAATGCAGCAGGAGGTGACCGTGCAATACAGCTAATAAGCTAATGTAGCAGGAGGTGACCGTGTAATACAGCTAATAAGCTAATGTAGCAGGAGGTGACCGTGTAATACAGCTAATAAGCTAATGCAGCAGGAGGTGACCGTGTTATACAGCAAATAAACTAATGTAGCAGGAGGTGACCGTGAAATACAGCTAATAAGCTAATGTAGCAGGAGGTGACCGTGAAATACAGCTAATAAGCTAATGTAGCAGGAGGTGACTGTAATACAGCTAATAAACTAATGTAGCAGGAGGTGACCGTGTAACAGCTAATAAGCTAATGTAGCAGGAGGTGACCGTGTAATACAGCTAATAAGCTAATGCAGCAGGAGGTGACCGTGTAATACAGCTAATAAGCTAATGTAGCAGGAGGTGACCGTGTAATACAGCTAATAAGCTAATGTAGCAGGAGGTGACCGTGTAATACAGCTAATAAGCTAATGCAGCAGGAGGTGACCGTGTAATACAGCTAATAAGCTAATGCAGCAGGAGGTGACCGTGTAATACAGCTAATAAGCTAATGTAGCAGGAGGTGACCGTGTAATACAGCTAATAAGCTAATGTAGCAGGAGGTGACCGTGTAATACAGCTAATAAGCTAATGCAGCAGGAGGTGACCGTGTAATACAGCTAATAAGCTAATGTAGCAGGAGGTGACCGTGTAATACAGCTAATAAGCTAATGTAGCAGGAGGTGACCGTGTAATACAGCTAATAAGCTAATGCAGCAGGAGGTGACCGTGTAATACAGCTAATAATCTAATGTAGCAGGAGGTGACTGTGTAATACAGCTAATAAGCTAATGTAGCAGGAGGTGACCGTGTAATACAGCTAATAAGCTAATGTAGCAGGAGGTGACTGTGTAATACAGCTAATAAGCTAATGTAGCAGGAGGTGACTGTAATACAGCTAATAAGCTAATGTAGCAGGAGGTGACTGTAATACAGCTAATAAGCTAATGCAGCAGGAGGTGACCGTGTAATAAAGCTAATAAGCTAATGCAGCAGGAGGTGACTGTAATACAGCTAATAAGCTAATGCAGCAGGAGGTGACCGTGTAAAACAGCTAATAAGCTAATGTAGCAGGAGGTGACCGTGTAATACAGCTAATAAGCTAATGTAGCAGGAGGTGACCGTGTAATACAGCTAATAAGCTAATGCAGCAGGAGGTGACTGTAATACAGCTAATAAGCTAATGTAGCAGGAGGTGACTGTATAATACAGCTAATAAGCTAATGTAGCAGGAGGTGACTGTGTAATACAGCTAAGCTAATGTAGCAGGAGGTGACTGTGTAATACAGCTAATAAGCTAATGTAGCAGGAGGTGACTGTAATACAGCTAATAAGCTAATGTAGCAGGAGGTGACCGTGTAATACAGCTAATAAGCTAATGTAGCAAGAGGTGACTGTAATACAGATAATAAGCTAATGTAGCAGGAGGTGACCGTGTAATACAGCTAATAAGCTAATGCAGCAGGAGGTGACCGTGTTATACAGCAAATAAACGAATGTAGCAGGAGGTGACCGTGAAATACAGCTAATAAGCTAATGTAGCAGGAGGTGACCGTGTAATACAGCTAATAAGCTAATGTAGCAGGAGGTGACCGTGTAATACAGCTAATAAGCTAATGTAGCAGGAGGTGACCGTGTAATACAGCTAATAAGCTAATGCAGCAGGAGGTGACCGTGTAATACAGCTAATAAGCTAATGTAGCAGGAGGTGACCGTGTAATACAGCTAATAAGCTAATGTAGCAGGAGGTGACCGTGTAATACAGCTAATAAGCTAATGTAGCAGGAGGTGACCGTGTAATACAGCTAATAAGCTAATGCAGCAGGAGGTGACCGTGTAATACAGCTAATAAGCTAATGTAGCAGGAGGTGACCGTGTAATACAGCTAATAAGCTAATGTAGCAGGAGGTGACCGTGTAATACAGCTAATAAGCTAATGCAGCAGGAGGTGACCGTGTAATACAGCTAATAATCTAATGTAGCAGGAGGTGACTGTGTAATACAGCTAATAAGCTAATGTAGCAGGAGGTGACTGTGTAATACAGCTAATAAGCTAATGTAGCAGGAGGTGACTGTGTAATACAGCTAATAAGCTAATGTAGCAGGAGGTGACTGTAATACAGCTAATAAGCTAATGTAGCAGGAGGTGACTGTAATACAGCTAATAAGCTAATGCAGCAGGAGGTGACTGTAATACAGCTAATAAGCTAATGCAGCAGGAGGTGACCGTGTAATACAGCTAATAAGCTAATGTAGCAGGAGGTGACCGTGTAATACAGCTAATAAGCTAATGCAGCAGGAGGTGACTGTAATACAGCTAATAAGCTAATGTAGCAGGAGGTGACTGTATAATACAGCTAATAAGCTAATGTAGCAGGAGGTGACTGTGTAATACAGCTAATAAGCTAATGCAGCAGGAGGTGACTGTAATACAGCTAATAAGCTAATGTAGCAGGAGGTGACTGTATAATACAGCTAATAAGCTAATGTAGCAGGAGGTGACTGTATAATACAGCTAATAAGCTAATGTAGCAGGAGGTGACCGTGTTATACAGCTAATAAGCTAATGTAGCAGGAGGTGACTGTGTAATACAGCTAATAAGCTAATGACCGTGTAATACAGCTAATAAGCTAATGCAGCAGGAGGTGACCGTGTAATACAGCTAATAAGCTAATGACCGTGTAATACAGCTAATAAGCTAATGCAGCAGGAGGTGACCGTGTAATACAGCTAATAAGCTAATGACCGTGTAATACAGCTAATAAGCTAATGTAGCAGGAGGTGACCGTGTAATACAGCTAATAAGCTAATGTAGCAGGAGGTGTCTGTGTAATACAGCTAATAAGCTAATGCAGCAGGGGGTGACCGTGTAATACAGCTAATAAGCTAATGTAGCAGGAGGTGACCGTGTAATACAGCTAATAAGCTAATGTAGCAGGAGGTGACCGTGTAATACAGCTAATAAGCTAATGCAGCAGGGGGTGACCGTGTAATACAGCTAATAAGCTAATGCAGCAGGGGGTGACCGTGTAATACAGCTAATAAGCTAATGTAGCAGGAGGTGACCGTGTAATACAGCTAATAAGCTAATGTAGCAGGAGGTGACCGTGTAATACAGCTAATAAGCTAATGTAGCAGGAGGTGACCGTGTAATACAGCTAATAAGCTAATGCAGCAGGGGGTGACCGTGTAATATAGCTAATAAGCTAATGCAGCAGGAGGTGACCGTGTAATACAGCTAATAAGCTAATGTAGCAGGAGGTGACCGTGTAATACAGCTAATAAGCTAATGCAGCAGGGGGTGACCGTGTAATACAGCTAATAAGCTAATGTAGCAGGAGGTGACCGTGTAATACAGCTAATAAGCTAATGTAGCAGGAGGTGACCGTGTAATACAGCTAATAAGCTAATGTAGCAGGAGGTGACCGTGTAATACAGCTAATATGCTAATGTAGCAGGAGGTGACCGTGTAATACAGCTAATAAGCTAATGTAGCAGGAGGTGACCGTGTAATACAGCTAATAAGCTAATGTAGCAGGAGGTGACCGTGTAATACAGCTAATAAGCTAATGTAGCAGGAGGTGACCATGTAATACAGCTAATAAGCTAATGCAGCAGGGGGTGACCGTGTAATATAGCTAATAAGCTAATGTAGCAGGAGGTGACCGTGTTATACAGCTAATAAGCTAATGCAGCAGGAGGTGACCGTGTTATACAGCTAATAAGCTAATGTAGCAGGAGGTGACCGTGTAATACAGCTAATAAGCTAATGCAGCAGGAGGTGACCGTGTAATACAGCTAATAAGCTAATGTAGCAGGAGGTGACTGTAATACAGCTAATAAGCTAATGTAGCAGGAGGTGACCGTGTAATACAGCTAATAAGCTAATGCAGCAGGAGGTGACCGTGTAATACAGCTAATAAGCTAATGCAGCAGGAGGTGACCGTGTAATACAGCTAATAAGCTAATGTAGCAGGTGACCGTGTAATACAGCTAATAAGCTAATGTAGCAGGAGGTGACTGTAATACAGCTAATAAGCTAATGTAGTAGGAGGTGACCGTGTAATACAGCTAATAAGCTAATGTAGCAGGAGGTGACCGTGTAATACAGCTAATAAGCTAATGTAGCAGGAGGTGACTGTAATACAGCTAATAAGCTAATGCAGCAGGAGGTGACCGTGTAATACAGCTAATAAGCTAATGTAGCAGGAGGTGACCGTGTAATACAGCTAATAAGCTAATGTAGCAGGAGGTGACTGTAATACAGCTAATAAGCTAATGCAGCAGGAGGTGACCGTGTAATACAGCTAATAAGCTAATGTAGCAGGAGGTGACCGTGTAATACAGCTAATAAGCTAATGTAGCAGGAGGTGACTGTGTAATACAGCTAATAAGCTAATGTAGCAGGAGGTGACTGTAATACAGCTAATAAGCTAATGTAGCAGGAGGTGACCGTGTAATACAGCTAATAAGCTAATGTAGCAAGAGGTGACGGTAATACAGCTAATAAGCTAATGTAGCAGGAGGTGACCGTGTAATACAGCTAATAAGCTAATGTAGCAGGAGGTGACCGTGTAATACAGCTAATAAGCTAATGTAGCTGGAGGTGACCGTGTAATACAGCTAATAAGCTAATGTAGCAGGAGGTGACCGTGTAATACAGCTAATAAGCTAATGTAGCAGGAGGTGACCGTGTAATACAGCTAATAAGCTAATGTAGCTGGAGGTGACCGTGTAATACAGCTAATAAGCTAATGTAGCAGGAGGTGACCGTGTAATACAGCTAATAAGCTAATGTAGCAGGAAGTGACCGTGTAATAGAGCTAATAAACTAATGCAGCAGGAGGGGACCGTATAATACAGCTAATAAGCTAATGAAGCAGGAGGTGACTGTGTAATACAGCTAATAAGCTAATACAGCAGGAGGTGACTGTAATACAGCTAATAAGCTAATGTAGCAGGAGGTGACTGTGTATTACAGCTAATAAGCTAATGCAGCAGGAGGTGACTGTAATACAGCTAATAAGCTAATGTAGCAGGAGGTGACCGTATAATACAGCTAATAAGCTAATGTAGCAGGAGGTGACCGTGTAATACAGCTAATAAGCTAATGTAGCAGGAGGTGACCGTGTAATACAGCTAATAAGCTTATGCAGCAGGAGGTGACCGTGTAATACAGCAAATAAGCTAATGTAGCAGGAGGTGACTGTAATACAGCTAATAAGCTAATGTAGCAGGAGGTGACCGTATAATACAGCTAATAAGCTAATGTAGCAGGAGGTGACCGTGTAATACAGCTAATAAGCTAATGTAGCAGGAGGTGACCGTGTAATACAGCTAATAAGCTAATGCAGCAGGAGGTGACCGTGTAATACAGCAAATAAGCTAATGTAGCAGGAGGTGACTGTAATACAGCTAATAAGCTAATGTAGCAGGAGGTGACCGTATAATACAGCTAATAAGCTAATGCAGCAGGAGATGACCGTGTAATACAGCTAATAAGCTAATGTAGCAGGAGGTGACCGTGTAATACAGCTAATAAGCTAATGTAGCAGGAGGTGACTGTAATACAGCTAATAAGCTAATGTAGCAGGAGGTGACTGTAATACAGCTAATAAGCTAATGTAGCAGGAGGTGACTGTAATACAGCTAATAAGCTAATGCAGCAGGAGGTGACCTTGTAATACAGCTAATAAGCTAATGTAGCAGGAGGTGACCGTGTAATACAGCTAATAAGCTAATGTAGCAGGAGGTGACCGTGTAATACAGCTAATAATCTAATGTAGCAGGAGGTGACCGTGTAATACAGCTAATAAGCTAATGTAGAAGGAGGTGACTGTAATACAGCTAATAAGCTAATGTAGCAGGAGGTGACCGTGTAATACAGCTAATAAGCTAATGTAGCAGGAGGTGACCGTATAATACAGCTAATAAGCTAATGTAGCAAGAGGTGACCATGTAATACAGCTAATAAGCTAATGTAGCAGGAGGTGACTGTGTAATACAGCTAATAATCTAATGTAGCAGGAGGTGACCGTGTAATACAGCTAATAAGCTAATGTAGAAGGAGGTGACCGTGTAATACAGCTAATAAGCTAATGTAGCAGGAGGTGACCGTGTAATACAGCTAATAAGCTAATGTAGCAGGAGGTGACTGTGTAATACAGCTAATAATCTAATGTAGCAGGAGGTGACCGTGTAATACAGCTAATAAGCTAATGTAGCAGGAGGTGACCGTGTAATACAGCTAATAAGCTAATGTAGCAGGAGGTGACCGTGTAATACAGCTAATAAGCTAATGTAGCAAGAGGTGACCGTGTAATACAGCTAATAAGCTAATGTAGCAGGAGGTGACTGTGTAATACAGCTAATAATCTAATGTAGCAGGAGGTGACCGTGTAATACAGCTAATAAGCTAATGTAGCAGGAGGTGACCGTGTAATACAGCTAATAATCTAATGTAGCAGGAGGTGACCGTGTAATACAGCTAATAAGCTAATGTAGAAGGAGGTGACCGTGTAATACAGCTAATAAGCTAATGTAGCAGGAGGTGACTGTAATACAGCTAATAAGCTAATGTAGCAGGAGGTGACCGTGTAATACAGCTAATAAGCTAATGTAGCAGGAGGTGACTGTGTAATACAGCTAATAATCTAATGTAGCAGGAGGTGACCGTGTAATACAGCTAATAAGCTAATGTAGCAGGAGGTGACCGTGTAATACAGCTAATAAGCTAATGTAGCAGGAGGTGACTGTGTAATACAGCTAATAATCTAATGTAGCAGGAGGTGACTGTGTAATACAGCTAATAAGCTAATGCAGCAGGAGGTGACTGTAATACAGCTAATAAGCTAATGTAGCAGGAGGTGACCGTGTAATACAGCTAATAAGCTAATGTAGCAGGAGGTGACTATAATACAGCTAATAAGCTAATGTAGCAGGAGGTGACCGTATAATACAGCTAATAAGCTAATGCAGCAAGAGGTGACCATGTAATACAGCTAATAAGCTAATGTAGCAGGAGGTGACTGTGTAATACAGCTAATAATCTAATGTAGCAGGAGGTGACCGTGTAATACAGCTAATAAGCTAATGTAGAAGGAGGTGACTGTAATACAGCTAATAAGCTAATGTAGCAGGAGGTGACCGTATAATACAGCTAATAAGCTAATGCAGCAGGAGGTGACCATGTAATACAGCTAATAAGCTAATGTAGCAGGAGGTGACCGTGTAATACAGCTAATAAGCTAATGTAGCAGGAGGTGACTGTAATACAGCTAATAAGCTAATGTAGCAGGAGGTGACCGTGTAATACAGCTAATAAGCTAATGTAGCAGGAGGTGACTGTGTAATACAGCTAATAATCTAATGTAGCAGGAGGTGACCGTGTAATACAGCTAATAAGCTAATGCAGCAGGAGGTGACCGTGTAATACAGCTAATAAGCTAATGTAGCAGGAGGTGACCGTGTAATACAGCTAATAAGCTAATGTAGCAGGAGGTGACTATAATACAGCTAATAAGCTAATGTAGCAGGAGGTGACCGTATAATACAGCTAATAAGCTAATGCAGAAGGAGGTGACTGTAATACAGCTAATAAGCTAATGTAGCAGGAGGTGACCGTATAATACAGCTAATAAGCTAATGCAGCAGGAGGTGACCATGTAATACAGCTAATAAGCTAATGTAGCAGGAGGTGACCGTGTAATACAGCTAATAAGCTAATGTAGCAGGAGGTGACCGTGTAATACAGCTAATAAGCTAATGTAGCAGGAGGTGACTGTGTAATACAGCTAATAAGCTAATGTAGCAGGAGGTGACCGTGTAATACAGCTAATAAGCTAATGTAGCAGGAGGTGACCGTGTAATACAGCTAATAAGCTAATGCAGCAGGAGGTGACCGTGTAATACAGCTAATAAGCTAATGTAGCAGGAGGTGACCGTGTAATACAGCTAATAAGCTAATGTAGCAGGAGGTGACCGTGTAATACAGCTAATAAGCTAATGTAGCAGGAGGTGACCGTGTAATACAGCTAATAAGCTAATGCAGCAGGAGGTGACCGTGTAATACAGCTAATAAGCTAATGTAGCAGGAGGTGACCGTGTAATACAGCTAATAAGCTAATGTAGCAGGAGGTGACCGTGTAATACAGCTAATAAGCTAATGCAGCAGGAGGTGACCGTGTAATACAGCTAATAATCTAATGTAGCAGGAGGTGACCGTGTAATACAGCTAATAAGCTAATGTAGCAGGAGGTGACCGTGTAATACAGCTAATAAGCTAATGTAGCAGGAGGTGACTGTGTAATACAGCTAATAAGCTAATGTAGCAGGAGGTGACTGTAATACAGCTAATAAGCTAATGTAGCAGGAGGTGACTGTAATACAGCTAATAAGCTAATGCAGCAGGAGGTGACCGTGTAATAAAGCTAATAAGCTAATGTAGCAGGAGGTGACTGTAATACAGCTAATAAGCTAATGTAGCAGGAGGTGACCGTGTAATACAGCTAATAAGCTAATGCAGCAGGAGGTGACCGTGTAATACAGCTAATAAGCTAATGCAGCAGGAGGTGACTGTGTAATACAGCTAATAAGCTAATGTAGCAGGAGGTGACCGTGTAATACAGCTAATAAGCTAATGTAGCAGGAGGTGACCGTGTAATACAGCTAATAAGCTAATGCAGCAGGAGGTGACTGTAATACAGCTAATAAGCTAATGTAGCAGGAGGTGACTGTATAATACAGCTAATAAGCTAATGTAGCAGGAGGTGACTGTGTAATACAGCTAATAAGCTAATGCAGCAGGAGGTGACTGTAATACAGCTAATAAGCTAATGTAGCAGGAGGTGACTGTATAATACAGCTAATAAGCTAATGTAGCAGGAGGTGACTGTATAATACAGCTAATAAGCTAATGTAGCAGGAGGTGACCGTGTTATACAGCTAATAAGCTAATGTAGCAGGAGGTGACTGTGTAATACAGCTAATAAGCTAATGACCGTGTAATACAGCTAATAAGCTAATGCAGCAGGAGGTGACCGTGTAATACAGCTAATAAGCTAATGACCGTGTTATACAGCTAATAAGCTAATGCAGCAGGAGGTGACCGTGTAATACAGCTAATAAGCTAATGACCGTGTAATACAGCTAATAAGCTAATGTAGCAGGAGGTGACCGTGTAATACAGCTAATAAGCTAATGTAGCAGGAGGTGTCTGTGTAATACAGCTAATAAGCTAATGCAGCAGGGGGTGACCGTGTAATACAGCTAATAAGCTAATGTAGCAGGAGGTGACCGTGTAATACAGCTAATAAGCTAATGTAGCAGGAGGTGACCGTGTAATACAGCTAATAAGCTAATGCAGCAGGGGGTGACCGTGTAATACAGCTAATAAGCTAATGCAGCAGGGGGTGACCGTGTAATACAGCTAATAAGCTAATGTAGCAGGAGGTGACCGTGTAATACAGCTAATAAGCTAATGTAGCAGGAGGTGACCGTGTAATACAGCTAATAAGCTAATGTAGCAGGAGGTGACCGTGTAATACAGCTAATAAGCTAATGCAGCAGGGGGTGACCGTGTAATATAGCTAATAAGCTAATGCAGCAGGAGGTGACCGTGTAATACAGCTAATAAGCTAATGTAGCAGGAGGTGACCGTGTAATACAGCTAATAAGCTAATGCAGCAGGGGGTGACCGTGTAATACAGCTAATAAGCTAATGTAGCAGGAGGTGACCGTGTAATACAGCTAATAAGCTAATGTAGCAGGAGGTGACCGTGTAATACAGCTAATAAGCTAATGTAGCAGGAGGTGACTGTAATACAGCTAATAAGCTAATGTAGCAGGAGGTGACCGTGTAATACAGCTAATAAGCTAATGCAGCAGGGGGTGACCGTGTAATACAGCTAATAAGCTAATGTAGCAGGAGGTGACGGTGTAATACAGTTAATAAGCTAATGTAGCAGGAGGTGACCGTGTAATACAGCTAATAAGCTAATGTAGCAGGAGGTGACCGTGTAATACAGCTAATAAGCTAATGTAGCAGGAGGTGACCGTGTAATACAGCTAATAAGCTAATGTAGCAGGAGGTGACCGTGTAATACAGCTAATAAGCTAATGTAGCAGGAGGTGACCGTGTAATACAGCTAATAAGCTAATGCAGCAGGGGGTGACCGTGTAATATAGCTAATAAGCTAATGCAGCAGGAGGTGACCGTGTTATACAGCTAATAAGCTAATGCAGCAGGAGGTGACCGTGTTATACAGCTAATAAGCTAATGTAGCAGGAGGTGACCGTGTAATACAGCTAATAAGCTAATGCAGCAAGAGGTGACCGTGTTATACAGCTAATAAGCTAATGTAGCAGGAGTTGACTGTGTAATACAGCTAATAAGCTAATGCAGCAGGAGGTGACCGTGTAATACAGCTAATAAGCTAATGTAGCAGGAGGTGACTGTAATACAGCTAATAAGCTAATGTAGCAGGAGGTGACCGTGTAATACAGCTAATAAGCTAATGCAGCAGGAGGTGACCGTGTAATACAGCTAATAAGCTAATGCAGCAGGAGGTGACCGTGTAATACAGCTAATAAGCTAATGTAGCAGGTGACCGTGTAATACAGCTAATAAGCTAATGTAGCAGGAGGTGACTGTAATACAGCTAATAAGCTAATGTAGCAGGAGGTGACCGTGTAATACAGCTAATAAGCTAATGTAGCAGGAGGTGACTGTAATACAGCTAATAAGCTAATGCAGCAGGAGGTGACCGTGTAATACAGCTAATAAGCTAATGTAGCAGGAGGTGACCGTGTAATACAGCTAATAAGCTAATGTAGCAGGAGGTGACTGTAATACAGCTAATAAGCTAATGTAGCAGGAGGTGACCGTGTAATACAGCTAATAAGCTAATGTAGCAGGAGGTGACTGTGTAATACAGCTAATAAGCTAATGTAGCAGGAGGTGACTGTAATACAGCTAATAAGCTAATGTAGCAGGAGGTGACCGTGTAATACAGCTAATAAGCTAATGTAGCAAGAGGTGACGGTAATACAGCTAATAAGCTAATGTAGCAGGAGGTGACCGTGTAATACAGCTAATAAGCTAATGTAGCAGGAGGTGACCGTGTAATACAGCTAATAAGCTAATGTAGCTGGAGGTGACCGTGTAATACAGCTAATAAGCTAATGTAGCAGGAGGGGACCGTATAATACAGCTAATAAGCTAATGTAGCAGGAGGGGACCGTATAATACAGCTAATAAGCTAATGTAGCAGGAGGTGACTGTAATACAGCTAATAAGCTAATACAGCAGGAGGTGACTGTAATACAGCTAATAAGCTAATGTAGCAGGAGGTGACTGTGTATTACAGCTAATAAGCTAATGTAGCAGGAGGTGACCGTGTAATACAGCTAATAAGCTAATGTAGCAGGAGGGGACCGTATAATACAGCTAATAAGCTAATGTAGCAGGAGGGGACCGTATAATACAGCTAATAAGCTAATGTAGCAGGAGGTGACTGTAATACAGCTAATAAGCTAATACAGCAGGAGGTGACTGTAATACAGCTAATAAGCTAATGTAGCAGGAGGTGACCGTGTAATACAGCTAATAAGCTAATGTAGCTGGAGGTGACCGTGTAATACAGCTAATAAGCTAATGTAGCAGGAGGGGACCGTATAATACAGCTAATAAGCTAATGTAGCAGGAGGGGACCGTATAATACAGCTAATAAGCTAATGTAGCAGGAGGTGACTGTAATACAGCTAATAAGCTAATACAGCAGGAGGTGACTGTAATACAGCTAATAAGCTAATGTAGCAGGAGGTGACTGTAATACAGCTAATAAGCTAATGTAGCAGGAGGTGACCGTATAATACAGCTAATAAGCTAATGTAGCAGGAGGTGACCGTGTAATACAGCTAATAAGCTAATGTAGCAGGAGGTGACCGTGTAATACAGCTAATAAGCTAATGCAGCAGGAGGTGACCGTGTAATACAGCAAATAAGCTAATGTAGCAGGAGGTGACTGTAATACAGCTAATAAGCTAATGTAGCAGGAGGTGACCGTATAATACAGCTAATAAGCTAATGCAGCAGGAGATGACCGTGTAATACAGCTAATAAGCTAATGTAGCAGGAGGTGACCGTGTAATACAGCTAATAAGCTAATGTAGCAGGAGGTGACTGTAATACAGCTAATAAGCTAATGTAGCAGGAGGTGACTGTAATACAGCTAATAAGCTAATGTAGCAGGAGGTGACTGTAATACAGCTAATAAGCTAATGCAGCAGGAGGTGACCGTGTAATACAGCTAATAAGCTAATGTAGCAGGAGGTGACCGTGTAATACAGCTAATAATCTAATGTAGCAGGAGGTGACCGTGTAATACAGCTAATAAGCTAATGTAGAAGGAGGTGACTGTAATACAGCTAATAAGCTAATGTAGCAGGAGGTGACCGTGTAATACAGCTAATAAGCTAATGTAGCAGGAGGTGACCGTATAATACAGCTAATAAGCTAATGCAGCAAGAGGTGACCATGTAATACAGCTAATAAGCTAATGTAGCAGGAGGTGACTGTAATACAGCTAATAATCTAATGTAGCAGGAGGTGACCGTGTAATACAGCTAATAAGCTAATGTAGAAGGAGGTGACTGTAATACAGCTAATAAGCTAATGTAGCAGGAGGTGACCGTATAATACAGCTAATAAGCTAATGCAGCAGGAGGTGACCATGTAATACAGCTAATAAGCTAATGTAGCAGGAGGTGACCGTGTAATACAGCTAATAAGCTAATGTAGCAGGAGGTGACTGTAATACAGCTAATAAGCTAATGTAGCAGGAGGTGACCGTGTAATACAGCTAATAAGCTAATGTAGCAGGAGGTGACCGTGTAATACAGCTAATAAGCTAATGTAGCAGGAGGTGACCGTGTAATACAGCTAATAAGCTAATGTAGCAGGAGGTGACCGTGTAATACAGCTAATAAGCTAATGTAGCAGGAGGTGACTGTAATACAGCTAATAAGCTAATGTAGCAGGAGGTGACCGTGTAATACAGCTAATAAGCTAATGTAGCAGGAGGTGACCGTGTAATACAGCTAATAAGCTAATGCAGCAGGAGGTGACCGTGTAATACAGCTAATAAGCTAATGTAGCAGGAGGTGACCGTGTAATACAGCTAATAAGCTAATGTAGCAGGAGGTGACCGTGTAATACAGCTAATAAGCTAATGTAGCAGGAGGTGACTGTGTAATACAGCTAATAAGCTAATGTAGCAGGAGGTGACCGTGTAATACAGCTAATAAGCTAATGTAGCAGGTGGTGACCGTGTAATACAGCTAATAAGCTAATGTAGCAGGAGGTGACTGTGTAATACAGCTAATAATCTAATGTAGCAGGAGGTGACTGTGTAATACAGCTAATAAGCTAATGCAGCAGGAGGTGACTGTAATACAGCTAATAAGCTAATGTAGCAGGAGGTGACTATAATACAGCTAATAAGCTAATGTAGCAGGAGGTGACCGTATAATACAGCTAATAAGCTAATGTAGAAGGAGGTGACTGTAATACAGCTAATAAGCTAATGTAGCAGGAGGTGACTGTATAATACAGCTAATAAGCTAATGCAGCAGGAGGTGACCATGTAATACAGCTAATAAGCTAATGTAGCAGGAGGTGACCGTGTAATACAGCTAATAAGCTAATGTAGCAGGAGGTGACCGTGTAATACAGCTAATAAGCTAATGTAGCAGGAGGTGACTGTGTAATACAGCTAATAAGCTAATGTAGCAGGAGGTGACTGTGTAATACAGCTAATAAGCTAATGTAGCAGGAGGTGACCGTGTAATACAGCTAATAAGCTAATGTAGCAGGAGGTGACTGTAATACAGCTAATAAGCTAATGTAGCAGGAGGTGACCGTGTAATACAGCTAATAAGCTAATGTAGCAGGAGGTGACTGTAATACAGCTAGTAAGCTAATGTAGCAGGAGGTGACCGTGTAATACAGCTAATAAGCTAATGTAGCAGGAGGTGACTGTAATACAGCTAATAAGCTAATGTAGCAGGAGGTGACCGTGTAATACAGCTAATAAGCTAATGTAGCAGGAGGTGACTGTGTAATACAGCTAATAAGCTAATGTAGCAGGAGGTGACTGTAATACAGCTAATAAGCTAATGTAGCAGGAGGTGACCGTGTAATACAGCTAATAAGCTAATGTAGCAGGAGGTGACTGTAATACAGCTAATAAGCTAATGCAGCAGGAGGTGACCGTGTAATACAGCTAATAAGCTAATGCAGCAGGAGGTGACTGTAATACAGCTAATAAGCTAATGCAGCAGGAGGTGACCGTGTAATACAGGTAATAAGCTAATGTAGCAGGAGGTGACCGTGTAATACAGCTAATAAGCTAATGTAGCAGGAGGTGACCGTGTAATACAGCTAATATGCTAATGTAGCAGGAGGTGACTGTGTAATACAGCTAATAAGCTAATGTAGCAGGAGGTGACTGTAATACAGCTAATAAGCTAATGTAGCAGGAGGTGACTGTAATACAGCTAATAAGCTAATGTAGCAGGAGGTGACCGTGTAATACAGCTAATAAGCTAATGCAGCAGGAGGTGACCGTGTAAAACAGCTAATAAGCAAATGTAGCAGGAGGTGACTGTGTAATACAGCTAATAAGCTAATGTAGCAGGAGGTGACTGTGTAATACAGCTAATAAGCTAATGCAGCAGGAGGTGACCGTGTAAAACAGCTAATAAGCAAATGTAGCAGGAGATGACCGTGTAATAGAGCTAATAAGCTAATGTAGCAGGAGGTGACTGTGTAATACAGCTAATAAGCTAATGTAGCAGGAGGTGACTGTAATACAGCTAATAAGCTAATGTAGCAGGAGGTGACCGTGTAATACAGCTAATAAGCTAATGTAGCAGGAGGTGACCGTGTAATACAGCTAATAAGCTAATGTAGCAGGAGGTGACCGTGTAATACAGCTAATAAGCTAATGTAGCAGGAGGTGACCGTGTAATACAGCTAATAAGCTAATGTAGCTGGAGGTGACCGTGTAATACAGCTAATAAGCTAATGTAGCAGGAGGTGACCGTGTAATACAACTAATAAGCTAATGTAGCAGGAGGTGACCGTGTAATACAGCTAATAAGCTAATGTAGCAGGAGGTGACCGTGTAATACAGCTAATAAGCTAATGTAGCAGGAGGTGACCGTGTAATACAGCTAATAAGCTAATGTAGCAGGAGGTGACCGTGTAATACAGCTAATAAGCTAATGTAGCAGGAGGTGACCGTGTAATACAGCTAATAAGCTAATGTAGCAGGAGGTGACCGTGTAATACAGCTAATAAGCTAATGTAGCAGGAGGTGACCGTGTAATACAGCTAATAAGCTAATGCAGCAGGAGGTGACCGTGTAATACAGCTAATAAGCTAATGTAGCAGGAGGTGACCGTGTAATACAGCTAATAACCTAATGTAGCAGGAGGTGACCGTGTAATAGAGCTAATAAGCTAATGTAGCAGAAGATGACCGTGTAATACAGCTAATAAGCTAATGTAGCAGGAGGTGACCGTGTAATACAGCTAATAAGCTAATGTAGCAGGAGGTGACCGTGTAATACAGCTAATAAGCTAATGCAGCAGGAGGTGACTGTAATACAGCTAATAAGCTAATGTAGCAGGAGATGACCGTGTAATACAGCTAATAAGCTAATGCAGCAGGAGGTGACTGTAATACAGCTAATAAGCTAATGTAGCAGGAGGTGACTGTAATACAGCTAATAAGCTAATGTAGAATGAGGTGACCGTGTAATACAGCTAATAAGCTAATGTAGCAGGAGGTGACCGTGTAATACAGCTAATAAGCTAATGTAGCAGGAGGTGACCGTGTAATACAGCTAATAAGCTAATGTAGCAGGAGGTGACCGTGTAATACAGCTAATAAGCTAATGTAGCAGGAGGTGACCGTGTAATACAGCTAATAAGCTAATGTAGCAGGAGGTGACCGTGTAATACAGCTAATAAGCTAATGTAGCAGGAGGTGACCGTGTAATACAGCTAATAAGCTAATGCAGAAGGAGGTGACCGTGTAATACAGCTAATAAGCTAATGTAGCAGGAGGTGACTGTAATACAGCTAATAAGCTAATGTAGCAGGAGGTGACCTTGTAATAGAGCTAATAAGCTAATGTAGTAGGACGTGACTGTAATACAGCTAATAAGCTAATGTAGCAGGAGGTGACCTTGTAATAGAGCTAATAAGCTAATGTAGCAGGAGGTGACCGTGTAATACAGCTAATAAGCTAATGTAGTAGGACGTGACTGTAATACAGCTAATAAGCTAATGTAGCAGGAGGTGACCTTGTAATAGAGCTAATAAGCTAATGTAGCAGGAGGTGACTGTGTAATACAGCTAATAAGCTAATGTAGCAGGAGGTGACCGTGTAATACAGCTAATAAGCTAATGTAGCAGGAGGTGACCGTGTAATACAGCTAATAAGCTAATGTAGCAGGAGGTGACTGTGTAATACAGCTAATAAGCTAATGTAGCAGGAGGTGACTGTGTAATACAGCTAATAAGCTAATGTAGCAGGAGGTGACTGTGTAATACAGCTAATAAGCTAATGTAGCAGGAGGTGACTGTGTAATACAGCTAATAAGCTAATGTAGCAGAAGATGACCGTGTAATAGAGCTAATAAGCTAATGTAGCAGGAGGTGACCGTGTAATACAGCTAATAAGCTAATGCAGCAGGAGGTGACCGTGTAATACAGCTAATAAGCTAATGTAGCAGGAGGTGACTGTAATACAGCTAATAAGCTAATGTAGCAGGAGGTGACCGTGTAATACAGCTAATAAGCTAATGTAGCAGGAGGTGACCGTGTAATACAGCTAATAAGCTAATGCAGCAGGAGGTGACCGTGTAATACAGCTAATAAGCTAATGCAGCAGGAGGTGACCGTGTAATACAGCTAATAAGCTAATGTAGCAGGAGGTGACTGTAATACAGCTAATAAGCTAATGCAGCAGGAGGTGACCGTGTAATACAGCTAATAAGCTAATGTAGCAGGAGGTGACCGTGTAATACAGCTAATAAGCTAATGTAGCAGGAGGTGACTGTGTAATACAGCTAATAAGCTAATGTAGCAGGAGGTGACTGTAATACAGCTAATAAGCTAATGTAGCAGGAGGTGACCGTGTAATACAGCTAATAAGCTAATGTAGCAAGAGGTGACGGTAATACAGCTAATAAGCTAATGTAGCATGAGGTGACCGTGTAATACAGCTAATAAGCTAATGTAGCAGGAGGTGACCGTGTAATACAGCTAATAAGCTAATACAGCAGGAGGTGACTGTAATACAGATAATAAGCTAATGTAGCAGGAGGTGACTGTGTATTACAGCTAATAAGCTAATGCAGCAGGAGGTGACTGTAATACAGCTAATAAGCTAATGTAGCAGGAGGTGACCGTATAATACAGCTAATAAGCTAATGTAGCAGGAGGTGACCGTGTAATACAGCTAATAAGCTAATGTAGCAGGAGGTGACCGTGTAATACAGCTAATAAGCTAATGTAGCAGGAGGTGACCGTGTAATACAGCAAATAAGCTAATGTAGCAGGAGGTGACTGTAATACAGCTAATAAGCTAATGTAGCAGGAGGTGACCGTATAATACAGCTAATAAGCTAATGCAGCAGGAGATGACCGTGTAATACAGCTAATAAGCTAATGTAGCAGGAGGTGACCGTGTAATACAGCTAATAAGCTAATGTAGCAGGAGGTGACTGTAATACAGCTAATAAGCTAATGTAGCAGGAGGTGACTGTAATACAGCTAATAAGCTAATGTAGCAGGAGGTGACTGTAATACAGCTAATAAGCTAATGCAGCAGGAGGTGACCGTGTAATACAGCTAATAAGCTAATGTAGCAGGAGGTGACTGTAATACAGCTAATAAGCTAATGTAGCAGGAGGTGACCGTGTAATACAGCTAATAAGCTAATGTAGCAGGAGGTGACCGTGTAATACAGCTAATAATCTAATGTAGCAGGAGGTGACCGTGTAATACAGCTAATAAGCTAATGTAGCAGGAGGTGACCGTATAATACAGCTAATAAGCTAATGCAGCAAGAGGTGACCATGTAATACAGCTAATAAGCTAATGTAGCAGGAGGTGACTGTGTAATACAGCTAATAATCTAATGTAGCAGGAGGTGACCGTGTAATACAGCTAATAAGCTAATGTAGAAGGAGGTGACTGTAATACAGCTAATAAGCTAATGTAGCAGGAGGTGACCGTATAATACAGCTAATAAGCTAATGCAGCAGGAGGTGACCATGTAATACAGCTAATAAGCTAATGTAGCAGGAGGTGACCGTGTAATACAGCTAATAAGCTAATGTAGCAGGAGGTGACTTTAATACAGCTAATAAGCTAATGTAGCAGGAGGTGACCGTGTAATACAGCTAATAAGCTAATGTAGCAGGAGGTGACCGTGTAATACAGCTAATAAGCTAATGTAGCAGGAGGTGACCGTGTAATACAGCTAATAAGCTAATGTAGCAGGAGGTGACCGTGTAATACAGCTAATAAGCTAATGTAGCAGGAGGTGACTGTAATACAGCTAATAAGCTAATGTAGCAGGAGGTGACCGTGTAATACAGCTAATAAGCTAATGTAGCAGGAGGTGACCGTGTAATACAGCTAATAAGCTAATGCAGCAGGAGGTGACCGTGTAATACAGCTAATAAGCTAATGTAGCAGGAGGTGACTGTAATACAGCTAATAAGCTAATGTAGCAGGAGGTGACCGTGTAATACAGCTAATAAGCTAATGTAGCAGGAGGTGACTGTAATACAGCTAATAAGCTAATGCAGCAGGAGGTGACCGTGTAATACAGCTAATAAGCTAATGCAGCAGGAGGTGACTGTAATACAGCTAATAAGCTAATGCAGCAGGAGGTGACCGTGTAATACAGGTAATAAGCTAATGTAGCAGGAGGTGACCGTGTAATACAGCTAATAAGCTAATGTAGCAGGAGGTGACCGTGTAATACAGCTAATATGCTAATGTAGCAGGAGGTGACTGTGTAATACAGCTAATAAGCTAATGTAGCAGGAGGTGACTGTAATACAGCTAATAAGCTAATGTAGCAGGAGGTGACTGTAATACAGCTAATAAGCTAATGTAGCAGGAGGTGACCGTGTAATACAGCTAATAAGCTAATGCAGCAGGAGGTGACCGTGTAAAACAGCTAATAAGCTAATGCAGCAGGAGGTGACTGTAATACAGCTAATAAGTTAATGTAGCAGGAGGTGACTGTGTAATACAGCTAATAAGCTAATGTAGCAGGAGGTGACCGTGTAATACAGCTAATAAGCTAATGTAGCAGGAGGTGACTGTAATACAGCTAATAAGCTAATGTAGCAGGAGGTGACTGTAATACAGCTAATAAGCTAATGTAGCAGGAGGTGACTGTGTAATACAGCTAATAAGCTAATGTAGCAGGAGGTGACTGTGTAATACAGCTAATAAGCTAATGTAGCAGGAGGTGACTGTAATACAGCTAATAAGCTAATGTAGCAGGAGGTGACCGTGTAATACAGCTAATAAGCTAATGTAGCAGGAGGTGACTGTGTAATACAGCTAATAAGCTAATGTAGCAGGAGGTGACTGTAATACAGCTAATAAGCTAATGTAGCAGGAGGTGACCGTGTAATACAGCTAATAAGCTAATGTAGCAGGAGGTGACTGTAATACAGCTAATAAGCTAATGCAGCAGGAGGTGACCGTGTAATACAGCTAATAAGCTAATGCAGCAGGAGGTGACTGTAATACAGCTAATAAGCTAATGCAGCAGGAGGTGACCGTGTAATACAGGTAATAAGCTAATGTAGCAGGAGGTGACCGTGTAATACAGCTAATAAGCTAATGTAGCAGGAGGTGACCGTGTAATACAGCTAATATGCTAATGTAGCAGGAGGTGACTGTGTAATACAGCTAATAAGCTAATGTAGCAGGAGGTGACTGTAATACAGCTAATAAGCTAATGTAGCAGGAGGTGACTGTAATACAGCTAATAAGCTAATGTAGCAGGAGGTGACCGTGTAATACAGCTAATAAGCTAATGCAGCAGGAGGTGACCGTGTAAAACAGCTAATAAGCAAATGTAGCAGGAGGTGACTGTGTAATACAGCTAATAAGCTAATGTAGCAGGAGGTGACTGTGTAATACAGCTAATAAGCTAATGTAGCAGGAGGTGACTGTGTAATACAGCTAATAAGCTAATGTAGCAGGAGATGACCGTGTAATAGAGCTAATAAGCTAATGTAGCAGGAGGTGACTGTGTAATACAGCTAATAAGCTAATGTAGCAGGAGGTGACTGTAATACAGCTAATAAGCTAATGTAGCAGGAGGTGACCGTGTAATACAGCTAATAAGCTAATGTAGCAGGAGGTGACCGTGTAATACAGCTAATAAGCTAATGTAGCAGGAGGTGACCGTGTAATACAGCTAATAAGCTAATGTAGCAGGAGGTGACCGTGTAATACAGCTAATAAGCTAATGTAGCTGGAGGTGACCGTGTAATACAGCTAATAAGCTAATGTAGCAGGAGGTGACCGTGTAATACAACTAATAAGCTAATGTAGCAGGAGGTGACCGTGTAATACAGCTAATAAGCTAATGTAGCAGGAGGTGACCGTGTAATACAGCTAATAAGCTAATGTAGCAGGAGGTGACCGTGTAATACAGCTAATAAGCTAATGTAGCAGGAGGTGACCGTGTAATACAGCTAATAAGCTAATGTAGCAGGAGGTGACCGTGTAATACAGCTAATAAGCTAATGCAGCAGGAGGTGACCGTGTAATACAGCTAATAAGCTAATGTAGCAGGAGGTGACCGTGTAATACAGCTAATAACCTAATGTAGCAGGAGGTGACCGTGTAATAGAGCTAATAAGCTAATGTAGCAGAAGATGACCGTGTAATACAGCTAATAAGCTAATGTAGCAGGAGGTGACCGTGTAATACAGCTAATAAGCTAATGTAGCAGGAGGTGACCGTGTAATACAGCTAATAAGCTAATGCAGCAGGAGGTGACTGTAATACAGCTAATAAGCTAATGTAGCAGGAGATGACCGTGTAATACAGCTAATAAGCTAATGCAGCAGGAGGTGACTGTAATACAGCTAATAAGCTAATGTAGCAGGAGGTGACTGTAATACAGCTAATAAGCTAATGTAGAATGAGGTGACCGTGTAATACAGCTAATAAGCTAATGTAGCAGGAGGTGACCGTGTAATACAGCTAATAAGCTAATGTAGCAGGAGGTGACCGTGTAATACAGCTAATAAGCTAATGTAGCAGGAGGTGACCGTGTAATACAGCTAATAAGCTAATGTAGCAGGAGGTGACCGTGTAATACAGCTAATAAGCTAATGTAGCAGGAGGTGACCGTGTAATACAGCTAATAAGCTAATGTAGCAGGAGGTGACCGTGTAATACAGCTAATAAGCTAATGCAGAAGGAGGTGACCGTGTAATACAGCTAATAAGCTAATGTAGCAGGAGGTGACTGTAATACAGCTAATAAGCTAATGTAGCAGGAGGTGACCTTGTAATAGAGCTAATAAGCTAATGTAGTAGGACGTGACTGTAATACAGCTAATAAGCTAATGTAGCAGGAGGTGACCTTGTAATAGAGCTAATAAGCTAATGTAGCAGGAGGTGACCGTGTAATACAGCTAATAAGCTAATGTAGTAGGACGTGACTGTAATACAGCTAATAAGCTAATGTAGCAGGAGGTGACCTTGTAATAGAGCTAATAAGCTAATGTAGCAGGAGGTGACTGTGTAATACAGCTAATAAGCTAATGTAGCAGGAGGTGACCGTGTAATACAGCTAATAAGCTAATGTAGCAGGAGGTGACCGTGTAATACAGCTAATAAGCTAATGTAGCAGGAGGTGACTGTGTAATACAGCTAATAAGCTAATGTAGCAGGAGGTGACTGTGTAATACAGCTAATAAGCTAATGTAGCAGGAGGTGACTGTGTAATACAGCTAATAAGCTAATGTAGCAGGAGGTGACTGTGTAATACAGCTAATAAGCTAATGTAGCAGGAGATGACCGTGTAATAGAGCTAATAAGCTAATGTAGCAGGAGGTGACCGTGTAATACAGCTAATAAGCTAATGCAGCAGGAGGTGACCGTGTAATACAGCTAATAAGCTAATGTAGCAGGAGGTGACTGTAATACAGCTAATAAGCTAATGTAGCAGGAGGTGACCGTGTAATACAGCTAATAAGCTAATGTAGCAGGAGGTGACCGTGTAATACAGCTAATAAGCTAATGTAGCAGGAGGTGACTGTAATACAGCTAATAAGCTAATGCAGCAGGAGGTGACCGTGTAATACAGCTAATAAGCTAATGTAGCAGGAGGTGACCGTGTAATACAGCTAATAAGCTAATGTAGCAGGAGGTGACTGTGTAATACAGCTAATAAGCTAATGTAGCAGGAGGTGACTGTAATACAGCTAATAAGCTAATGTAGCAGGAGGTGACCGTGTAATACAGCTAATAAGCTAATGTAGCAAGAGGTGACGGTAATACAGCTAATAAGCTAATGTAGCAGGAGGTGACCGTGTAATACAGCTAATAAGCTAATGTAGCAGGAGGTGACCGTGTAATACAGCTAATAAGCTAATACAGCAGGAGGTGACTGTAATACAGATAATAAGCTAATGTAGCAGGAGGTGACTGTGTATTACAGCTAATAAGCTAATGCAGCAGGAGGTGACTGTAATACAGCTAATAAGCTAATGTAGCAGGAGGTGACCGTATAATACAGCTAATAAGCTAATGTAGCAGGAGGTGACCGTGTAATACAGCTAATAAGCTAATGTAGCAGGAGGTGACCGTGTAATACAGCTAATAAGCTAATGTAGCAGGAGGTGACCGTGTAATACAGCAAATAAGCTAATGTAGCAGGAGGTGACTGTAATACAGCTAATAAGCTAATGTAGCAGGAGGTGACCGTATAATACAGCTAATAAGCTAATGCAGCAGGAGATGACCGTGTAATACAGCTAATAAGCTAATGTAGCAGGAGGTGACCGTGTAATACAGCTAATAAGCTAATGTAGCAGGAGGTGACTGTAATACAGCTAATAAGCTAATGTAGCAGGAGGTGACTATAATACAGCTAATAAGCTAATGTAGCAGGAGGTGACTGTAATACAGCTAATAAGCTAATGCAGCAGGAGGTGACCGTGTAATACAGCTAATAAGCTAATGTAGCAGGAGGTGACTGTAATACAGCTAATAAGCTAATGTAGCAGGAGGTGACCGTGTAATACAGCTAATAAGCTAATGTAGCAGGAGGTGACCGTGTAATACAGCTAATAATCTAATGTAGCAGGAGGTGACCGTGTAATACAGCTAATAAGCTAATGTAGCAGGAGGTGACCGTATAATACAGCTAATAAGCTAATGCAGCAAGAGGTGACTGTAATACAGCTAATAAGCTAATGTAGCAGGAGGTGACTGTGTAATACAGCTAATAACCTAATGTAGCAGGAGGTGACTGTGTAATACAGCTAATAAGCTAATGTAGCAGGAGGTGACTGTGTAATACAGCTAATAATCTAATGTAGCAGGAGGTGACCGTGTAATACAGCTAATAAGCTAATGTAGCAGGAGGTGACCGTGTAATACAGCTAATAAGCTAATGTAGCAGGAGGTGACTGTGTAATACAGCTAATAATCTAATGTAGCAGGAGGTGACCGTGTAATACAGCTAATAAGCTAATGTAGAAGGAGGTGACTGTAATACAGCTAATAAGCTAATGTAGCAGGAGGTGACCGTATAATACAGCTAATAAGCTAATGCAGCAGGAGGTGACCATGTAATACAGCTAATAAGCTAATGTAGCAGGAGGTGACCGTGTAATACAGCTAATAAGCTAATGTAGCAGGAGGTGACTTTAATACAGCTAATAAGCTAATGTAGCAGGAGGTGACCGTGTAATACAGCTAATAAGCTAATGTAGCAGGAGGTGACCGTGTAATACAGCTAATAAGCTAATGTAGCAGGAGGTGACCGTGTAATACAGCTAATAAGCTAATGTAGCAGGAGGTGACCGTGTAATACAGCTAATAAGCTAATGTAGCAGGAGGTGACTGTAATACAGCTAATAAGCTAATGTAGCAGGAGGTGACCGTGTAATACAGCTAATAAGCTAATGTAGCAGGAGGTGACCGTGTAATACAGCTAATAAGCTAATGCAGCAGGAGGTGACCGTGTAATACAGCTAATAAGCTAATGTAGCAGGAGGTGACCGTGTAATACAGCTAATAAGCTAATGTAGCAGGAGGTGACTGTGTAATACAGCTAATAATCTAATGTAGCAGGAGGTGACTGTGTAATACAGCTAATAAGCTAATGCAGCAGGAGGTGACTGTAATACAGCTAATAAGCTAATGTAGCAGGAGGTGACCGTGTAATACAGCTAATAAGCTAATGTAGCAGGAGGTGACTATAATACAGCTAATAAGCTAATGTAGCAGGAGGTGACCGTATAATACAGCTAAAAAGCTAATGTAGAAGGAGGTGACTGTAATACAGCTAATAAGCTAATGTAGCAGGAGGTGACCGTATAATACAGCTAATAAGCTAATGCAGCAGGAGGTGACCATGTAATACAGCTAATAAGCTAATGTAGCAGGAGGTGACCGTGTAATACAGCTAATAAGCTAATGTAGCAGGAGGTGACCGTGTAATACAGCTAATAAGCTAATGTAGCAGGAGGTGACTGTGTAATACAGCTAATAAGCTAATGTAGCAGGAGGTGACTGTGTAATACAGCTAATAAGCTAATGTAGCAGGAGGTGACCGTGTAATACAGCTAATAAGCTAATGTAGCAGGAGGTGACTGTAATACAGCTAATAAGCTAATGTAGCAGGAGGTGACCGTGTAATACAGCTAATAAGCTAATGTAGCAGGAGGTGACTGTGTAATACAGCTAATAAGCTAATGTAGCAGGAGGTGACTGTAATACAGCTAATAAGCTAATGTAGCAGGAGGTGACCGTGTAATACAGCTAATAAGCTAATGTAGCAGGAGGTGACTGTAATACAGCTAATAAGCTAATGCAGCAGGAGGTGACCGTGTAATACAGCTAATAAGCTAATGCAGCAGGAGGTGACTGTAATACAGCTAATAAGCTAATGCAGCAGGAGGTGACCGTGTAATACAGCTAATAAGCTAATGTAGCAGGAGGTGACCGTGTAATACAGCTAATACGCTAATGTAGCAGGAGGTGACCGTGTAATACAGCTAATATGCTAATGTAGCAGGAGGTGACTGTGTAATACAGCTAATAAGCTAATGTAGCAGGAGGTGACTGTGTAATACAGCTAATAAGCTAATGTAGCAGGAGGTGACTGTAATACAGCTAATAAGCTAATGTAGCAGGAGGTGACCGTGTAATACAGCTAATAAGCTAATGCAGCAGGAGGTGACCGTGTAATACAGCTAATAAGCTAATGTAGCAGGAGGTGACTATATTACAGCTAATAAGCTAATGCGCTGGAGGTGACTGTGTAATACAGCTAATAAGCTAATGTAGCAGGAGGTGACCGTGTAATACAGCTAATAAGCTAATGCAGCAGGAGGTGACCGTGTAATACAGCTAATAAGCTAATGTAGCAGGAGGTGACTGTAATACAGCTAATAAGCTAATGTAGCAGGAGGTGACCGTGTAATTCAGCTAATAACCTAATGCAGCAGGAGGTGACCGTGTAATACAGCTAATAAGCTAATGTAGCAGGAGGTGACTGTGTAATACAGCTAATAAGCTAATGTAGCAGGAGGTGACTGTGTAATACAGCTAATAAGCTAATGCAGCAGGAGGTGACTGTGTAATACAGCTAATAAGCTAATGTAGCAGGAGGTGACTGTGTAATACAGCTAATAAGCTAATGCAGCAGGATGTGACCGTGTAATACAGCTAATAAGCTAATGCAGCAGGAGGTGACTGTAATACAGATAATAAGCTAATGTAGCAGGAGGTGACCGTGTAATACAGCTAATAAGCTAATGCAGCAGGAGGTGACTGTAATACAGCTAATAAGCTAATGTAGCAGGAGGTGACTGTAATACAGCTAATAAGCTAATGCAGTAGGAGGTGACTGTGTAATACAGCTAATAAGCTAATGCAGCAGGAGGTGACCGTGTAATACAGCTAATAAGCTAATGCAGCAGGAGGTGACTGTGTAATACAGCTAATAAGCTAATGTAGCAGGAGGTGACTGTGTAATACAGCTAATAAGCTAATGCAGCAGGAGGTGACTGTAATACAGCTAATAAGCTAATGTAGCAGGAGGTGACTGTAATACAGCTAATAAGCTAATGCAGTAGGAGGTGACTGTGTAATACAGCTAATAAGCTAATGTAGCAGGAGGTGACCGTGTAATACAGCTAATAAGCTAATGCAGCAGGAGGTGACTGTGTAATACAGCTAATAAGCTAATGTAGCAGGAGGTGACTGTGTAATACAGCTAATAAGCTAATGCAGCAGGAGGTGACTGTAATACAGCTAATAAGCTAATGTAGCAGGAGGTGACCGTATAATACAGCTAATAAGCTAATGTAGCTGGAGGTGACCGTGTAATACAGCTAATAAGCTAATGTAGCAGGAGGTGACCGTATAATACAGCTAATAAGCTAATGTAGCAGGAGGTGACCGTGTTATACAGCTAATAAGCTAATGTAGCAGGAGGTGACTGTAATACAGCTAATAAGCTAATGTAGCAGGAGGTGACCGTGTAATACAGCTAATAAGCTAATGTAGCAGGAGGTGACCGTGTAATACAGCTAATAAGCTAATGTAGCAGGAGATGACTGTGTAATACAGCTAATAAGCTAATGTAGCAGGAGGTGACCGTGTAATACAGCTAATAAGCTAATGTAGCAGGAGGTGACCGTGAAATACAGCTAATAAGCTAATGTAGCAGGAGGTGACTGTAATACAGCTAATAAGCTAATGTAGCAGGAGGTGACCGTGTAATACAGCTAATAAGCTAATGTAGCAGGAGGTGACCGTGTAATACAGCTAATAAGCTAATGTAGCAGGAGGTGACTGTAATACAGCTAATAAGCTAATGTAGCAGGAGGTGACCGTGTAATACAGCTAATAAGCTAATGTAGCAGGAGGTGACCTTGTAATAGAGCTAATAAGCTAATGTAGCAGGAGGTGACCGTGTAATACAGCTAATAAGCTAATGTAGCAGGAGGTGACCGTGTAATACAGCTAATAAGCTAATGTAGCAGGAGGTGACCTTGTAATACAGCTAATAAGCTAATGTAGCAGGAGGTGACCGTATAATACAGCTAATAAGCTAATGCAGCAGGAGGTGACCGTGTAATACAGCTAATAAGCTAATGTAGCAGGAGGTGACCGTGTAATACAGCTAATAAGCTAATGTAGCAGGAGGTGACCGTGTAATACAGCTAATAAGCTAATGCAGCAGGAGGTGACCGTGTAATACAGCTAATAAGCTAATGTAGCAGGAGGTGACTGTAAAACAGCTAATAAGCTAATGCAGCAGGAGGTGACTGTAATACAGCTAATAAGCTAATGTAGCAGGAGGTGACCGTGTAATACAGCTAATAAGCTAATGTAGCAGGAGGTGACCGTGTAATACAGCTAATAAGCTAATGTAGCAGGAGGTGACTGTAAAACAGCTAATAAGCTAATGTAGCAGGAGGTGACTGTAATACAGCTAATAAGCTAATGTAGCAGGAGGTGACTGTAATACAGCTAATAAGCTAATGTAGCAGGAGGTGACCGTGTAATACAGCTAATAAGCTAATGCAGCAGGAGGTGACCGTGTAAAACAGCTAATAAGCTAATGTAGCAGGAGGTGACTGTGTAATACAGCTAATAAGCTAATGTAGCAGGAGGTGACTGTGTAATACAGCTAATAAGCTAATGTAGCAGGAGGTGACTGTGTAATACAGCTAATAAGCTAATGTAGCAGGAGATGACCGTGTAATAGAGCTAATAAGCTAATGTAGCAGGAGGTGACTGTGTAATACAGCTAATAAGCTAATGTAGTAGGAGGTGACTGTAATACAGCTAATAAGCTAATGTAGCAGGAGGTGACCGTGTAATACAGCTAATAAGCTAATGTAGCAGGAGGTGACCGTGTAATACAGCTAATAAGCTAATGTAGCAGGAGGTGACCGTGTAATACAGCTAATAAGCTAATGTAGCTGGAGGTGACCGTGTAATACAGCTAATAAGCTAATGTAGCAGGAGGTGACCGTGTAATACAACTAATAAGCTAATGTAGCAGGAGGTGACCGTGTAATACAGCTAATAAGCTAATGTAGCAGGAGGTGACCGTGTAATACAGCTAATAAGCTAATGTAGCAGGAGGTGACCTTGTAATACAGCTAATAAGCTAATGTAGCAGGAGGTGACCGTGTAATACAGCTAATAAGCTAATGTAGCAGGAGGTGACCGTGTAATACAGCTAATAAGCTAATGTAGCAGGAGGTGACCGTGTAATACAGCTAATAAGCTAATGTAGCAGGAGGTGACCGTGTAATACAGCTAATAAGCTAATGCAGCAGGAGGTGACCGTGTAATACAGCTAATAAGCTAATGTAGCAGGAGGTGACCGTGTAATACAGCTAATAAGCTAACGTAGCAGGAGGTGAACGTGTAATACAGCTAATAACCTAATGTAGCAGGAGGTGACCGTGTAATAGAGCTAATAAGCTAATGTAGCAGAAGATGACCGTGTAATACAGCTAATAAGCTAATGTAGCAGGAGGTGACCGTGTAATACAGCTAATAAGCTAATGTAGCAGGAGGTGACCGTGTAATACAGCTAATAAGCTAATGCAGCAGGAGGTGACTGTAATACAGCTAATAAGCTAATGTAGCAGGAGGTGACTGTAATACAGCTAATAAGCTAATGTAGCAGGAGGTGACCGTGTAATACAGCTAATAAGCTAATGTAGCAGGAGGTGACTGTAATACAGCTAATAAGCTAATGCAGCAGGAGGTGACCGTGTAATACAGCTAATAAGCTAATGTAGCAGGAGGTGACCGTGTAATACAGCTAATAAGCTAATGTAGCAGGAGGTGACCGTGTAATACAGCTAATAAGCTAATGTAGCAGGAGGTGACCGTGTAATACAGCTAATAAGCTAATGTAGCAGGAGGTGACCGTGTAATACAGCTAATAAGCTAATGTAGCAGGAGGTGACCGTGTAATACAGCTAATAAGCTAATGTAGCAGGAGGTGACTGTAATACAGCTAATAAGCTAATGTAGCAGGAGGTGACCTTGTAATAGAGCTAATAAGCTAATGTAGTAGGACGTGACTGTAATACAGCTAATAAGCTAATGTAGCAGGAGGTGACCGTGTAATACAGCTAATAAGCTAATGTAGCAGGAGGTGACCGTGTAATACAGCTAATAAGCTAATGTAGCAGGAGGTGACCATGTAATACAGCTAATAAGCTAATGTAGCAGGAGGTGACTGTAATACAGCTAATAAGCTAATGTAGCAGGAGGTGACTGTAATACAGCTAATAAGCTAATGTAGCAGGAGGTGACCTTGTAATAGAGCTAATAAGCTAATGTAGTAGGACGTGACTGTAATACAGCTAATAAGCTAATGTAGCAGGAGGTGACCTTGTAATAGAGCTAATAAGCTAATGTAGCAGGAGGTGACCGTGTAATACAGCTAATAAGCTAATGTAGTAGGACGTGACTGTAATACAGCTAATAAGCTAATGTAGCAGGAGGTGACCTTGTAATAGAGCTAATAAGCTAATGTAGCAGGAGGTGACTGTGTAATACAGCTAATAAGCTAATGTAGCAGGAGGTGACCGTGTAATACAGCTAATAAGCTAATGTAGCAGGAGGTGACCGTGTAATACAGCTAATAAGCTAATGTAGCAGGAGGTGACCGTGTAATACAGCTAATAAGCTAATGTAGCAGGAGGTGACTGTAATACAGCTAATAAGCTAATGTAGCAGGAGGTGACCGTGTAATACAGCTAATAAGCTAATGTAGCAGGAGGTGACCGTGTAATACAGCTAATAAGCTAATGTAGCAGGAGGTGACCGTGTAATACAGCTAATAAGCTAATGTAGCAGGAGGTGACCGTGTAATACAGCTAATAAGCTAATGTAGCAGGAGGTGACCGTGTAATACAGCTAATAAGCTAATGTAGCAGGAGGTGACCGTGTAATACAGCTAATAAGCTAATGCAGTAGGAGGTGACCGTGTAATACAGCTAATAAGCTAATGTAGCAGGAGGTGACTGTAATACAGCTAATAAGCTAATGTAGCAGGAGGTGATCGTGTAATACAGCTAATAAGCTAATGTAGCAGGAGGTGACTGTAATACAGCTAATAAGCTAATGTAGCAGGAGGTGACTGTAATACAGCTAATAAGCTAATGTAGCAGGAGGTGACCGTGTAATACAGCTAATAAGCTAATGTAGCAGGAGGTGACCGTGTAATACAGCTAATAAGCTAATGTAGCAGGAGGTGACTGTAATACAGCTAATAAGCTAATGTAGCAGGAGGTGATCGTGTAATACAGCTAATAAGCTAATGTAGCAGGAGGTGACTGTAATACAGCTAATAAGCTAATGTAGCAGGAGGTGACTGTAATACAGCTAATAAGCTAATGTAGCAGGAGGTGACCGTGTAATACAGCTAATAAGCTAATGCAGCAGGAGGTGACCGTGTAATACAGCTAATAAGCTAATGTAGCAGGAGGTGACCGTGTAATACAGCTAATAAGCTAATGTAGCAGGAGGTGACTGTGTAATACAGCTAATAAGCTAATGCAGCAGGAGGTGACCGTGTAATACAGCTAATAAGCTAATGTAGCAGGAGGTGACCGTGTAATACAGCTAATAAGCTAATGTAGCAGGAGGTGACCGTGTAATACAGCTAATAAGCTAA
Source organism: Taudactylus pleione (assembly GCA_031769625.1). Classification (NCBI taxonomy): domain Eukaryota; kingdom Metazoa; phylum Chordata; class Amphibia; order Anura; family Myobatrachidae; genus Taudactylus; species Taudactylus pleione. Next base: position 654,492 of record JAUIMM010001440.1, read on the forward strand.
TGTAGCAGGAGGTGACTGTAATACAGCTAATAAGCTAATGTAGCAGGAGGTGACCGTGTAATACAGCTAATAAGCTAATGTAGCAGGAGGTGACCGTGTAATACAGCTAATAAGCTAATGTAGCAGGAGGTGACTGTAATACAGCTAATAAGCTAATGTAGCAGGAGGTGACCGTGTAATACAGCTAATAAGCTAATGTAGCAGGAGGTGACTGTAATACAGCTAATAAGCTAATGTAGCAGGAGGTGACCGTGTAATACAGCTAATAAGCTAATGCAGCAGGAGGTGACCGTGTAATACAGCTAATAAGCTAATGTAGCAGGAAGTGACTGTGTAATACAGCTAATAAGCTAATGTAGCAGGAGGTGACTGTGTAATACAGCTAATAAGCTAATGCAGCAGGAGGTGACCGTGTAATACAGCTAATAAGCTAATGTAGCAGGAGGTGACCGTGTATTACAGCTAATAAGCTAATGTAGCAGGAGATGACCGTGTAATAGAGCTAATAAGCTAATGTAGCAGGAGGTGACTGTGTAATACAGCTAATAAGCTAATGTAGCAGGAGGTGACCGTGTAATACAGCTAATAAGCTAATGTAGCAGGAGGTGACCGTGTAATACAGCTAATAAGCTAATGTAGCAAGAGGTGACTGTAATACAGCTAATAAGCTAATGTAGCAGGAGGTGACCGTGTAATACAGCTAATAAGCTAATGTAGCAGGAGGTGACCGTATAATACAGCTAATAAGCTAATGTAGCAGGAGGTGACCGTGTAATACAGCTAATAAGCTAATGTAGCAGGAGGTGACCGTGTAATACAGCTAATAAGCTAATGTAGCAGGAGGTGACCGTGTAATACAGCTAATAAGCTAATGTAGCAGGAGGTGACCATGTAATACAGCTAATAAGCTAATGCAGCAGGAGGTGACTGTAATACAGCTAATAAGCTAATGTAGCAGGAGGTGACCGTGTAATACAGCTAATAACCTAATGTAGCAGGAGGTGACCGTGTAATACAGCTAATAAGCTAATGCAGCAGGAGGTGACCGTGTAATACAGCTAATAAGCTAATGTAGCAGGAGGTGACCGTGTAATACAGCTAATAACCTAATGTAGCAGGAGGTGACCGTGTAATAGAGCTAATAAGCTAATGTAGCAGGAGATGACCGTGTAATACAGCTAATAAGCTAATGTAGCAGGAGGTGACCGTGTAATACAGCTAATAAGCTAATGCAGCAGGATGTGACTGTAATACAGCTAATAAGCTAATGTAGCAGGAGGTGACCATGTAATACAGCTAATAAGCTAATGTAGCAGGAGGTGACCGTGTAATACAGCTAATAAGCTAATGCAGCAGGAGGTGACCGTGTAATACAGCTAATAAGCTAATGTAGCAGGAGATGACCGTGTAATACAGCTAATAAGCTAATGTAGCAGGAGGTGACCGTGTAATACAGCTAATAAGCTAATGCAGCAGGAGGTGACTGTAATACAGATAATAAGCTAATGTAGCAGAAGGTGACTGTGTAATACAGCTAATAAGCTAATGTAGCAGGAGGTGACTGTAATACAGCTAATAAGCTAATGTAGCAGGAGGTGACCGTGTAATACAGCTAATAAGCTAATGTAGCAGGAGATGACCGTGTATTACAGCTAATAAGCTAATGTAGCAGGAGGTGACCGTGTAATACAGCTAATAAGCTAATGTAGCAGGAGGTGACCGTGTAATACAGCTAATAAGCTAATGTAGCAGGAGGTGACTGTAATACAGCTAATAAGCTAATGCAGCAGGAGATGACCGTGTAATACAGCTAATAAGCTAATGTATCAGGAGATGACCGTGTATTACAGCTAATAAGCTAATGTAGCAGGAGGTGACCGTGTAATACAGCTAATAAGCTAATGTAGCAGGAGGTGACCGTGTAATACAGCTAATAAGCTAATGTAGCAGGAGGTGACTGTAATACAGCTAATAAGCTAATGCAGCAGGAGGTGACCGTGTAATACAGCTAATAAGCTAATGCAGCAGGAGGTGACCGTGTAATACAGCTAATAAGCTAATGTAGCAGGAGGTGACGGTGTAATACAGCTAATAAGCTAATGTAGCAGGAGGTGACCGTGTAATACAGCTAATAAGCTGATGTAGTAGGAGGTGACCGTGTAATACAGCTAATAAGCTAATGTAGCAGGAGGTGACTGTGTAATACTGCGAAAAAGCTAATGTAGCAGGAGGTGACCGTGTAATACAGCTAATAAGCTAATGTAGCAGGAGGTGACCGTGTAATAAAGCTAATAAGCTAATGTAGCAGGAGGTGATCGTGTAATACAGCTAATAAGCTAATGTAGCAGGAGGTGACTGTAATACAGCTAATAAGCTAATGTAGCAGGAGGTGACTGTGTAATACAGCTAATAAGCTAATGTAGCAGGAGGTGACCGTGTAATACAGCTAATAAGCTAATGTAGCAGGAGGTGACCGTGTAATACAGCTAATAAGCTAATGTAGCAGGAGGTGACCGTGTAATACAGCTAATAAGCTAATGTAGCCGGAGGTGACTGTGTAATACAGCTAATAAGCTAATGTAGCAGGAGGTGACCGTGTAATACAGCTAATAAGCTAATGCAGCAGGAGGTGACTGTGTAATACAGCTAATAAGCTAATTTAGCAGGAGGTGACTGTGTAATACAGCTAATAAGCTAATGTAGAAGGAGGTGACTGTGTAATACAGCTAATAAGCTAATGCAGCAGGAGGTGACCGTGTAATACAGCGAATAAGCTAATGTAGCAGGAGGTGACCGTGTAATACAGCTAATAAGCTAATGTAGCAGGAGGTGACCGTGTAATACAGCTAATAAGCTAATGTAGCAGGAGGTGACTGTAATACAGCTAATAAGCTAATGTAGCAGGAGGTGACCGTGTAATAAAGCTAATAAGCTAATGTAGCAGGAGGTGACCGTGTAATACAGCTAATAAGCTAATGCAGCAGGAGGTGACTGTGTAATACAGCTAATAAGCTAATGCAGCAAGAGGTGACTGTGTAATACAGCTAATAAGCTAATGTAGAAGGAGGTGACTGTGTAATACAGCTAATAAGCTAATGTAGAAGGAGGTGACTGTGTAATACAGCTAATAAGCTAATGTAGCAGGAGGTGACCGTGTAATACAGCGAATAAGCTAATGTAGCAGGAGGTGACCGTGTAATACAGCGAATAAGCTAATGTAGCAGGAGGTGACCGTGTAATAAAGCTAATAAGCTAATGTAGCAGGAGGTGACCGTGTAATACAGCTAATAAGCTAATGTAGCAGGAGGTGACCGTGTAATACAGCTAATAAGCTAATGTAGCAGGAGGTGACCGTGTAATACAGCTAATAAGCTAATGTAGCAGGAGGCGACCGTATAATACAGCTAATAAGCTAATGCAGCAGGAGGTGACTGTGTAATACAGCTAATAAGCTAATGTAGCAGGAGGTGACTGTGTAATACAGCTAATAAGCTAATGTAGAAGGAGGTGACTGTGTAATACAGCTAATAAGCTAATGCAGCAGGAGGTGACTGTAATACAGCTAATAAGCTAATGCAGCAGGAGGTGACCGTGTAATACAGCTAATAAGCTAATGTAGCAGGAGGTGACCGTGTAATACAGCTAATAAACTAATGTAGCAGGAGGTGACCGTGTAATACAGCTAATAAGCTAATGTAGCAGGAGGTGACCGTGTAATACAGCTAATAAGCTAATGTAGCAGGAGGTGACTATAATACAGCTAATAAGCTAATGTAGCAGGAGGTGACTGTAATACAGCTAATAAGCTAATGCAGCAGGAGGTGACTGTAATACAGCTAATAAGCTAATGTAGCAGGAGGTGACCGTGTAATACAGCTAATAAGCTAATGCAGCAGGAGGTGACTGTAATACAGCTAATAAGCTAATGTAGCAGGAGGTGACTGTAATACAGCTAATAAGCTAATGTAGCAGGAGATGACCGTGTATTACAGCTAATAAGCTAATGTAGCAGGAGATGACCGTGTATTACAGCTAATAAGCTAATGTAGCAGGAGGTGACCGTGTAATACAGCTAATAAGCTAATGTAGCAGGAGGTGACCGTGTAATACAGCTAATAAGCTAATGTAGCAGGAGGTGACTGTAATACAGCTAATAAGCTAATGCAGCAGGAGATGACCGTGTAATACAGCTAATAAGCTAATGTATCAGGAGATGACCGTGTATTACAGCTAATAAGCTAATGTAGCAGGAGGTGACCGTGTAATACAGCTAATAAGCTAATGTAGCAGGAGGTGACCGTGTAATACAGCTAATAAGCTAATGTAGCAGGAGGTGACTGTAATACAGCTAATAAGCTAATGCAGCAGGAGGTGACCGTGTAATACAGCTAATAAGCTAATGCAGCAGGAGGTGACCGTGTAATACAGCTAATAAGCTAATGTAGCAGGAGGTGACGGTGTAATACAGCTAATAAGCTAATGTAGCAGGAGGTGACCGTGTAATACAGCTAATAAGCTGATGTAGTAGGAGGTGACCGTGTAATATAGCTAATAAGCTAATGTAGCAGGAGGTGACCGTGTAATACAGCTAATAAGCTAATGTAGCAGGAGGTGACTGTGTAATACTGCGAAAAAGCTAATGTAGCAGGAGGTGACCGTGTAATACAGCTAATAAGCTAATGTAGCAGGAGGTGACCGTGTAATAAAGCTAATAAGCTAATGTAGCAGGAGGTGATCGTGTAATACAGCTAATAAGCTAATGTAGCAGGAGGTGACTGTAATACAGCTAATAAGCTAATGTAGCAGGAGGTGACTGTGTAATACAGCTAATAAGCTAATGTAGCAGGAGGTGACCGTGTAATACAGCTAATAAGCTAATGTAGCAGGAGGTGACCGTGTAATACAGCTAATAAGCTAATGTAGCAGGAGGTGACCGTGTAATACAGCTAATAAGCTAATGTAGCCGGAGGTGACTGTGTAATACAGCTAATAAGATAATGTAGCAGGAGGCGACCGTATAATACAGCTAATAAGCTAATGCAGCAGGAGGTGACTGTGTAATACAGCTAATAAGCTAATGTAGCAGGAGCTGACTGTGTAATACAGCTAATAAGCTAATGTAGAAGGAGGTGACTGTGTAATACAGCTAATAAGCTAATGCAGCAGGAGGTGACCGTGTAATACAGCGAATAAGCTAATGTAGCAGGAGGTGACCGTGTAATACAGCTAATAAGCTAATGTAGCAGGAGGTGACCGTGTAATAAAGCTAATAAGCTAATGTAGCAGGAGGTGACCGTGTAATACAGCTAATAAGCTAATGCAGCAGGAGGTGACTGTGTAATACAGCTAATAAGCTAATGCAGCAAGAGGTGACTGTGTAATACAGCTAATAAGCTAATGTAGAAGGAGGTGACTGTGTAATACAGCTAATAAGCTAATGTAGAAGGAGGTGACTGTGTAATACAGCTAATAAGCTAATGTAGCAGGAGGTGACCGTGTAATACAGCGAATAAGCTAATGTAGCAGGAGGTGACCGTGTAATACAGCGAATAAGCTAATGTAGCAGGAGGTGACCGTGTAATAAAGCTAATAAGCTAATGTAGCAGGAGGTGACCGTGTAATACAGCTAATAAGCTAATGTAGCAGGAGGTGACCGTGTAATACAGCTAATAAGCTAATGTAGCCGGAGGTGACTGTGTAATACAGCTAATAAGCTAATGTAGCAGGAGGCGACCGTATAATACAGCTAATAAGCTAATGCAGCAGGAGGTGACTGTGTAATACAGCTAATAAGCTAATGTAGCAGGAGGTGACTGTGTAATACAGCTAATAAGCTAATGTAGAAGGAGGTGACTGTGTAATACAGCTAATAAGCTAATGCAGCAGGAGGTGACTGTAATACAGCTAATAAGCTAATGCAGCAGGAGGTGACCGTGTAATACAGCTAATAAGCTAATGTAGCAGGAGGTGACCGTGTAATACAGCTAATAAACTAATGTAGCAGGAGGTGACCGTGTAATACAGCTAATAAGCTAATGTAGCAGGAGGTGACCGTGTAATACAGCTAATAAGCTAATGTAGCAGGAGGTGACCGTGTAATACAGCTAATAAGCTAATGCAGCAGGAGGTGACTGTATTACAGCTAATAAGCTAATGTAGGAGGAGGTGACCGTGTAATACAGCTAATAAGCTAATGTAGCAGGAGGTGACCGTGTAATACAGCTAATAAGCTAATGTAGCAGGAGGTGACCGTGTAATACAGCTAATAAACTAATGTAGCAGGAGGTGACCGTGTAATACAGCTAATAAGCTAATGTAGCAGGAGGTGACCGTGTAATACAGCTAATAAGCTAATGTAGCAGGAGGTGACCGTGTAATACAGCTAATAAGCTAATGCAGCAGGAGGTGACTGTAATACAGCTAATAAGCAAATGTAGCAGGAGATGACTGTAATACAGCTAATAAGCTAATGTAGCAGGAGGTGACCATGTAATACAGCTAATAACCTAATGTAGCTGGAGGTGACTGTAATACAGCTAATAAGCTAATGTAGCAGGAGGTGACCGTGTAATACAGCTAATAAGCTAATGCAGCAGGAGGTGACCGTGTAATACAGCTAATAAGCTAATGCAGCAGGAGGTGACCGTGTAATACAGCTAATAAGCTAATGTAGCTGGAGGTGACTGTAATACAGCTAATAAGCTAATGTAGCAGGAGGTGACCGTGTAATACAGCTAATAAGCTAATGCAGCAGGAGGTGACTGTAATACAGCTAAAAAGCTAATGTAGCTGGAGGTGACCGTGTATTACAGCTAATAAGCTAATGCAGCAGGAGGTGACCGTGTAATACAGCTAATAAGCTAATGTAGCTGGAGGTGACTGTAATACAGCTAATAAGCTAATGTAGCAGGAGGTGACCGTGTAATACAGCTAATAAGCTAATGCAGCAGGAGGTGACTGTAATACAGCTAAAAAGCTAATGTAGCTGGAGGTGACCGTGTATTACAGCTAATAAGCTAATGTAGCAGGAGGTGACCGTGTAATACAGCTAATAAGCTAATGCAGCAGGAGGGGACTGTAATACAGCTAATAAGCTAATGTAGCAGGAGGTGACTGTAATACAGCTAATAACCTAATGTAGCAGGAGGTGACCGTGTAATACAGCTAATAAGCTAATGCAGCAGGAGGTGACTGTAATACAGCTAATAAGCTAATGCAGCAGGAGGTGACCGTGTAATACAGCTAATAAGCTAATGTAGCAGGAGGTGACCGTGTAATACAGCTAATAAGCTAATGCAGCAGGAGGGGACTGTAATACAGCTAATAAGCTAATGTAGCAGGAGGTGACTGTAATACAGCTAATAACCTAATGTAGCAGGAGGTGACCGTGTAATACAGCTAATAACCTAATGTAGCAGGAGGTGACCGTGTAATAGAGCTAATAAGCTAATGTAGCAGGAGGTGACCGTGTAATACAGCTAATAAGCTAATGTAGCAGGAGGTGACCGTGTAATACAGCTAATAAGCTAATGTAGCAGGAGGTGACCGTGTAATACAGCTAATAAGCTAATGTAGCAGGAGGTGACCGTGTAATACAGCTAATAAGCTAATGTAGCAGGAGGTGACCGTGTAATACAGCTAATAAGCTAATGTAGCAGGAGGTGACCGTGTAATACAGCTAATTAGCTAATGCAGCAGGAGGTGACCGTGTAATACAGCTAATAAGCTAATATAGCAGGAGGTGACCGTGTAATACAGCTAATAAGCTAATGCAGCAGGAGGTGACTGTAATACAGCTAATAAGCTAATGTAGCAGGAGGTGACTGTGTAATACAGCTAATAAGCTAATGTAGCAGGTGGTGACCGTGTAATACAGCTAATAAGCTAATGTAGCAGGAGGTGACCGTGTAATACAGCTAATAAGCTAATGTAGCAGGAGGTGACCGTGTAATACAGCTAATAAACTAATGTAGCAGGTGGTGACCGTGTAATACAGCTAATAAGCTAATGTAGCAGGAGGTGACTGTGTAATACAGCTAATAAGCTAATGTAGCAGGAGGTGACCGTGTAATACAGCTAATAAACTAATGTAGCAGGAGGTGACCGTGTAATACAGCTAATAAGCTAATGTAGCAGGAGGTGACTGTGTAATACAGCTAATAATCTAATGTAGCAGGAGGTGACCGTTTAATACAGCTAATAAGCTAATGTAGCAGGAGGTGACCGTTTAATACAGCTAATAAGCTAATGCAGCAGGAGGTGACCATGTAATACAGCTAATAAGCTAATGTAGCAGGAGGTGACTGTGTTATACAGCTAATAAGCTAATGTAGCAGGAGGTGACCGTGTAATACAGCTAATAAGCTAATGTAGCAGGAGGTGACTGTGTATTACAGCTAATAAGCTAATGCTGCAGGAGGTGACCGTGTAATACAGCTAATAAGCTAATGCAGCAGGAGGTGACCGTGTAATACAGCTAATAAGCTAATGCAGCAGGAGGTGACTGTAATACAGCTAATAAGCTAATGCAGCAGGAGGTGACCGTGTAATACAGCTAATAAGCTAATGTAGCAGGAGGTGACTGTGTAATACAGCTAATAAGCTAATGTAGCAGGAGGTGACCGTGTAATACATCTAATAAGCTAATGTAGCAGGAGGTGACCGTGTAATACAGCTAATAAGCTAATGCAGCAGGAGGTGACTGTAATACAGCTAATAAGCTAATGCAGCAGGAGGTGACCATGTAATACAGCTAATAAGCTAATGTAGCAGGAGGTGACCGTGTAATACAGATAATAAGCTAATGCAGCAGGAGGTGACTGTAATACAGCTAATAAGCTAATGTAGCAGGAGGTGACTGTAATACAGCTAATAAGCTAATGCAGCAGGAGGTGACCGTGTAATACAGCTAATAAGCTAATGTAGCAGGAGGTGACCGTGTAATACAGCTAATAAGCTAATGCAGCAGGAGGTGACCGTGTAATACAGCTAATAAGCTAATGTAGCAGGAGGTGACCGTGTAATACAGCTAATAAGCTAATGTAGCAGGAGGTGACTGTGTAATACAGCTAATAAGCTAATGCAGCAGGAGGTGACTGTAATACAGCTAATATGCTAATGTAGCAGGAGGTGACTGTAATACAACTAATAAGCTAATGCAGCAGGAGGTGACCGTGTAATACAGCTAATAAGCTAATGTAGCAGGAGGTGACCGTGTAATACAGCTAATATGCTAATGTAGCAGGAGGTGACCGTGTAATACAGCTAATAACCTAATGTAGCAGGAGGTGACCGTGTAATACAGCTAATAAGCTAATGTAGCAGGAGGTGACCGTGTAATACAGCTAATAAGCTAATGTAGCAGGAGGTGACTGTAATACAGCTAATAAGCTAATGTAGCAGGAGGTGACTGTAATACAGCTAATAAGCTAATGTAGCAGGAGGTGACCGTGTAATACAGCTAATAACCTAATGTAGCAGGAGGTGACCGTGTAATACAGCTAATAAGCTAATGTAGCAGGAGGTGACCGTGTAATACAGCTAATAAGCTAATGTAGCAGGAGGTGACCGTGTAATACAGCTAATAAGCTAATGCAGCAGGAGTTGACTGTAATACAGCTAATAAGCTAATGTAGCATGAGGTGACCGTGTAATAGAGCTAATAAGCTAATGTAGCAGGAGGTGACCGTGTAATATAGCTAATAAGCTAATGAAGCAGGAGGTGACCGTGTAATACAGCTAATAAGCTAATGTAGCAGGAGGTGACCGTGTATTACAGCTAATAAGCTAATGCAGCAGGAGGCGACCGTGTAATACAGCTAATAAGCTAATGTAGCAGGAGGTGACTGTGTAATACAGCTAATAAGCTAATGTAGCAGGAGGTGACCGTGTAATACAGCTAATAAGCTAATGTAGCAGGAGGTGACCGTGTAATACAGCTAATAAGCTAATGTAGCAGGAGGTGACTGTGTAATACAGCTAATAAGCTAATGCAGCAGGAGGTGACTGTAATACAGCTAATATGCTAATGTAGCAGGAGGTGACCGTGTAATACAGCTAATAACCTAATGTAGCAGGAGGTGACCGTGTAATACAGCTAATAAGCTAATGTAGCAGGAGGTGACCGTGTAATACAGCTAATAAGCTAATGTAGCAGGAGGTGACTGTAATACAGCTAATAAGCTAATGTAGCAGGAGGTGACTGTAATACAGCTAATAAGCTAATGTAGCAGGAGGTGACCGTGTAATACAGCTAATAAGCTAATGCAGCAGGAGGTGACCGTGTAATACAGCTAATAACCTAATGTAGCAGGAGGTGACCGTGTAATACAGCTAATAAGCTAATGTAGCAGGAGGTGACCGTGTAATACAGCTAATAAGCTAATGTAGCAGGAGGTGACCGTGTAATACAGCTAATAAGCTAATGCAGCAGGAGTTGACTGTAATACAGCTAATAAGCTAATGTAGCAGGAGGTGACAGTGTAATACAGCTAATAACCTAATGTAGCAGGAGGTGACCGTGTAATACAGCTAATAAGCTAATGTAGCAGGAGGTGACCGTGTAATACAGCTAATAAGCTAATGTAGCAGGAGGTGACCGTGTAATACAGCTAATAAGCTAATGTAGCAGGAGGTGACTGTGTAATACAGATAATAAGCTAATGTAGCAGGAGGTGACTGTAATACAGCTAATAAGCTAATGTAGCAGGAGGTGACCGTGTAATACAGCTAATAACCTAATGTAGCAGGAGGTGACCGTGTAATACAGCTAATAAGCTAATGTAGCAGGAGGTGACCGTGTAATACAGCTAATAAGCTAATGTAGCAGGAGGTGACCGTGTAATACAGCTAATAAGCTAATGCAGCAGGAGTTGACTGTAATACAGCTAATAAGCTAATGTAGCATGAGGTGACCGTGTAATAGAGCTAATAAGCTAATGTAGCAGGAGGTGACCGTGTAATACAGCTAATAAGCTAATGTAGCAGGAGGTGACGTGTAATACAGCTAATAAGCTAATGTAGCAGGAGGTGACCGTGTAATACAGCTAATAAGCTAATGTAGCAGGAGGTGACCGTGTATTACAGCTAATAAGCTAATGCAGCAGGAGGCGACCGTGTAATACAGCTAATAAGCTAATGTAGCAGGAGGTGACCGTGTATTACAGCTAATAAGCTAATGCAGCAGGAGGCGACCGTGTAATACAGCTAATAAGCTAATGTAGCAGGAGGTGACCGTGTAATACAGCTAATAAGCTAATGTAGCAGGAGGTGACCGTGTATTACAGCTAATAAGCTAATGTAGCAGGAGGTGACCGTGTAATACAGCTAATAAGCTAATGTAGCAGGAGGTGACCGTGTAATACAGCTAATAAGCTAATGTAGCAGGAGGTGACTGTAATACAGCTAATAAGCTAATGTAGCAGGAGGTGACTGTAATACAGCTAATAAGCTAATGTAGCAGGAGGTGACCGTGTAATACAGCTAATAAGCTAATGTAGCAGGAGGTGACGTGTAATACAGCTAATAAGCGAATGTAGCAGGAGGTGACCGTGTATTACAGCTAATAAGCTAATGCAGCAGGAGGCGACCGTGTAATACAGCTAATAAGCTAATGTAGCAGGAGGTGACCGTGTAATACAGCTAATAAGCTAATGTAGCAGGAGGTGACCGTGTATTACAGCTAATAAGCTAATGCAGCAGGAGGTGACCGTGTAATACAGCTAATAAGCTAATGTAGCAGGAGGTGACTGTAATACAGCTAATAAGCTAATGTAGCAGGAGGTGACCGTGTAATACAGCTAATAAGCTAATGTAGCAGGAGGTGACCGTGTAATACAGCTAATAAGCTAATGTAGCAGGAGGTGACCATGTAATACAGCTAATAAGCTAATGCAGCAGGATGTGACTGTAATACAGCTAATAAGCTAATGTAGCAGGAGGTGACTGTAATACAGCTAATAAGCTAATGTAGCAGGAGGTGACTGTGTAATACAGCTAATAAGCTAATGTAGCAGGAGGTGACTGTAATACAGCTAATAAGCTAATGTAGCAGGAGGTGACTGTAATACAGCTAATAAGCTAATGCAGCAGGAGGTGACCGTGTAATACAGCTAATAAGCTAATGTAGCAGGAGGTGACCGTGTAATACAGCTAATAAGCTAATGCAGCAGGAGGTGACTGTAATACAGCTAATAAGCTAATGTAGCAGGAGGTGACCGTGTAATACAGCTAATAAGCTAATGCAGCAGGATGTGACTGTAATACAGCTAATAAGCTAATGTAGCAGGAGGTGACCGTGTAATACAGCTAATAAGCTAATGTAGCAGGAGGTGACCGTGTAATACAGCTAAAAAGCTAATGTAGCAGGAGGTGACCGTGTAATACAGCTAATAAGCTAATGTAGCAGGAGGTGACCGTGTAATACAGCTAATAAGCTAATGTAGCAGGAGGTGACCGTGTAATACAGCTAATAAGCTAATGTAGCAGGAGGTGACCGTGTAATACAGCTAATAAGCTAATGTAGCAGGAGGTGACCGTGTAATACAGCTAATAAGCTAATGCAGCAGGAGGTGACTGTAATACAGCTAATAAGCTAATGTAGGAGGAGGTGACCGTGTAATACAGCTAATAAGCTAATGTAGCAGGAGGTGACTGTGTAATACAGCTAATAAGCAAATGTAGCAGGAGATGACCGTGTAATACAGCTAATAAGCTAATGCAGCAGGAGGTGACTGTAATAAAGCTAATAAGCTAATGTAGCAGGAGGTGACTGTAATACAGCTAATAAGCTAATGTAGCAGGAGGTGACTGTGTATTACAGCTAATAAGCTAATGTAGCAGGAGGTGACAGTAATACAGCTAATAAGCTAATGTAGCAGGAGGTGACCGTGTAATACAGCTAATAAGCTAATGTAGCAGGAGGTGACCGTGTAATACAGCTAATAAGCTAATACAGCAGGAGGTGACCGTGTAATACAGCTAATAAGCTAATGTAGCAGGGGGTGACTGTATAATACAGCTAATAAGCTAATGTAGCAGGAGGTGACCGTGTAATACAGCTAATAAGCTAATGCAGCAGGAGGTGACCGTGTAATACAGCTAATAAGCTAATGTAGCAGGGGGTGACTGTATAATACAGCTAATAAGCTAATGTAGCAGGAGGTGACCGTGTAATACAGCTAATAAGCTAATGCAGCAGGAGGTGACCGTGTAATACAGCTAATAAGCTAATGCAGCAGGAGGTGACCGTGTAATACAGCTAATAAGCTAATGTAGCAGGAGGTGACCATGTAATAAAGCTAATAAGCTAATGCAGCAGGAGGTGACCGTGTAATACAGCTAATAAGCTAATGTAGCAGGAGGTGACTGTAATACAGCTAATAAGCTAATGTAGCAGGAGGTGACCGTGTAATACAGCTAATAAGCTAATGTAGCAGGAGGTGACAGTAATACAGCTAATAAGCTAATGTAGCAGGAGGTGACCGTGTAATACAGCTAATAAGCTAATGTAGCAGGAGGTGACCGTGTAATACAGCTAATAAGCTAATGTAGTAGGAGGTGACCGTGTAATACAGCTAATAAGCTAATGTAGCAGGAGGTGACTGTAATACAGCTAATAAGCTAATGTAGCAGGAGGTGACCGTGTAATACAGCTAATAAGCTAATGTAGCAGGAGGTGACCGTAATACAGCTAATAAGCTAATGTAGCAGGAGGTGACCGTGTAATACAGCTAATTAGCTAATGTAGCAGGAGGTGAACGTGTAATACTGCGAATAAGCTAATGTAGCAGGAGGTGACTGTGTAATACTGCGAAAAAGCTAATGTAGCAGGAGGTGACCGTGTAATACAGCTAATAAGCTAATGTAGCAGGAGGTGACCGTGTAATAAAGCTAATAAGCTAATGTAGCAGGAGGTGACCGTGTAATACAGCTAATAAGCTAATGTAGCAGGAGGTGACCGTGTAATACAGCTAATAAGCTAATGTAGCAGGAGGTGACTGTAATACAGCTAATAAGCTAATGCAGCAGGAGGTGACTGTAATACAGCTAATAAGTTAATGTAGCAGGAGGTGACTGTGTAATACAGCTAATAAGCTAATGTAGCAGGAGGTGACTGTGTAATACAGCTAATAAGCTAATGTAGCAGGAGGTGACCGTGTAATACAGCTAATAAGCTAATGTAGCAGGAGGTGACTGTAATACAGCTAATAAGCTAATGTAGCAGGAGGTGACCGTGTAATACAGCTAATAAGCTAATGTAGCAGGAGGTGACCGTAATACAGCTAATAAGCTAATGTAGCAGGAGGTGACCGTGTAATACAGCTAATAAGCTAATGTAGCAGGAGGTGAACGTGTAATACTGCGAATAAGCTAATGTAGCAGGAGGTGACTGTGTAATACTGCGAAAAAGCTAATGTAGCAGGAGGTGACCGTGTAATACAGCTAATAAGCTAATGTAGCAGGAGGTGACCGTGTAATAAAGCTAATAAGCTAATGTAGCAGGAGGTGACCGTGTAATACAGCTAATAAGCTAATGTAGCAGGAGGTGACCGTGTAATACAGCTAATAAGCTAATGTAGCAGGAGGTGACTGTAATACAGCTAATAAGCTAATGCAGCAGGAGGTGACTGTAATACAGCTAATAAGTTAATGTAGCAGGAGGTGACTGTGTAATACAGCTAATAAGCTAATGTAGCAGGAGGTGACTGTGTAATACAGCTAATAAGCTAATGTAGCAGGAGGTGACCGTGTAATACAGCTAATAAGCTAATGTAGCAGGAGGTGACTGTAATACAGCTAATAAGCTAATGTAGCAGGAGGTGACCGTGTAATACAGCAAATAAGCTAATGTAGCAGGAGGTGACCGTGTAATACAGCTAATAAGCTAATGTAGCAGGAGGTGACCGTGTAATACAGCTAATAAGCTAATGCAGCAGGAGGTGACCGTGTAATACAGCTAATAAGCTAATGTAGCAGGAGGTGACCGTGTAATACAGCTAATAAGCTAATGTAGCAGGAGGTGACTGTAATACAGCTAATAAGCTAATGTAGCAGGAGGTGACCGTGTAATACAGCTAATAAGCTAATGTAGCAGGAGGTGACCGTGTAATACAGCTAATAAGCTAATGTAGCAGGAGGTGACCGTGTAATACAGCTAATAAGCTAATGTAGCAGGAGGTGACCGTGTAATACAGCTAATAAGCTAATGTAGCAGGAGGTGACCGTGTAATACAGCTAATAAGCTAATGTAGCAGAAGGTGACCGTGTAATACAGCTAATAAGCTAATGTAGCAGGAGGTGACCGTGTAATACAGCTAATAAGCTAATGTAGCAGGAGGTGACCGTGTAATACAGCTAATAAGCTAATGTAGCAGGAGGTGACGGTGTAATACAGCTAATAACCTAATGTAGCAGGAGGTGACCGTGTAATACAGCTAATAAGCTAATGCAGCAGGAGGTGCCCGAGTAATACAGCTAATAAGCTAATGTAGCAGGAGGTGACCGTGTAATACAGCTAATAAGCTAATGTAGCAGGAGGTGACCGTGTAATACAGCTAATAAGCTAATGCAGCAGGAGGTGCCCGAGTAATACAGCTAATAAGCTAATGTAGCAGGAGGTGACCGTGTAATACAGCTAATAAGCTAATGTAGCAGGAGGTGACCGTGTAATATAGCTAATAAGCTAATGTAGCAGGAGGTGACTGTAATACAGCTAATAAGCTAATATAGCAGGAGCTGACTGTAATACAGCTAATAAGCTAATGTAGCAGGAGGTGACCGTGTAATACAGCTAATAAGCTAATGTAGCAGGAGGTGACCGTGTAATACAGCTAATAAGCTAATGTAGCAGGAGGTGACCGTGTAATACAGCTAATAAGCTAATGCAGCAGGAGGTGACTGTAATACAGCTAATAAGCTAATGTAGCAGGAGGTGACCGTGTAATACAGCTAATAAGCTAATGCAGCAGGAGGTGACCGTGTAATACAGCTAATAAGCTAATGCAGCAGGAGGTGACTGTAATACAGCTAATAAGCTAATGCAGCAGGAGGTGACTGTAATACAGCTAATAAGCTAATGTAGCAGGAGGTGACCGTGTAATACAGCTAATAAGCTAATGTAGCAGGAGGTGACCGTGTAATACAGCTAATAAGCTAATGTAGCAGGAGGTGACCGTGTAATACAGCTAATAAGCTAATGCAGCAGGAGGTGCCGAGTAATACAGCTAATAAGCTAATGTAGCAGGAGGTGACCGTGTAATACAGCTAATAAGCTAATGCAGCAGGAGGTGACTGTAATACAGCTAATAAGCTAATGTAGCAGGAGGTGACCGTGTAATACAGCTAATAAGCTAATGTAGCAGGAGGTGACTGTAATACAGCTAATAAGCTAATGTAGCAGGAGGTGACCGTGTAATACAGCTAATAAGCTAATGCAGCAGGAGGTGACCGTGTAATACAGCTAATAAGCTAATGCAGCAGGAGGTGACTGTAATACAGCTAATAAGCTAATGCAGCAGGAGGTGACTGTAATACAGCTAATAAGCTAATGTAGCAGGAGGTGACCGTGTAATACAGCTAATAAGCTAATGTAGCAGGAGGTGACCGTGTAATACAGCTAATAAGCTAATGTAGCAGGAGGTGACCGTGTAATACAGCTAATAAGCTAATGTAGCAGGAGGTGACCGTGTAATACAGCTAATAAGCTAATGTAGCAGGAGGTGACCGTGTAATACAGCTAATAAACTAATGCAGCAGGAGGTGACCGTGTAATACAGCTAATAAGCTAATGCAGCAGGTGGTGACCGTGTAATACAGCTAATAAGCTAATGTAGCAAGAGGTGACTGTAATACAGCCAATAAGCTAATGCAGCAGGAGGTGACTGTAATACAGCTAATAAGCTAATGCAGCAGGAGGTGACCGTGTAATACAGCTAATAAGCTAATGCAGCAGGAGGTGACCGTGTAATACAGCTAATAAGCTAATGTAGCAGGAGGTGACAGTGTAATACAGCTAATAAGCTAATGTAGCAGGAGGTGACCGTGTAATACAGCTAATAAGCTAATGTAGCAGGAGGTGACCGTGTAATACAGCTAATAAGCTAATGCAGCAGGAGTTGACTGTGTAATACAGCTAATAAGCTAATGACCGTGTAATACAGCTAATAAGCTAATGTAGCAGGAGGTGACCGTGTAATACAGCTAATAAGCTAATGTAGCAGGAGGTTACCGTGTAATACAGCTAATAAACTAATGTAGCAGGAGGTGACCGTGTAATACAGCTAATAAGCTAATGTAGCAGGAGGTGACCGTGTAATACAGCTAATAAGCTAATGTAGCAGGAGGTGACCGTGTAATACAGCTAATAAGCTAATGTAGCAGGAGGTGACCGTGTAATACAGCTAATAAGCTAATGTAGCAGGAGGTGACTGTAATACAGCTAATAAGCTAATGTAGCAGGAGGTGACCGTGTAATACAGCTAATAAGCTAATGTAGCAGGAGGTGACTGTAATACAGCTAATAAGCTAATGTAGCAGGAGGTGACCGTGTAATACAGCTAATAAGCTAATGTAGCAGGAGGTGACCGTGTAATACAGCTAATAAGCTAATGTAGCAGGAGGTGACCGTGTAATACAGCTAATAAGCTAATGTAGCAGAAGGTGACTGTAATACAGCTAATAAGCTAATGTAGCAGGAGGTGACTGTAATACAGCTAATAAGCTAATGTAGCAGGAGGTGACCGTGTAATAGAGCTAATAAGCTAATGTAGCAGGAGGTGACCGTGTAATACAGCTAATAAGCTAATGTAGCTGGAGGTGACTGTAATACAGCTAATAAGCTAATGTAGCAGGAGGTGACCGTGTAATAGAGCTAATAAGCTAATGTAGCAGGAGGTGACCGTGTAATACAGCTAATAAGCTAATGTAGCAGGAGGTGACCGTGTAATACAGCTAATAAGCTAATGTAGCAGGAGGTGACCGTGTAATAGAGCTAATAAGCTAATGTAGCAGGAGGTGACCGTGTAATACAGCTAATAAACTAATGTAGCAGGAGGTGACCGTGTAATACAGCTAATAAGCTAATGTAGCAGGAGGTGACCGTGTAATACAGCTAATAAACTAATGCAGCAGGAGGTGACCGTGTAATACAGCTAATAAGCTAATGTAGCAGGAGGTGACCGTGTAATACAGCTAATAAGCTAATGTAGCAGGAGGTGACCGTGTAATACAGCTAATAAGCTAATGTAGCAGGAGGTGACCGTGTAATACAGCTAATAAGCTAATGTAGCAGGAGGTGACTGTGTAATACAGCTAATAATCTAATGCAGCAGGAGGTGACCGTGTAATACAGCTAATAAGCTAATGCAGCAGGAGGTGACCGTGTAATACAGCTAATAAGCTAATGCAGCAGGAGGTGACTGTAATACAGCTAATAAGCTAATGTAGCAGGAGGTGACCGTGTAATACAGCTAATAAGCTAATGTAGCAGGAGGTGACCGTGTAATACAGCTAATAAGCTAATGTAGCAGGAGGTGACCGTGTAATACAGCTAATAAGCTAATGCAGCAGGAGGTGACCGTGTAATACAGCTAATAAGCTAATGTAGCAGGAGGTTACCGTGTAATACAGCTAATAAGCTAATGCAGCAGGAGGTGACTGTAATACAGCTAATAAGCTAATGCAGCAGGAGGTGACCGTGTAATACAGTTAATAAGCTAATGCAGCAGGAGGTGACTGTAATACAGCTAATAAGCTAATGTAGCAGGAGGTGACCGTGTAATACAGCTAATAAGCTAATTCAGCAGGAGGTGACCGTGTAATACAGCTAATAAGCTAATGTAGCAGGAGGTGACCGTGTAATACAGCTAATAAGCTAATGCAGCAGGAGGTGACTGTAATACAGCTAATAAGCTAATGTAGCAGGAGGTGACAGTGTAATACAGCTAATAAGCTAATGTAGCAGGAGGTGACCGTGTAATACAGCTAATAAGCTAATGTAGCAGGAGGTGACCGTGTAATACAGCTAATAAGCTAATGTAGCAGGAGGTGACCGTGTAATACAGCTAATAAGCTAATGCAGCAGGAGGTGACCGTGTAATACAGCTAATAAGCTAATGTAGCAGGAGGTGACCGTGTAATACAGCTAATAAGCTAATGTAGCAGGAGGTGAACGTGTAATACAGCTAATAAGCTAATGTAGCAGGAGGTGACCGTGTAATACAGCTAATAAGCTAATGCAGCAGGAGGTGACTGTAATACAGCTAATAAGCTAATGTAGCAGGAGGTGACTATAATACAGCTAATAAGCTAATGTAGCAGGAGGTGACCGTGTAATAGAGCTAATAAGCTAATGTAGCAGGAGGTGACCGTGTAATACAGCTAATAAGCTAATGTAGCAGGAGGTGACCGTGTAATACAGCTAATAAGCTAATGTAGCAGGAGGTGACCGTGTAATACAGCTAATAATCTAATGCAGCAGGAGGTGACCGTGTAATACAGCTAATAAGCTAATGCAGCAGGAGGTGACCGTGTAATACAGCTAATAAGCTAATGCAGCAGGAGGTGACCGTGTAATACAGCTAATAAGCTAATGTAGCAGGAGGTGACCGTGTAATACAGCTAATAAGCTAATGCAGCAGGAGGTGACCGTGTAATACAGCTAATAAGCTAATGTAGCAGGAGGTGACCGTGTAATACAGCTAATAAGCTAATGCAGCAGGAGGTGACCGTGTAATACAGCTAATAAGCTAATGTAGCAGGAGGTGACCGTGTAATACAGCTAATAAGCTAATGCAGCAGGAGGTGACTGTAATACAGCTAATAAGCTAATGTAGCAGGAGGTGACCGTGTAATACAGCTAATAAGCTAATGTAGCAGGAGGTGACCGTGTAATACAGCTAATAAGCTAATGTAGCAGGAGGTGACCGTGTAATACAGCTAATAAGCTAATGCAGCAGGAGGTGACCGTGTAATACAGCTAATAAGCTAATGTAGCAGGAGGTGACCGTGTAATACAGCTAATAAGCTAATGCAGCAGGAGGTGACCGTGTAATACAGCTAATAAGCTAATGCAGCAGGAGGTGATCGTGTAATACAGCTAATAAGCTAATGTAGCAGGAGGTGACCGTGTAATACAGCTAATAAGCTAATGCAGCAGGAGGTGACTGTAATACAGCTAATAAGCTAATGTAGCAGGAGGTGACTATAATACAGCTAATAAGCTAATGCAGCAGGAGGTGACCGTGTAATACAGCTAATAAGCTAATGTAGCAGGAGGTGACCGTGTAATACAGCTAATAAGCTAATGCAGCAGGAGGTGACTGTAATACAGCTAATAAGCTAATGTAGCAGGAGGTGACTGTAATACAGCTAATAAGCTAATGTAGCAGGAGGTGACTGTAATACAGCTAATAAGCTAATGTAGCAGGAGGTGACCGTGTAATACAGCTAATAAGCTAATGCAGCAGGAGGTGACCGTGTAATACAGCTAATAAGCTAATGTAGCAGGAGGTGACCGTGTAATACAGCTAATAATCTAATGTAGCAGGAGGTGACCGTGTAATACAGCTAATAAGCTAATGCAGCAGGAGGTGATCGTGTAATACAGCTAATAAGCTAATGTAGCAGGAGGTGACCGTGTAATAAGGCTAATAAGCTAATGCAGCAGGAGGTGACTGTAATACAGCTAATAAGCTAATGTAGCAGAAGGTGATCGTGTAATACAGCTAATAAGCTAATGTAGCAGGAGGTGTCTGTGTAATACAGCAAATAAGCTAATGTAGCAGGAGGTGACCGTGTAATACAGCTAATAAGCTAATGCAGCAGGAGGTGACCGTGTAATACAGCTAATAAGCTAATGCAGCAGGAGGTGACTGTAATACAGCTAATAAGCTAATGTAGCAGGAGGTGTCTGTGTAATACAGCAAATAAGCTAATGTAGCAGGACGTGACCGTGTAATACAGCTAATAAGTTAATGTAGCAGGAGGTGACTGTGTAATACAGCTAATAAGCTAATGTAGCAGGAGGTGACCGTGTAATACAGCTAATAAGCTAATGTAGCAGGAGGTGACCGTGTAATACAGCTAATAAGTTAATGTAGCAGGAGGTGACCGTGTTATACAGCTAATAAGCTAATGTAGCAGGAGGTGATCTTGTAATACAGCTAATAAACTAATGTAGCAGGAGGTGACCGTGTATTACAGCTAATAAACTAATGTAGCAGGAGGTGACCGTGTAATACAGCTAATAAGCTAATGTAGCAGGAGGTGACCGTGTAATACAGCTAATAAGCTAATGCAGCAGGAGGTGATCTTGTAATACAGCTAATAAGCTAATGTAGCAGGAGGTGACTGTATAATACAGCTAATAAGCTAATGTAGCAGGAGGTGACTGTATAATACAGCTAATAAG
The DNA here is from genome assembly GCA_031769625.1 of Taudactylus pleione. Classification (NCBI taxonomy): domain Eukaryota; kingdom Metazoa; phylum Chordata; class Amphibia; order Anura; family Myobatrachidae; genus Taudactylus; species Taudactylus pleione. The sequence continues at coordinate 675,901 of JAUIMM010001440.1, forward strand.
CTAATGCAGCAGGAGGTGACCGTGTAATAAGGCTAATAAGCTAATGCAGCAGGAGGTGACTGTAATACAGCTAATAAGCTAATGTAGCAGGAGGTGACCGTGTAATACAGTTAATAAGCTAATGTAGCAGGAGGTGACCGTGTAATACAGCTAATAAGCTAATGTAGCAGGAGGTGTCTGTGTAATACAGCAAATAAGATAATGTAGCAGGACGTGACCGTGTAATACAGCTAATAAGTTAATGTAGCAGGAGGTGACCGTGTAATACAGCTAATAAGCTAATGTAGCAGGAGGTGACCGTGTAATACAGCTAATAAGTTAATGTAGCAGGAGGTGACCGTGTAATACAGCTAATAAGTTAATGTAGCAGGAGGTGACCGTGTAATACAGCTAATAAGTTAATGTAGCAGGAGGTGACCGTGTAATACAGCTAATAAGCTAATGTAGCAGGAGGTGACCGTGTAATACAGCTAATAAGCTAATGTAGCAGGAGGTGACTGTAATACAGCTAATAAGCTAATGCAGCAGGAGGTGACTGTAATACAGCTAATAAGTTAATGTAGCAGGAGGTAACTGTGTAATACAGCTAATAAGCTAATGCAGCAGGAGGTGACTGTAATACAGCTAATAAGCTAATGTAGCAGGAGGTGACCGTGTAATACAGCTAATAAGCTAATGTAGCAGGAGGTGACTGTGTAATACAGCTAATAAGCTAATGTAGCAGGAGGTGACCGTGTAATACAGCTAATAAGCTAATGTAGCAGGAGGTGACCGTGTAATACAGCTAATAAGCTAATGTAGCAGGAGGTGACTGTGTAATACAGCTAATAAGCTAATGTAGCAGGAGGTGACCGTGTAATACAGCTAATAAGCTAATGTAGCAGAAGGTGACCGTGTAATACAGCTAATAAGCTAATGTAGCAGGAGGTGACCGTGTAATACAGCTAATAAGCTAATGTAGCAGGAGGTGACCGTGTAATACAGCTAATAAGCTAATGTAGCAGAAGGTGACCGTGTAATACAGCTAATAAGCTAATGTAGCAGGAGGTGACTTTAATACAGCTAATAAGCTAATGTAGCAGGAGGTGACCGTGTAATACAGCTAATAAGCTAATGTAGCAGGAGGTGACCGTGTAATACAGCTAATAAGCTAATGTAGCAGGAGGTGACCATGTAATACAGCTAATAAGCTAATGTAGCAGGAGGTGACCGTGTAATACAGCTAATAAGCTAATGTAGCAGGAGGTGACCGTGTAATACAGCTAATAAGCTAATGTAGCAGGAGGTGACCGTGTAATACAGCTAATAAGCTAATGTAGCAGGAGGTGACCGTGAAATACAGCTAATAAGCTAATGTAGCAGGAGGTGACCGTGTAATACAGCTAATAAGCTAATGTAGCAGGAGGTGACCGTGTAATACAGCTAATAAGCTAATGTAGCAGGAGGTGACCGTGTAATACAGCTAATAAGCTAATGTAGCAGGAGGTGTCTGTGTAATACAGCAAATAAGCTAATGTAGCAGGAGGTGTCTCTGTAATACAGCAAATAAGCTAATGTAGCAGGACGTGACTGTGTAATACAGCTAATAAGTTAATGTAGCAGGAGGTGACTGTGTAATACAGCTAATAAGCTAATGTAGCAGGAGGTGACCGTGTAATACAGCTAATAAGCTAATGTAGCAGGAGGTGACTGTAATACAGCTAATAAGCTAATGCAGCAGGAGGTGACTGTAATACAGCTAATAAGTTAATGTAGCAGGAGGTGACTGTGTAATACAGCTAATAAGCTAATGTAGCAGGAGGTGACCGTGTAATACAGCTAATAAGCTAATGTAGCAGGAGGTGACTGTAATACAGCTAATAAGCTAATGCAGCAGGAGGTGACCGTGTAATACAGCTAATAAGCTAATGTAGCAGGAGGTGACGGTGTAATACAGCTAATAAGCTAATGCAGCAGGAGGTGATCGTGTAATACAGCTAATAAGCTAATGCAGCAGGAGGTGACCGTGTAATAAGGCTAATAAGCTAATGCAGCAGGAGGTGACTGTAATACAGCTAATAAGCTAATGTAGCAGGAGGTGACCGTGTAATACAGCTAATAAGCTAATGTAGCAGGAGGTGACCGTGTAATACAGCTAATAAGCTAATGCAGCAGGAGGTGACTGTAATACAGCTAATAAGTTAATGTAGCAGGAGGTGACTGTGTAATACAGCTAATAAGCTAATGTAGCAGGAGGTGACCGTGTAATACAGCTAATAAGCTAATGTAGCAGGAGGTGACTGTAATACAGCTAATAAGCTAATGCAGCAGGAGGTGACCGTGTAATACAGCTAATAAGCTAATGTAGCAGGAGGTGACGGTGTAATACAGCTAATAAGCTAATGTAGCAGGAGGTGACTGTAATACAGCTAATAAGCTAATGTAGCAGGAGGTGACTGTGTAATACAGCTAATAAGCTAATGTAGCAGGAGGTGACTGTGTAATACAGCTAATAAGCTAATGTAGCAGGAGGTGACCGTGTAATACAGTTAATAAGCTAATGCAGCAGGAGGTGACCGTGTAATACAGTTAATAAGCTAATGTAGCAGGAGGTGACCGTGTAATACAGCTAATAAGCTAATGTAGCAGGAGGTGTCTGTGTAATACAGCAAATAAGCTAATGTAGCAGGAGGTGACCGTGTAATACAGCTAATAAGCTAATGTAGCAGGAGGTGACCGTGAAATACAGCTAATAAGCTAATGTAGCAGGAGGTGACCGTGTAATACAGCTAATAAGCTAATGTAGCAGGAGGTGACCGTGTAATACAGCTAATAAGCTAATGTAGCAGGAGGTGACCGTGTAATACAGCTAATAAGCTAATGTAGCAGGAGGTGTCTGTGTAATACAGCAAATAAGCTAATGTAGCAGGAGGTGTCTCTGTAATACAGCAAATAAGCTAATGTAGCAGGACGTGACTGTGTAATACAGCTAATAAGTTAATGTAGCAGGAGGTGACTGTGTAATACAGCTAATAAGCTAATGTAGCAGGAGGTGACCGTGTAATACAGCTAATAAGCTAATGTAGCAGGAGGTGACTGTAATACAGCTAATAAGCTAATGCAGCAGGAGGTGACTGTAATACAGCTAATAAGTTAATGTAGCAGGAGGTGACTGTGTAATACAGCTAATAAGCTAATGTAGCAGGAGGTGACCGTGTAATACAGCTAATAAGCTAATGTAGCAGGAGGTGACTGTAATACAGCTAATAAGCTAATGCAGCAGGAGGTGACCGTGTAATACAGCTAATAAGCTAATGTAGCAGGAGGTGACGGTGTAATACAGCTAATAAGCTAATGCAGCAGGAGGTGATCGTGTAATACAGCTAATAAGCTAATGCAGCAGGAGGTGACCGTGTAATAAGGCTAATAAGCTAATGCAGCAGGAGGTGACTGTAATACAGCTAATAAGCTAATGTAGCAGGAGGTGACCGTGTAATACAGCTAATAAGCTAATGTAGCAGGAGGTGACCGTGTAATACAGCTAATAAGCTAATGCAGCAGGAGGTGACTGTAATACAGCTAATAAGTTAATGTAGCAGGAGGTGACTGTGTAATACAGCTAATAAGCTAATGTAGCAGGAGGTGACCGTGTAATACAGCTAATAAGCTAATGTAGCAGGAGGTGACTGTAATACAGCTAATAAGCTAATGCAGCAGGAGGTGACCGTGTAATACAGCTAATAAGCTAATGTAGCAGGAGGTGACGGTGTAATACAGCTAATAAGCTAATGTAGCAGGAGGTGACTGTAATACAGCTAATAAGCTAATGTAGCAGGAGGTGACTGTGTAATACAGCTAATAAGCTAATGTAGCAGGAGGTGACTGTGTAATACAGCTAATAAGCTAATGTAGCAGGAGGTGACCGTGTAATACAGTTAATAAGCTAATGCAGCAGGAGGTGACCGTGTAATACAGTTAATAAGGTAATGTAGCAGGAGGTGACCGTGTAATACAGCTAATAAGCTAATGTAGCAGGAGGTGTCTGTGTAATACAGCAAATAAGCTAATGTAGCAGGACGTGACTGTGTAATACAGCTAATAAGTTAATGTAGCAGGAGGTGACTGTGTAATACAGCTAATAAGCTAATGTAGCAGGAGGTGACCGTGTAATACAGCTAATAAGCTAATGTAGCAGGAGGTGACTGTAATAGAGCTAATAAGCTAATGCAGCAGGAGGTGACTGTAATACAGCTAATAAGTTAATGTAGCCGGAGGTGACTGTGTAATACAGCTAATAAGCTAATGTAGCAGGAGGTGACCGTGTAATACAGCTAATAAGCTAATGTAGCAGGAGGTGACTGTAATACAGCTAATAAGCTAATGCAGCAGGAGGTGACCGTGTAATACAGCTAATAAGCTAATGTAGCAGGAGGTGACGGTGTAATACAGCTAATAAGCTAATGTAGCAGGAGGTGACTGTAATACAGCTAATAAGCTAATGTAGCAGGAGGTGACCGTGTAATACAGCTAATAAGCTAATGTAGCAGGAGGTGACTGTGTAATACAGCTAATAAGCTAATGTAGCAGGAGGTGACTGTAATTCAGCTAATAAGCTAATGTAGCAGGGGGTGCTCGTGTAATACAGCTAATAAGCTAATGTAGCAGGAGGTGACTGTGTAATACAGCTAATAAGCTAATGTAGCAGGAGGTGACTGTAATACAGCTAATAAGCTAATGTAGCAGAAGGTGACCGTGTAATACAGCTAATAAGCTAATGTAGCAGGAGGTGACTGTAATACAGCTAATAAGCTAATGTAGCAGGAGGTGACCGTGTAATACAGCTAATAAACTAATGTAGCAGGAGGTGACCGTGTAATACAGCTAATAAGCTAATGTAGCAGGAGGTGACCGTGTAATACAGCTAATAAGCTAATGCAGCAGGAGGTGATCTTGTAATACAGCTAATAAGCTAATGTAGCAGGAGGTGACTGTATAATACAGCTAATAAGCTAATGCAGCAGGAGGTGACCGTGTAATAAGGCTAATAAACTAATGCAGCAGGAGGTGACTGTAATACAGCTAATAAGCTAATGTAGCAGGAGGTGACCGTGTAATACAGTTAATAAGCTAATGTAGCAGGAGGTGACCGTGTAATACAGCTAATAAGCTAATGTAGCAGGAGGTGTCTGTGTAATACAGCAAATAAGATAATGTAGCAGGAGGTGACCGTGTAATACAGCTAATAAGTTAATGTAGCAGGAGGTGACCGTGTAATACAGCTAATAAGTTAATGTAGCAGGAGGTGACCGTGTAATACAGCTAATAAGCTAATGTAGCAGGAGGTGACCGTGTAATACAGCTAATAAGCTAATGTAGCAGGAGGTGACCGTGTAATACAGCTAATAAGCTAATGTAGCAGGAGGTGACCGTGTAATACAGCTAATAAGCTAATGTAGCAGGAGGTGACCGTGTAATACAGCTAATAAGTTAATGTAGCAGGAGGTGACCGTGTAATACAGCTAATAAGTTAATGTAGCAGGAGGTGACCGTGTAATACAGCTAATAAGTTAATGTAGCAGGAGGTGACGGTGTAATACAGCTAATAAGCTAATGTAGCAGGAGGTGACCGTGTAATACAGCTAATAAGCTAATGTAGCAGGAGGTGACTGTAATACAGCTAATAAGCTAATGCAGCAGGAGGTGACTGTAATACAGCTAATAAGTTAATGTAGCAGGAGGTAACTGTGTAATACAGCTAATAAGCTAATGCAGCAGGAGGTGACTGTAATACAGCTAATAAGCTAATGTAGCAGGAGGTGACCGTGTAATACAGCTAATAAGCTAATGTAGCAGGAGGTGACCGTGTAATACAGCTAATAAGCTAATGTAGCAGGAGGTGACTGTAATACAGCTAATAAGCTAATGTAGCAGGAGGTGACTGTGTAATACAGCTAATAAGCTAATGTAGCAGGAGGTGACTGTGTAATACAGCTAATAAGCTAATGTAGCAGGAGGTGACCGTGTAATACAGTTAATAAGCTAATGCAGCAGGAGGTGACCGTGTAATACAGTTAATAAGCTAATGTAGCAGGAGGTGACCGTGTAATACAGCTAATAAGCTAATGTAGCAGGAGGTGTCTGTGTAATACAGCAAATAAGCTAATGTAGCAGGACGTGACTGTGTAATACAGCTAATAAGTTAATGTAGCAGGAGGTGACTGTGTAATACAGCTAATAAGCTAATGTAGCAGGAGGTGACCGTGTAATACAGCTAATAAGCTAATGTAGCAGGAGGTGACTGTAATAGAGCTAATAAGCTAATGCAGCAGGAGGTGACTGTAATACAGCTAATAAGTTAATGTAGCAGGAGGTGACTGTGTAATACAGCTAATAAGCTAATGTAGCAGGAGGTGACCGTGTAATACAGCTAATAAGCTAATGTAGCAGGAGGTGACTGTAATACAGCTAATAAGCTAATGCAGCAGGAGGTGACCGTGTAATACAGCTAATAAGCTAATGTAGCAGGAGGTGACGGTGTAATACAGCTAATAAGCTAATGTAGCAGGAGGTGACTGTAATACAGCTAATAAGCTAATGTAGCAGGAGGTGACCGTGTAATACAGCTAATAAGCTAATGTAGCAGGAGGTGACTGTGTAATACAGCTAATAAGCTAATGTAGCAGGAGGTGACTGTAATTCAGCTAATAAGCTAATGTAGCAGGGGGTGCTCGTGTAATACAGCTAATAAGCTAATGTAGCAGGAGGTGACTGTGTAATACAGCTAATAAGCTAATGTAGCAGGAGGTGACTGTAATACAGCTAATAAGCTAATGTAGCAGAAGGTGACCGTGTAATACAGCTAATAAGCTAATGTAGCAGGAGGTGACTGTAATACAGCTAATAAGCTAATGTAGCAGGAGGTGACCGTGTAATACAGCTAATAAACTAATGTAGCAGGAGGTGACCGTGTAATACAGCTAATAAGCTAATGTAGCAGGAGGTGACCGTGTAATACAGCTAATAAGCTAATGCAGCAGGAGGTGATCTTGTAATACAGCTAATAAGCTAATGTAGCAGGAGGTGACTGTATAATACAGCTAATAAGCTAATGCAGCAGGAGGTGACCGTGTAATAAGGCTAATAAACTAATGCAGCAGGAGGTGACTGTAATACAGCTAATAAGCTAATGTAGCAGGAGGTGACCGTGTAATACAGTTAATAAGCTAATGTAGCAGGAGGTGACCGTGTAATACAGCTAATAAGCTAATGTAGCAGGAGGTGTCTGTGTAATACAGCAAATAAGATAATGTAGCAGGAGGTGACCGTGTAATACAGCTAATAATTTAATGTAGCAGGAGGTGACCGTGTAATACAGCTAATAAGTTAATGTAGCAGGAGGTGACCGTGTAATACAGCTAATAAGCTAATGTAGCAGGAGGTGACCGTGTAATACAGCTAATAAGCTAATGTAGCAGGAGGTGACCGTGTAATACAGCTAATAAGCTAATGTAGCAGGAGGTGACCGTGTAATACAGCTAATAAGCTAATGTAGCAGGAGGTGACCGTGTAATACAGCTAATAAGTTAATGTAGCAGGAGGTGACCGTGTAATACAGCTAATAAGTTAATGTAGCAGGAGGTGACCGTGTAATACAGCTAATAAGTTAATGTAGCAGGAGGTGACCGTGTAATACAGCTAATAAGCTAATGTAGCAGGAGGTGACCGTGTAATACAGCTAATAAGCTAATGTAGCAGGAGGTGACTGTAATACAGCTAATAAGCTAATGCAGCAGGAGGTGACTGTAATACAGCTAATAAGTTAATGTAGCAGGAGGTAACTGTGTAATACAGCTAATAAGCTAATGCAGCAGGAGGTGACTGTAATACAGCTAATAAGCTAATGTAGCAGGAGGTGACCGTGTAATACAGCTAATAAGCTAATGTAGCAGGAGGTGACCGTGTAATACAGCTAATAAGCTAATGTAGCAGGAGGTGACCATGTAATACAGCTAATAAGCTAATGTAGCAGGAGGTGACCGTGTAATACAGCTAATAAGCTAATGTAGCAGGAGGTGACCGTGTAATACAGCTAATAAGCTAATGTAGCAGGAGGTGACCGTGTAATACAGCTAATAAGCTAATGTAGCAGGAGGTGACCGTGTAATACAGCTAATAAGCTAATGTAGCAGGAGGTGACCGTGTAATACAGCTAATAAGCTAATGTAGCAGAAGGTGACCGTGTAATACAGCTAATAAGCTAATGTAGCAGGAGGTGACTTTAATACAGCTAATAAGCTAATGTAGCAGGAGTTGACTGTGTAATACAGCTAATAAGCTAATGTAGCAGGAGGTGACCGTGTAATACAGCTAATAAGCTAATGTAGCAGGAGGTGACCGTGTAATACAGCTAATAAGCTAATGTAGCAGGAGGTGACCGTGTAATACAGCTAATAAGCTAATGTAGCAGGAGGTGACCGTTTAATACAGCTAATAAGCTAATGTAGCAGAAGGTGACCGTGTAATACAGCTAATAAGCTAATGTAGCAGGAGGTGACCGTGTAATACAGCTAATAAGCTAATGTAGCAGGAGGTGACCGTGTAATACAGCTAATAAGCTAATGTAGCAGAAGGTGACCGTGTAATACAGCTAATAAGCTAATGTAGCAGGAGGTGACTTTAATACAGCTAATAAGCTAATGTAGCAGGAGGTGACCGTGTAATACAGCTAATAAGCTAATGTAGCAGGAGGTGACCGTGTAATACAGCTAATAAGCTAATGTAGCAGGAGGTGACCGTGTAATACAGCTAATAAGCTAATGTAGCAGGAGGTGACCGTGTAATACAGCTAATAAGCTAATGTAGCAGGAGGTGACCGTGTAATACAGCTAATAAGCTAATGTAGCAGGAGGTGACCGTGTAATACAGCTAATAAGCTAATGTAGCAGGAGGTGACCGTGAAATACAGCTAATAAGCTAATGTAGCAGGAGGTGACCGTGTAATACAGCTAATAAGCTAATGTAGCAGGAGGTGACCGTGTAATACAGCTAATAAGCTAATGTAGCAGGAGGTGACCGTGTAATACAGCTAATAAGCTAATGTAGCAGGAGGTGACGGTGTAATACAGCTAATAACCTAATGTAGCAGGAGGTGACCGTGTAATACAGCTAATAAGCTAATGTAGCAGGAGGTGACCGTGTAATACAGCTAATAAGCTAATGCAGCAGGAGGTGATCGTGTAATACAGCTAATAAGCTAATGCAGCAGGAGGTGACCGTGTAATAAGGCTAATAAGCTAATGCAGCAGGAGGTGACTGTAATACAGCTAATAAGCTAATGTAGCAGGAGGTGACCGTGTAATACAGCTAATAAGCTAATGTAGCAGGAGGTGACCGTGTAATACAGCTAATAAGCTAATGTAGCAGGAGGTGTCTGTGTAATACAGCAAATAAGCTAATGTAGCAGGAGGTGTCTGTGTAATACAGCAAATAAGCTAATGAAGCAGGACGTGACTGTGTAATACAGCTAATAAGTTAATGTAGCAGGAGGTGACTGTGTAATACAGCTAATAAGCTAATGTAGCAGGAGGTGACCGTGTAATACAGCTATTAAGCTAATGTAGCAGGAGGTGACTGTAATACAGCTAATAAGCTAATGCAGCAGGAGGTGACTGTAATACAGCTAATAAGTTAATGTAGCAGGAGGTGACTGTGTAATACAGCTAATAAGCTAATGTAGCAGGAGGTGACCGTGTAATACAGCTAATAAGCTAATGTAGCAGGAGGTGACTGTAATACAGCTAATAAGCTAATGCAGCAGGAGGTGACCGTGTAATACAGCTAATAAGCTAATGTAGCAGGAGGTGACGGTGTAATACAGCTAATAAGCTAATGCAGCAGGAGGTGATCGTGTAATACAGCTAATAAGCTAATGCAGCAGGAGGTGACCGTGTAATAAGGCTAATAAGCTAATGCAGCAGGAGGTGACTGTAATACAGCTAATAAGCTAATGTAGCAGGAGGTGACCGTGTAATACAGCTAATAAGCTAATGTAGCAGGAGGTGACCGTGTAATACAGCTAATAAGCTAATGTAGCAGGAGGTGTCTGTGTAATACAGCAAATAAGCTAATGTAGCAGGAGGTGTCTGTGTAATACAGCAAATAAGCTAATGTAGCAGGACGTGACTGTGTAATACAGCTAATAAGTTAATGTAGCAGGAGGTGACTGTGTAATACAGCTAATAAGCTAATGTAGCAGGAGGTGACCGTGTAATACAGCTAATAAGCTAATGTAGCAGGAGGTGACTGTAATACAGCTAATAAGCTAATGCAGCAGGAGGTGACCGTGTAATACAGCTAATAAGCTAATGTAGCAGGAGGTGACGGTGTAATACAGCTAATAAGCTAATGTAGCAGGAGGTGACTGTAATACAGCTAATAAGCTAATGTAGCAGGAGGTGACCGTGTAATACAGCTAATAAGCTAATGTAGCAGGAGGTGACCGTGTAATACAGCTAATAATCTAATGTAGCAGGAGGTGACTGTGTAATACAGCTAATAAGCTAATGTAGCAGGAGGTGACTGTGTAATACAGCTAATAAGCTAATGTAGCAGGAGGTGACCGTGTAATACAGTTAATAAGCTAATGCAGCAGGAGGTGACCGTGTAATACAGTTAATAAGCTAATGTAGCAGGAGGTGACCGTGTAATACAGCTAATAAGCTAATGTAGCAGGAGGTGTCTGTGTAATACAGCAAATAAGCTAATGTAGCAGGACGTGACTGTGTAATACAGCTAATAAGTTAATGTAGCAGGAGGTGACTGTGTAATACAGCTAAAAAGCTAATGTAGCAGGAGGTGACCGTGTAATACAGCTAATAAGCTAATGTAGCAGGAGGTGACTGTAATACAGCTAATAAGCTAATGCAGCAGGAGGTGACTGTAATACAGCTAATAAGTTAATGTAGCAGGAGGTGACTGTGTAATACAGCTAATAAGCTAATGTAGCAGGAGGTGACCGTGTAATACAGCTAATAAGCTAATGTAGCAGGAGGTGACTGTAATACAGCTAATAAGCTAATGCAGCAGGAGGTGACCGTGTAATACAGCTAATAAGCTAATGTAGCAGGAGGTGACGGTGTAATACAGCTAATAAGCTAATGTAGCAGGAGGTGACTGTAATACAGCTAATAAGCTAATGTAGCAGGAGGTGACCGTGTAATACAGCTAATAAGCTAATGTAGCAGGAGGTGACTGTGTAATACAGCTAATAAGCTAATGTAGCAGGAGGTGACTGTAATTCAGCTAATAAGCTAATGTAGCAGGAGGTGACTGTAATACAGCTAATAAGCTAATGTAGCAGGAGGTGACCGTGTAATACAGCTAATAAGCTAATGTAGCAGGAGGTGACTGTGTAATACAGCTAATAAGCTAATGTAGCAGGAGGTGACTGTAATACAGCTAATAAGCTAATGTAGCAGAAGGTGACCGTGTAATAAAGCTAATAAGCTAATGCAGCAGGAGGTGCCGAGTAATACAGCTAATAAGCTAATGTAGCAGAAGGTGACCTTGTAATACAGCTAATAAGCTAATGTAGCAGGAGGTGACTGTAATACAGCTAATAAGCTAATGTAGCAGGAGGTGACCGTGTAATACAGCTAATAAGCTAATGTAGCAGGAGGTGACCGTGTAATACAGCTAATAAGCTAATGTAGCAGGAGGTGACCGTGTAATACAGCTAATAAGCTAATGTAGCAGGAGGTGACCGTGTAATATAGCTAATAAGCTAATGTAGCAGGAGGTGACCGTGTAATACAGCTAATAAGCTAATGTAGCAGGAGGTGACCGTGTAATACAGCTAATAAGCTAATGTAGCAGGAGGTGACCGTGTAATACAGCTAATAAGCTAATGTAGCATGAGGTGACCGTGTAATACAGCTAATAAGCTAATGTAGCAGGAGGTGACTGTAATACAGCTAATAAGCTAATGTAGCAGGAGGTGACCGTGTAATACAGCTAATAAGCTAATGTAGCAGGAGGTGACTGTAATACAGCTAATAAGCTAATGTAGCAGGAGGTGACCGTGTAATACAGCTAATAAGCTAATGTAGCAGGAGGTGACCGTGTAATACAGCTAATAAGCTAATGTAGCAGGAGGTGACGGTGTAATACAGCTAATAACCTAATGTAGCAGGAGGTGACCGTGTAATACAGCTAATAAGCTAATGTAGCAGGAGGTGACGGTGTAATACAGCTAATAACCTAATGTAGCAGGAGATGACTGTAATACAGCTAATAAGCTAATGCAGCAGGAGGTGCCCGAGTAATACAGCTAATAAGCTAATGTAGCAGGAGGTGACCGTGTAATACAGCTAATAAGCTAATGTAGCAGGAGGTGACCGTGTAATATAGCTAATAAGCTAATGTAGCAGGAGGTGACTGTAATACAGCTAATAAGCTAATGTAGCAGGAGCTGACTGTAATACAGCTAATAAGCTAATGTAGCAGGAGGTGACCGTGTAATACAGCTAATAAGCTAATGTAGCAGGAGGTGACCGTGTAATACAGCTAATAAGCTAATGTAGCAGGAGGTGACCGTGTAATACAGCTAATAAGCTAATGTAGCAGGAGGTGACCGTGTAATACAGCTAATAAGCTAATGCAGCAGGAGGTGACTGTAATACAGCTAATAAGCTAATGTAGCAGGAGGTGACCGTGTAATACAGCTAATAAGCTAATGTAGCAGGAGGTGACCGTGTAATACAGCTAATAAGCTAATGCAGCAGGAGGTGACTGTAATACAGCTAATAAGCTAATGTAGCAGGAGGTGACCGTGTAATAAAGCTAATAAGCTAATGCAGCAGGAAGTGCCGAGTAATACAGCTAATAAGCTAATGTAGCAGGAGGTGACCGTGTAATACAGCTAATAAGCTAATGCAGCAGGAGGTGCCGAGTAATACAGCTAATATGCTAATGTAGCAGGAGATGACCGTGTAATACAGCTAATAAGCTAATGCAGCAGGAGGTGACCGTGTAATACAGCTAATAAGCTAATGTAGCAGGAGGTGACTGTAATACAGCTAATAAGCTAATGTAGCAGGAGGTGACCGTGTAATACAGCTAATAAGCTAATGCAGCAGGAGGTGACTGTAATACAGCTAATAAGCTAATGTAGCAGGAGGTGACCGTGTAATACAGCTAATAAGCTAATGCAGCAGGAGGTGACTGTAATACAGCTAATAAGCTAATGTAGCAGGAGGTGACTGTAATACAGCTAATAAGCTAATGCAGCAGGAGGTGACCGTGTAATACAGCTAATAAGCTAATGTAGCAGGAGGTGACCGTGTAATACAGCTAATAAGCTAATGTAGCAGGAGGTGACTGTGTAATACAGCTAATAAGCTAATGTAGCAGGAGGTGACTGTGTAATACAGCTAATAAGCTAATGTAGCAGGAGGTGACCGTGTAATACAGCTAATAAGCTAATGTAGCAGGAGGTGACCGTGTAATACAGCTAATAAGATAATGTAGCAGGAGGTGACTGTGTAATACAGCTAATAAGCTAATGTAGCAGGAGGTGACCATGTAATACAGCTAATAAGCTAATGTAGCAGGAGGTGACCGTGTAATACAGCTAATAAGCTAATGTAGCAGGAGGTGACCGTGTAATACAGCTAATAAGATAATGTAGCAGGAGGTGACCGTGTAATTCAGCTAATAAGCTAATGTAGCAGGAGGTGACTGTAATACAGCTAATATGCTAATGTAGCAGGAGGTGACCGTGTAATACAGCTAATAAGCTAATGTAGCAGGAGGTGACTGTGTAATACAGCTAATAAGCTAATGTAGCAGGAGGTGACTGTAATACAGCTAATAAGCTAATGTAGCAGGAGGTGACCGTGTAATACAGCTAATAAGCTAATGTAGCAGGAGGTGACTGTAATACAGCTAATAAGCTAATGTAGCAGGAGGTGACCGTGTAATACAGCTAATAAGCTAATGTAGCAGGAGGTGACCGTGTAATACAGCTAATAAGCTAATGTAGCAGGAGGTGACCGTGTAATACAGCTAATAAGCTAATGTAGCAGGAGGTGACCGTGTAATACAGCTAATAAGCTAATGTAGCAGGAGGTGACTGTAATACAGCTAATAAGCTAATGTAGCAGGAGGTGACCGTGTAATACAGCTAATAAGCTAATGTAGCAGGAGGTGACCGTGTAATACAGCTAATAAGCTAATGCAGCAGGAGGTGACCGTGTAATACAGCTAATAAGCTAATGCAGCAGGAGATGACCGTGTAATACAGCTAATAAGCTAATGTAGCAGGAGGTGACCGTGTAATACAGCTAATAAGCTAATGTAGCAGGAGGTGACTGTGTAATACAGCTAATAAGCTAATGCAGCAGGAGGTGCCGAGTAATACAGCTAATAAGCTAATGTAGCAGGAGGTGACCGTGTAATACAGCTAATAAGCTAATGTAGCAGGAGGTGACTGTAATACAGCTAATAAGCTAATGTAGCAGGAGGTGACTGTAATACAGCTAATAAGCTAATGTAGCAGGAGGTGACCGTGTAATACAGCTAATAAGCTAATGCAGCAGGAGGTTACTGTAAGACAGCTAAAAAGCTAATGCAGCAGGAGGTGACGGTGTAATACAGCTAATAAGCTAATGTAGCAGGAGGTGACCGTGTAATACAGCTAATAAGCTAATGCAGCAGGAGGTGACCGTGTAATACAGCTAATAAGCTAATGTAGCAGGAGGTGACTGTAATACAGCTAATAAGCTAATGTAGCAGGAGGTGACCGTGTAATACAGCTAATAAACTAATGTAGCAGGAGGTGACCGTGTAATACAGCTAATAAGCTAATGTAGCAGGAGGTGACCGTGTAATACAGCTAATAAACTAATGCAGCAGGAGGTGACCGTGTAATACAGCTAATAAGCTAATGCAGCAGGAGGTGACCGTGTAATAGAGCTAATAAGCTAATGCAGCAGGTGGTGACCGTGTAATACAGCTAATAAGCTAATGTAGCAGGAGGTGACCGTGTAATACAGCTAATAAGCTAATGTAGCAGGAGGTGACCGTGTAATACAGCTAATAAGCTAATGTAGCAGGAGATGACCGTGTAATACAGCTAATAAGCTAATGTAGCAGGAGGTGACTGTGTAATACAGCTAATAAGCTAATGCAGCAGGAGGTGACCGTGTAATACAGCTAATAAGCTAATGTAGCAGGAGGTGACCGTGTTATACAGCTAATAAGCTAATGTAGCAGGAGGTGACTGTGTAATACAGCTAATAAGCTAATGCAGCAGGAGGTGACCGTGTAATACAGCTAATAAGCTAATGTAGCAGGAGGTGACTGTAATACAGCTATTAAGCTAATGTAGCAGGAGGTGACCGTATAATACAGCTAATAAGCTAATGTAGCAGGAGGTGACCGTGTAATAGAGCTAATAAGCTAATGTAGCAGGAGGTGACCGTGTAATACAGCTAATAAGCTAATGTAGCAGGAGGTGACCGTGTAATACAGCTAATAAGCTAATGTAGCAGGAGGTGACCGTGTAATACAGCTAATAAGCTAATGTAGCAGGAGGTGATCGTGTAATACAGCTAATAAGCTAATGTAGCAGGAGGTGACCGTGTAATACAGCTAATAAGCTAATGCAGCAGGAGGTGACCGTGTAATACAGCTAATAAGCTAATGTAGCAGGAGGTGACCATGTAATACAGCTAATAAGCTAATGCAGCAGGAGGTGACCGTGTAATACAGCTAATAAGCTAATGCAGCAGGAGGTGACCGTGTAATACAGCTAATAAGCTAATGTAGCAGGAGGTGACCGTGTAATACAGCTAATAAGCTAATGCAGCAGGAGGTGACCGTGTATTACAGCTAATAAGCTAATGTAGCAAGAGGTGACCGTGTAATACAGCTAATAAGCTAATGTAGCAGGAGGTGACCGTGTAATACAGCTAATAAGCTAATGCAGCAGGAGGTGACCGTGTAATACAGCTAATAAGCTAATGTAGCAGGAGGTGACCGTGTAATACAGCTAATAAGCTAATGCAGCAGGAGGTGACTGTAATACAGCTAATAAGCTAATGCAGCAGGAGGTGACCGTGTAATACAGCTAATAAGCTAATGCAGCAGGAGGTGACCGTGTAATACAGCTAATAAGCTAATGTAGCAGGAGGTGACCGTGTAATACAGCTAATAAGCTAATGTAGCAGGAGGTGACCGTGTAATACAGCTAATAAGCTAATGTAGCAGGAGGTGACCGTGTAATACAGCTAATAAGCTAATGCAGCAGGAGTTGACTGTGTAATACAGCTAATAAGCTAATGACCGTGTAATACAGCTAATAAGCTAATGTAGCAGGAGGTGACCGTGTAATACAGCTAATAAGCTAATGTAGCAGGAGGTGACCGTGTAATACAGCTAATAAACTAATGTAGCAGGAGGTGACCGTGTAATACAGCTAATAAGCTAATGTAGCAGGAGGTGACCGTGTAATACAGCTAATAAGCTAATGTAGCAGGAGGTGACCGTGTAATACAGCTAATAAGCTAATGTAGCAGGAGGTGACTGTAATACAGCTAATAAGCTAATGTAGCAGGAGGTGACCGTGTAATACAGCTAATAAGCTAATGCAGCAGGAGGTGACCGTGTAATACAGCTAATAAGCTAATGTAGCAGGAGGTGACCGTGTAATAGAGCTAATAAGCTAATGTAGCAGGAGGTGACCGTGTAATACAGCTAATAAGCTAATGTAGCAGGAGGTGACCATGTAATACAGCTAATAAGCTAATGTAGCAGGAGGTGACCGTGTAATACAGCTAATAAGCTAATGTAGCAGGAGGTGACCGTGTAATACAGCTAATAAGCTAATGTAGCAGGAGGTGACCGTGTAATACAGCTAATAAGCTAATGCAGCAGGAGGTGACCGTGTAATACAGCTAATAAGCTAATGTAGCAGGAGGTGACCGTGTAATACAGCTAATAAGCTAATGCAGCAGGAGGTGACCGTGTAATACAGCTAATAAGCTAATGTAGCAGGAGGTGACCGTGTAATACAGCTAATAAGCTAATGCAGCAGGAGGTGACCGTGTAATACAGCTAATAAGCTAATGCAGCAGGAGGTGACCGTGTAATACAGCTAATAAGCTAATGTAGCAGGAGGTTACCGTGTAATACAGCTAATAAGCTAATGCAGCAGGAGGTGACCGTGTAATACAGCTAATAAGCTAATGTAGCAGGAGGTGACTGTAATACAGCTAATAAGCTAATGTAGCAGGAGGTGACTGTGTAATACAGCTAATAAGCTAATGTAGCAGGAGGTGACTGTAATACAGCTAATAAGCTAATGTAGCAGGAGGTGACCGTGTAATACAGCTAATAAGCTAATGTAGCAGGAGGTGACTGTAATACAGCTAATAAGCTAATGTAGCAGGAGGTGACCGTGTAATACAGCTAATAAGCTAATGTAGCAGGAGGTGACCGTGTAATACAGCTAATAAGCTAATGTAGCAGGAGGTGACCGTGTAATACAGCTAATAAGCTAATGTAGCAGGAGGTGACTGTGTAATACAGCTAATAAGCTAATGTAGCAGGAGGTGACTGTAATACAGCTAATAAGCTAATGTAGCAGGAGGTGACCGTGTAATACAGCTAATAAGCTAATGTAGCAGGAGGTGACCGTGTAATACAGCTAATAAGCTAATGTAGCAGGAGGTGACCGTGTAATACAGCTAATAAGCTAATGTAGCAGGAGGTGACTGTAATACAGCTAATAAGCTAATGTAGCAGGAGGTGACCGTGTAATACAGCTAATAAGCTAATGTAGCAGGAGGTGACCGTGTAATACAGCTAATAAGCTAATGCAGCAGGAGGTGACCGTGTAATACAGCTAATAAGCTAATGCAGCAGGAGATGACCGTGTAATACAGCTAATAAGCTAATGTAGCAGGAGGTGACCGTGTAATACAGCTAATAAGCTAATGTAGCAGGAGGTGACTGTGTAATACAGCTAATAAGCTAATGCAGCAGGAGGTGCTGAGTAATACAGCTAATAAGCTAATGTAGCAGGAGGTGACCGTGTAATACAGCTAATAAGCTAATGCAGCAGGAGATGACCGTGTAATACAGCTAATAAGCTAATGTAGCAGGAGGTGACTGTTATACAGCTAATAAGCTAATGTAGCAGGAGGTGACTGTAATACAGCTAATAAGCTAATGTAGCAGGAGGTGACCGTGTAATACAGCTAATAAGCTAATGCAGCAGGAGGTTACTGTAAGACAGCTAATAAGCTAATGCAGCAGGAGGTGACGGTGTAATACAGCTAATAAGCTAATGCAGCAGGAGGTGACCGTGTAATACAGCTAATAAGCTAATGTAGCAGGAGGTGACTGTAATACAGCTAATAAGCTAATGTAGCAGGAGGTGACCATGTAATACAGCTAATAAACTAATGTAGCAGGAGGTGACCGTGTAATACAGCTAATAAGCTAATGTAGCAGGAGGTGACCGTGTAATACAGCTAATAAACTAATGCAGCAGGAGGTGACCGTGTAATACAGCTAATAAGCTAATACAGCAGGAGGTGACCGTGTAATAGAGCTAATAAGCTAATGCAGCAGGTGGTGACCGTGTAATACAGCTAATAAGCTAATGTAGCAGGAGGTGACCGTGTAATACAGCTAATAAGCTAATGTAGCAGGAGGTGACCGTGTAATACAGCTAATAAGCTAATGTAGCAGGAGATGACCGTGTAATACAGCTAATAAGCTAATGTAGCAGGAGGTGACTGTGTAATACAGCTAATAAGCTAATGCAGCAGGAGGTGACCGTGTAATACAGCTAATAAGCTAATGTAGCAGGAGGTGACCGTGTTATACAGCTAATAAGCTAATGTAGCAGGAGGTGACTGTAATACAGCTAATAAGCTAATGTAGCAGGAGGTGACCGTATAATACAGCTAATAAGCTAATGTAGCAGGAGGTGACCGTGTAATAGAGCTAATAAGCTAATGTAGCAGGAGGTGACCGTGTAATACAGCTAATAAGCTAATGTAGCAGGAGGTGACCGTGTAATACAGCTAATAAGCTAATGTAGCAGGAGGTGACCGTGTAATACAGCTAATAAGCTAATGTAGCAGGAGGTGATCGTGTAATACAGCTAATAAGCTAATGTAGCAGGAGGTGACCGTGTAATACAGCTAATAAGCTAATGCAGCAGGAGGTGACCGTGTAATACAGCTAATAAGCTAATGTAGCAGGAGGTGACCGTGTAATACAGCTAATAAGCTAATGCAGCAGGAGGTGACCGTGTAATACAGCTAATAAGCTAATGCAGCAGGAGGTGACCGTGTAATACAGCTAATAAGCTAATGTAGCAGGAGGTGACCGTGTAATACAGCTAATAAGCTAATGCAGCAGGAGGTGACCGTGTATTACAGCTAATAAGCTAATGTAGCAAGAGGTGACTGTAATACAGCTAATAAGCTAATGTAGCAGGAGGTGACCGTGTAATACAGCTAATAAGCTAATGCAGCAGGAGGTGACTGTAATACAGCTAATAAGCTAATGTAGTAGGAGGTGACCGTGTAATACAGCTAATAAGCTAATGTAGCAGGAGGTGACCGTGTAATACAGCTAATAAGCTAATGCAGCAGGAGGTGACCGTGTAATACAGCTAATAAGCTAATGCAGCAGGAGGTGACCGTGTAATACAGCTAATAAGCTAATGTAGCAGGAGGTGACCGTGTAATACAGCTAATAAGCTAATGTAGCAGGAGGTGACCGTGTAATACAGCTAATAAGCTAATGCAGCAGGAGTTGACTGTGTAATACAGCTAATAAGCTAATGACCGTGTAATACAGCTAATAAGCTAATGTAGCAGGAGGTGACCGTGTAATACAGCTAATAAGCTAATGTAGCAGGAGGTGACCGTGTAATACAGCTAATAAACTAATGTAGCAGGAGGTGACCGTGTAATACAGCTAATAAGCTAATGTAGCAGGAGGTGACCGTGTAATACAGCTAATAAGCTAATGTAGCAGGAGGTGACTGTAATACAGCTAATAAGCTAATGTAGCAGGAGGTGACCGTGTAATACAGCTAATAAGCTAATGCAGCAGGAGGTGACCGTGTAATACAGCTAATAAGCTAATGTAGCAGGAGGTGACCGTGTAATAGAGCTAATAAGCTAATGTAGCAGGAGGTGACCGTGTAATACAGCTAATAAGCTAAGGTAGCAGGAGGTGACCGTGTAATACAGCTAATAAGCTAATGTAGCAGGAGGTGACCGTGTAATACAGCTAATAAGCTAATGTAGCAGGAGGTGACCGTGTAATACAGCTAATAAGCTAATGTAGCAGGAGGTGACCGTGTAATACAGCTAATAATCTAATGCAGCAGGAGGTGACCGTGTAATACAGCTAATAAGCTAATGCAGCAGGAGGTGACCGTGTAATACAGCTAATAAGCTAATGCAGCAGGAGGTGACCGTGTAATACAGCTAATAAGCTAATGTAGCAGGAGGTGACCGTGTAATACAGCTAATAAGCTAATGCAGCAGGAGGTGACCGTGTAATACAGCTAATAAGCTAATGTAGCAGGAGGTTACCGTGTAATACAGCTAATAAGCTAATGCAGCAGGAGGTGACCGTGTAATACAGCTAATAAGCTAATGCAGCAGGAGGTGACCGTGTAATACAGCTAATAAGCTAATGTAGCAGGAGGTTACCGTGTAATACAGCTAATAAGCTAATGCAGCAGGAGGTGACTGTAATACAGCTAATAAGCTAATGTAGCAGGAGGTGACCGTGTAATACAGCTAATAAGCTAATGCAGCAGGAGGTGACCGTGTAATACAGCTAATAAGCTAATGTAGCTGGAGGTGACTGTAATACAGCTAATAAGCTAATGTAGCAGGAGGTGACCGTGTAATACAGCTAATAACCTAATGTAGTAGGAGGTGACCGTGTAATACAGCTAATAAGCTAATGCAGCAGGAGGTGACCGTGTAATACAGCTAATAAGCTAATGTAGCAGGAGGTGACTGTAATACAGCTAAAAAGCTAATGTAGCAGGAGGTGACCGTGTAATACAGCTAATAAGCTAATGTAGCAGGAGGTGACTGTAATACAGCTAATAAGCTAATGTAGCAGGAGGTGACCGTGTAATACAGCTAATAAGCTAATGTAGCAGGAGGTGACAGTAATACAGCTAAAAAGCTAATGTAGCAGGAGATGACTGTGTAATACAGCTAATAAGCTAATGTAGCAGGAGGTGACTGTGTAATACAGCTAATAAGCTAATGTAGCAGGAGATGACTGTGTAATACAGCTAATAACCTAATGTAGCAGGAGGTGACCGTGTAATACAGCTAATAAGCTAATGCAGCAGGAGGTGACTGTAATACAGCTAATAAGCTAATGTAGCAGGAGGTGACTGTAATACAGCTAATAAGCTAATGTAGCAGGAGGTGACTGTAATACAGCTAATAAGCGAATGTAGCAGGAGGTGACCGTGTAATACAGCTAATAACCTAATGTAGCAGGTGGTGACCGTGTAATACAGCTAATAAGCTAATGTAGCAGGAGGTGACTGTAATACAGCTAATAAGCTAATGTAGCAGGAGGTGACTGTAATACAGCTAATAAGCGAATGTAGCAGGAGGTGACCGTGTAATACAGCTAATAACCTAATGTAGCAGGAGGTGACCGTGTAATACAGCTAATAACCTAATGTAGCAGGAGGTGACTGTGTAATACAGCTAATAAGCTAATGTAGCAGGAGGTGACCGTGTAATACAGCTAATAAGCTAATGTAGAAGGAGGTGACCGTGTAATACAGCTAATAAGCTAATGTAGCAGGAGGTGACCGTGTAATACAGCTAATAAGCTAATGTAGCAGGAGGTGACTGTAATACAGCTAATAAGCTAATGTAGCAGGAGGTGACCGTGTAATACAGCTAATAAACTAATGCAGCAGGAGGTGACCGTGTAATACAGCTAATAAGCTCATGCAGCAGGTGGTGACCGTGTAATACAGCTAATAAGCTAATGTAGCAGGAGGTGACCGTGTAATACAGCTAATAAGCTAATGTAGCAGGAGATGACCGTGTAATACAGCTAATAAGCTAATGTAGCAGGAGGTGACGGTGTAATACAGCTAATAAGCTAATGCAGCAGGAGGTGACCGTGTAATACAGCTAATAAGCTAATGTAGCAGGAGGTGACCGTGTAATACAGCTAATAAGCTAATGCAGCAGGAGGTGACCATGTAATACAGCTAATAAGCTAATGTAGCTGGAGTTGACTGTAATACAGCTAATAAGCTAATGCAGCAGGAGGTGACCGTGTAATACAGCTAATAAGCTAATGTAGCAGGAGGTGACCGTGTAATACAGCTAATAAGCTAATGCAGCAGGAGGTGACTGTAATACAGCTAATAAGCTAATGTAGCAGGAGGTGACCGTGTAATACAGCTAATAAGCTAATGTAGCAGGAGGTGACTGTAATACAGCTAATCAGCTAATGTAGCAGGAGGTGACTGTAATACAGCTAATAAGCTAATGTAGCAGGAGGTGACCGTGTAATACAGCTAATAAGCTAATGCAGCAGGAGGTGACTGTAATACAGCTAATAAGCTAATGTAGCAGGAGGTGACCGTGTAATACAGCTAATAAGCTAATGTAGCAGGAGGTGACCATGTTATACAGCTAATAAGCTAATGTAGCAGCAGGTGACTGTAATACAGCTAATAAGCTAATGTAGCAAGAGGTGACCGTGTAATACAGCTAATAAGCTAATGTAGCAGGAGGTGACCGTGTAATACAGCTAATAAGCTAATGTAGCAGGAGGTGACTGTAATACAGCTAATAAGCTAATGTAGCAGGAGGTGACCGTGTAATACAGCTAATAAGCTAATGTAGCAGGAGGTGACCGTGTAATACAGCTAATAAGCTAATGTAGCAGGAAGTGACCGTGTAATAGAGCTAATAAACTAATGCAGCAGGAGGTGACCGTGTAATACAGCTAATAAGCTAATGTAGCAGGAGGTGACCGTGTAATACAGCTAATAAGCTAATGTAGCAGGAGGTGATCGTGTAATACAGCTAATAAGCTAATGTAGCAGGAGGTGACCGTGTAATACAGCTAATAAGCTAATGTAGCAGGATTTGACCGTGTAATACAGCTAATAAGCTAATGCAGCAGGAGGTGACCGTGTAATACAGCTAATAAGCTAATGCAGCAGGAGGTGACCGTGTAATACAGCTAATAAGCTAATGTAGCAGGAGGTGACCGTGTAATACAGCTAATAAGCTAATGCAGCAGGAGGTGACCGTGTAATACATCTAATAAGCTAATGCAGCAGGAGGTGACCGTGTAATACAGCTAATAAGCTAATGTAGCAGGAGGTGACCGTGTAATACAGCTAATAAGCTAATGCAGCAGGAGGTGACCGTGTATTACAGCTAATAAGCTAATGTAGCAGGAGGTGACTGTGTAATACAGCTAAGCTAATGTAGCAGGAGGTGACTGTGTAATACAGCTAATAAGCTAATGTAGCAGGAGGTGACTGTGTAATACAGCTAATAAGCTAATGTAGCAGGAGGTGACTGTAATACAGCTAATAAGCTAATGTAGCAGGAGGTGACCGTGTAATACAGCTAATAAGCTAATGTAGCAAGAGGTGACTGTAATACTGCTAATAAGCTAATGTAGCAGGAGGTGACCGTGTAATACAGCTAATAAGCTAATGTAGCAGGAGGTGACCGTGTAATACAGCTAATAAGCTAATGTAGCAGGAGGTTACCGTGTAATACAGCTAATAAGCTAATGCAGCAGGAGGTGACTGTAATACAGCTAATAAGCTAATGTAGCAGGAGGTGACCGTGTAATACAGCTAATAAGCTAATGCAGCAGGAGGTGACCGTGTAATACAGCTAATAAGCTAATGTAGCTGGAGGTGACTGTAATACAGCTAATAAGCTAATGTAGCAGGAGGTGACCGTGTAATACAGCTAATAACCTAATGTAGTAGGAGGTGACCGTGTAATACAGCTAATAAGCTAATGCAGCAGGAGGTGACCGTGTAATACAGCTAATAAGCTAATGTAGTAGGAGGTGACTGTAATACAGCTAAAAAGCTAATGTAGCAGGAGGTGACCGTGTAATACAGATAATAAGCTAATGTAGCAGGAGGTGACTGTAATACAGCTAATAAGCTAATGTAGCAGGAGGTGACCGTGTAATACAGCTAATAAGCTAATGTAGCAGGAGGTGACAGTAATACAGCTAAAAAGCTAATGTAGCAGGAGATGACTGTGTAATACAGCTAATAAGCTAATGTAGCAGGAGGTGACTGTGTAATACAGCTAATAAGCTAATGTAGCAGGAGATGACTGTGTAATACAGCTAATAACCTAATGTAGCAGGAGGTGACCGTGTAATACAGCTAATAAGCTAATGCAGCAGGAGGTGACTGTAATACAGCTAATAAGCTAATGTAGCAGGAGGTGACTGTAATACAGCTAATAAGCTAATGTAGCAGGAGGTGACTGTAATACAGCTAATAAGCGAATGTAGCAGGAGGTGACCGTGTAATACAGCTAATAACCTAATGTAGCAGGTGGTGACCGTGTAATACAGCTAATAAGCTAATGTAGCAGGAGGTGACTGTAATACAGCTAATAAGCTAATGTAGCAGGAGGTGACTGTAATACAGCTAATAAGCGAATGTAGCAGGAGGTGACCGTGTAATACAGCTAATAACCTAATGTAGCAGGAGGTGACCGTGTAATACAGCTAATAACCTAATGTAGCAGGAGGTGACTGTGTAATACAGCTAATAAGCTAATGTAGCAGGAGGTGACCGTGTAATACAGCTAATAAGCTAATGTAGAAGGAGGTGACCGTGTAATACAGCTAATAAGCTAATGTAGCAGGAGGTGACCGTGTAATACAGCTAATAAGCTAATGTAGCAGGAGGTGACTGTAATACAGCTAATAAGCTAATGTAGCAGGAGGTGACCGTGTAATACAGCTAATAAACTAATGCAGCAGGAGGTGACCGTGTAATACAGCTAATAAGCTCATGCAGCAGGTGGTGACCGTGTAATACAGCTAATAAGCTAATGTAGCAGGAGGTGACCGTGTAATACAGCTAATAAGCTAATGTAGCAGGAGATGACCGTGTAATACAGCTAATAAGCTAATGTAGCAGGAGGTGACGGTGTAATACAGCTAATAAGCTAATGCAGCAGGAGGTGACCGTGTAATACAGCTAATAAGCTAATGTAGCAGGAGGTGACCGTGTAATACAGCTAATAAGCTAATGCAGCAGGAGGTGACCATGTAATACAGCTAATAAGCTAATGTAGCTGGAGTTGACTGTAATACAGCTAATAAGCTAATGCAGCAGGAGGTGACCGTGTAATACAGCTAATAAGCTAATGTAGCAGGAGGTGACCGTGTAATACAGCTAATAAGCTAATGCAGCAGGAGGTGACTGTAATACAGCTAATAAGCTAATGTAGCAGGAGGTGACCGTGTAATACAGCTAATAAGCTAATGTAGCAGGAGGTGACTGTAATACAGCTAATCAGCTAATGTAGCAGGAGGTGACTGTAATACAGCTAATAAGCTAATGTAGCAGGAGGTGACCGTGTAATACAGCTAATAAGCTAATGCAGCAGGAGGTGACTGTAATACAGCTAATAAGCTAATGTAGCAGGAGGTGACCGTGTAATACAGCTAATAAGCTAATGTAGCAGGAGGTGACCATGTTATACAGCTAATAAGCTAATGTAGCAGCAGGTGACTGTAATACAGCTAATAAGCTAATGTAGCAAGAGGTGACCGTGTAATACAGCTAATAAGCTAATGTAGCAGGAGGTGACCGTGTAATACAGCTAATAAGCTAATGTAGCAGGAGGTGACTGTAATACAGCTAATAAGCTAATGTAGCAGGAGGTGACCGTGTAATACAGCTAATAAGCTAATGTAGCAGGAGGTGACCGTGTAATACAGCTAATAAGCTAATGTAGCAGGAAGTGACCGTGTAATAGAGCTAATAAACTAATGCAGCAGGAGGTGACCGTGTAATACAGCTAATAAGCTAATGTAGCAGGAGGTGACCGTGTAATACAGCTAATAAGCTAATGTAGCAGGAGGTGATCGTGTAATACAGCTAATAAGCTAATGTAGCAGGAGGTGACCGTGTAATACAGCTAATAAGCTAATGTAGCAGGATTTGACCGTGTAATACAGCTAATAAGCTAATGTAGCAGGAGGTGACCGTGTAATACAGCTAATAAGCTAATGCAGCAGGAGGTGACCGTGTAATACAGCTAATAAGCTAATGTAGCAGGAGGTGACCGTGTAATACAGCTAATAAGCTAATGCAGCAGGAGGTGACCGTGTAATACATCTAATAAGCTAATGCAGCAGGAGGTGACCGTGTAATACAGCTAATAAGCTAATGTAGCAGGAGGTGACCGTGTAATACAGCTAATAAGCTAATGCAGCAGGAGGTGACCGTGTATTACAGCTAATAAGCTAATGTAGCAGGAGGTGACTGTGTAATACAGCTAAGCTAATGTAGCAGGAGGTGACTGTGTAATACAGCTAATAAGCTAATGTAGCAGGAGGTGACTGTGTAATACAGCTAATAAGCTAATGTAGCAGGAGGTGACTGTAATACAGCTAATAAGCTAATGTAGCAGGAGGTGACCGTGTAATACAGCTAATAAGCTAATGTAGCAAGAGGTGACTGTAATACTGCTAATAAGCTAATGTAGCAGGAGGTGACCGTGTAATACAGCTAATAAGCTAATGTAGCAGGAGGTGACCGTGTAATACAGCTAATAAGCTAATGCAGCAGGAGGTGACCGTGTAATACAGCTAATAAGCTAATGTAGCAGGAGGTGACCGTGTAATACAGCTAATAAGCTAATGTAGCAGGAGGTGACCGTGTAATACAGCTAATAAGCTAATGTAGCAGGAGGTGACCGTGTAATACAGCTAATAAGCTAATGTAGCAGGAGGTGACCGTGTAATACAGCTAATAAGCTAATGCAGCAGGAGTTGACTGTGTAATACAGCTAATAAGCTAATGACCGTGTAATACAGCTAATAAGCTAATGTAGCAGGAGGTGACCGTGTAATACAGCTAATAAGCTAATGTAGCAGGAGATGACCGTGTAATACAGCTAATAAGCTAAGGCAGCAGGAGGTGACTGTAATACAGCTAATAAGCTAATGTAGCAGGAGGTGACCGTGTAATACAGCTAATAAGCTAATGTAGCAGGAGGTGACCGTGTAATACAGCTAATAAGCTAATGTAGCAGGAGGTGACCGTGTTATACAGCTGATAAGCTAATGTAGCAGGAGGTGACTGTAATACAGCTAATAAGCTAATGTAGCAGGAGGTGACCGTGTAATACAGCTAATAAGCTAATGTAGCAGGAGGTGACTGTAATACAGCTAATAAGCTAATGTAGCAGGAGGTGACCGTGTAATACAGCTAATAAGCTAATGTAGCAGGAGGTGACCGTGTAATACAGCTAATAAACTAATGTAGCAGGAGGTGACCGTGTAATACAGCTAATAAGCTAATGTAGCAGGAGGTGACCGTGTAATACAGCTAATAAGCTAATGTAGCAGGAGGTGACCGTGTAATACAGCTAATAAGCTAATGTAGCAGGAGGTGACTGTAATACAGCTAATAAGCTAATGTAGCAGGAGGTGACTGTGTAATACAGCTAATAAGCTAATGCAGCAGGAGGTGACCGTGTAATACAGCTAATAAGCTAATGTAGCAGGAGGTGACCGTGTAATACAGCTAATAAGCTAATGCAGCAGGAGGTGACTGTAATACAGATAATAAGCTAATGTAGCAGGAGGTGACCGTGTAATACAGCTAATAAGCTAATGTAGCAGGAGGTGACCGTTTAATACAGCTAATAAGCTAATGTAGCAGGAGGTGACTGTAATACAGCTAATAAGCTAATGTAGCAGGAGGTGACCGTGTAATAGAGCTAATAAGCTAATGTAGCAGGAGGTGACCGTGTAATACAGCTAATAAGCTAATATAGCAGGAGGTGACCATGTAATACAGCTAATAAGCTAATGCAGCAGGAGGTCACCGTGTAATACAGCTAATAAGCTAATGTAGCAGGAGGTGACCGTGTAATACAGCTAATAAGCTAATGCAGCAGGAGGTGACCGTGTAATACAGCTAATAAGCTAATGTAGCAGGAGGTTACCGTGTAATACAGCTAATAAGCTAATGCAGCAGGAGGTGACCGTGTAATCCAGCTAATAAGCTAATGCAGCAGGAGGTTACCGTGTAATACAGCTAATAAGCTAATGCAGCAGGAGGTGACTGTGTAATACAGCTAATAAGCTAATGTAGCAGGAGGTGACCGTGTAATAGAGCTAATAAGCTAATGTAGCTGGAGGTGACTGTAATACAGCTAATAAGCTAATGTAGCAGGAGGTGACCGTGTAATACAGCTAATAAGCTAATGCAGCAGGAGGTGACTGTAATACAGCTAAAAAGCTAATGTAGCAAGAGGTGACCGTGTAATACAGCTAATAAGCTAATGTAGCAGGAGGTGACCGTGTAATACAGCTAATAAGCTAATGCAGCAGGAGGGGACTGTAATACAGCTAATAAGCTAATGTAGCAGGAGGTGACCGTGTAATACAGCTAATAAGCTAATGTAGCAGGAGGTGACTGTAATACAGCTAAAAAGCTAATGTAGCAGGAGGTGACCGTGTAATACAGCTAATAAGCTAATGTAGCAGGAGGTGACTGTAATACAGCTAATAAGCTAATGTAGCAGGAGGTGACTGTAATACAGCTAATAAGCTAATGTAGCAGGAGGTGACCGTGTAATACAGCTAATAAGCTAATGTAGCAGGAGGTGACCGTGTAATACAGCTAATAACCTAATGTAGCAGGAGGTGACCGTGTAATAGAGCTAATAAGCTAATGTAGCAGGAGGTGACCGTGTAATGCAGCTAATAAGCTAATGTAGCAGGAGGTGACCGTGTAATACAGCTAATAAGCTAATGTAGCAGGAGGTGACCGTGTAATACAGCTAATAAGCTAATGCAGCAGGAGGTGACCGTGTAATACAGCTAATAAGCTAATGTAGCAGGAGGTGACCGTGTAATACAGCTAATAAGCTAATGCAGCAGGAGGTGACCGTGTAATACAGCTAATAAGCTAATGTAGCAGGAGGTGACCGTGTAATACAGCTAATAAGCTAATGTAGCAGGAGGTGACCGTGTAATACAGCTAATAAGCTAATGCAGCAGGAGGTGACCGTGTAATACAGCTAATAAGCTAATGTAGCAGGAGGTGACCGTGTAATACAGCTAATAAGCTAATGTAGCAGGAGGTGACCGTGTAATACAGCTAATAAGCTAATGTAGCAGGAGGTGACTGTAATACAGCTAATAAGCTAATGTAGCAGGAGGTTACCGTGTAATACAGCTAATAAGCTAATGCAGCAGGAGGTGACCGTGTAATACAGCTAATAAGCTAATGTAGCAGGAGGTGACCGTGTTATACAGCTAATAAGCTAATGTAGCAGGAGGTGACCATGAAATACAGCTAATAAGCTAATGTAGCAGGAGGTGACCGTGTAATACAGCTAATAAGCTAATGTAGCAGGAGGTGACCGTGTTATACAGCTAATAAGCTAATGTAGCAGGAGGCGACCGTGTAATACAGCTAATAAGCTAATGTAGCAGGAGGCGACCGTGTTATACAGCTAATAAGCTAATGTAGCAGGAGGCGACCGTGTAATACAGCTAATAAGCTAATGTAGCAGGAGGTGACCGTGTAATACAGCTAATAAGCTAATGTAGCAGGAGGTGACCGTGTAATACAGCTAATAAGCTAATGTAGCAGGAGGCGACCGTGTAATACAGCTAATAAGCTAATGTAGCAGGAGGTGACCGTGTATTACAGCTAATAAGCTAATGTAGCAGGAGGTGACCGTGTATTACAGCTAATAAGCTAATGTAGAAGGAGGTGACAGTAATACAGCTAAAAAGCTAATGTAGCAGGAGATGACTGTGTAATACAGCTAATAAGCTAATGTAGCAGGAGGTGACTGTGTAATACAGCTAATAAGCTAATGTAGCAGGAGGTGACCGTGTAATACAGCTAATAAGCTAATGTAGCAGGAGGTGACCGTGTAATAGAGCTAATAAGCTAATGTAGCAGGAGGTGACTGTAATACAGCTAATAAGCTAATGTAGCAGGAGGTGACCGTGTTATACAGCTAATAAGCTAATGTAGCAGGAGGTGACCGTGTAATAGAGCTAATAAGCTAATGTAGCAGGAGGTGACCGTGTAATACAGCTAATAAGCTAATGTAGCAGGAGGTGACTGTAATACAGCTAATAAGCTAATGTAGCAGGAGGTGACTGTAATACAGCTAATAAGCTAATGTAGCAGGAAGTGACCGTGTAATACAGCTAATAAGCTAATGTAGCAGGAGGTGACCGTGTATTACAGCTAATAAGCTAATGTAGCAGGAGGTGACAGTAATACAGCTAATAAGCTAATGTAGCAGGAGGTGACCGTGTAATACAGCTAATAAGCTAATGCAGCAGGAGGTGACCGTGTAATACAGCTAAAAAGCTAATGTAGCAGGAGATGACTGTGTAATACAGCTAATAAGCTAATATAGCAGGAGGTGACCGTGTAATACAGCTAATAAGCTAATGTAGCAGGAGGTGACTGTAATACAGCTAATAAACTAATGTAGCAGGTGGTGACCGTGTAATACAGCTAATAAGCTAATGTAGCAGGAGGTGACTGTGTAATACAGCTAATAAGCTAATGTAGCAGGAGGTGACCGTGTAATACAGCTAATAAGCTAATGTAGCAGGAGGTGACCGTGTAATACAGCTAATAAACTATAGTAGCAGGTGGTGACCGTGTAATACAGCTAATAAGCTAATGTAGCAGGAGGTGACCATGTAATACAGCTAATAAGCTAATGTAGCAGGAGGTGACCGTGCAATACAGCTAATAAACTAATGTAGCAGGTGGTGACCGTGTAATACAGCTAATAAGCTAATGTAGCAGGAGGTGACTGTGTAATACAGCTAATAAGCTAATGTAGCAGGAGGTGACCGTGTAATACAGCTAATAAACTAATGTAGCAGGTGGTGACCGTGTAATACAGCTAATAAGCTAATGTAGCAGGAGGTGACCGTGCAATACAGCTAATAAACTAATGTAGCAGGTGGTGACCGTGTAATACAGCTAATAAGCTAATGTAGCAGGAGGTGACCGTGCAATACAGCTAATAAACTAATGTAGCAGGTGGTGACCGTGTAATACAGCTAATAAGCTAATGTAGCAGGAGGTGACTGTGTAATACAGCTAATAAGCTAATGTAGCAGGAGGTGACTGTGTAATACAGCTAATAAGCTAATGTAGCAGGAGGTGACCGTGTAATACAGCTAATAAGCTAATGCAGCAGGAGGTGACCGTGTAATACAGCTAATAAGCTAATGTAGCAGGAGGTTACCGTGTAATACAGCTAATAAGCTAATGCAGCAGGAGGTGACTGTAATACAGCTAATAAGCTAATGTAGCAGGAGGTGACCGTGTAATACAGCTAATAAGCTAATGCAGCAGGAGGTGACCGTGTAATACAGCTAATAAGCTAATGTAGCTGGAGGTGACTGTAATACAGCTAATAAGCTAATGTAGCAGGAGGTGACCGTGTAATACAGCTAATAACCTAATGTAGTAGGAGGTGACCGTGTAATACAGCTAATAAGCTAATGCAGCAGGAGGTGACCGTGTAATACAGCTAATAAGCTAATGTAGCAGGAGGTGACTGTAATACAGCTAAAAAGCTAATGTAGCAGGAGGTGACCGTGTAATACAGCTAATAAGCTAATGCAGCAGGAGGGGACTGTAATACAGCTAATAAGCTAATGTAGCAGGAGGTGACTGTAATACAGCTAATAAGCTAATGTAGCAGGAGGTGACCGTGTAATACAGCTAATAAGCTAATGTAGCAGGAGGTGACCGTGTAATACAGCTAATAAGCTAATGTAGCAGGAGGTGACAGTAATACAGCTAAAAAGCTAATGTAGCAGGAGATGACTGTGTAATACAGCTAATAAGCTAATGTAGCAGGAGGTGACCGTGTAATACAGCTAATAAGCTAATGCAGCAGGAGGTGACCGTGTAATACAGCTAATAACCTAATGTAGCAGGAGGTGACCGTGTAATACAGCTAATAAGCTAATGCAGCAGGAGGGGACTGTAATACAGCTAATAAGCTAATGTAGCAGGAGGTGATAGTAATACAGCTAAAAAGCTAATGTAGCAGGAGATGACTGTGTAATACAGCTAATAACCTAATGTAGCAGGAGGTGACCGTGTAATACAGCTAATAAGCTAATGCAGCAGGAGGTGACCGTGTAATACAGCTAATAACCTAATGTAGCAGGAGGGGACTGTAATACAGCTAATAAGCTAATGTAGCAGGAGGTGACTGTAATACAGCTAATAAGCTAATGTAGCAGGAGGTGACTGTAATACAGCTAATAAGCGAATGTAGCAGGAGGTGACCGTGTAATAAAGCTAATAACCTAATGTAGCAGGAGGTGACCGTGTAATACAGCTAATAAGCTAATGTAGCAGGAGGTGACCGTGTAATACAGCTAATAAGCTAATGTAGCAGGAGGTGACCATGTAATACAGCTAATAAGCTAATGCAGCAGGAGGTGACCGTGTAATACAGCTAATAAGCTAATGTAGCAGGAGGTGACCGTGTAATACAGCTAATAAGCTAATGTAGCAGGAGGTGACCGTGTAATACAGCTAATAAGCTAATGTAGCAGGAGGTGACCGTGTAATACAGCTAATAAGCTAATGCAGCAGGAGTTGACTGTGTAATACAGCTAATAAGCTAATGACCGTGTAATACAGCTAATAAGCTAATGTAGCAGGAGGTGACCGTGTAATACAGCTAATAAGCTAATGTAGCAGGAGGTGACCGTGTAATACAGCTAATAAGCTAATGTAGCAGGAGGTGACCGTGTAATACAGCTAATAAGCTAATGTAGCAGGAGGTGACTGTAATACAGCTAATAAGCTAATGTAGCAGGAGGTGACCGTGTAATACAGCTAATAAGCTAATGTAGCAGGAGGTGACCGTGTAATACAGCTAATAAGCTAATGTAGCAGGAGGTGACTGTAATACAGCTAAAAAGCTAATGTAGCAGGAGGTGACCGTGTAATACAGCTAATAAGCTAATGTAGCAGGAGGTGACCGTGTAATACAGCTAATAAACTAATGTAGCAGGAGGTGACCGTGTAATACAGCTAA
Source organism: Taudactylus pleione (assembly GCA_031769625.1). Taxonomy (NCBI): domain Eukaryota; kingdom Metazoa; phylum Chordata; class Amphibia; order Anura; family Myobatrachidae; genus Taudactylus; species Taudactylus pleione. Next base: position 709,266 of record JAUIMM010001440.1, read on the forward strand.
TAAGCTAATGTAGCAGGAGGTGACCATGTAATACAGCTAATAAGCTAATGTAGCAGGAGGTGACTGTAATACAGCTAATAAGCTAATGTAGCAGGAGGTGACCGTGTAATACAGCTAATAAGCTAATGCAGCAGGAGGTGACTGTAATACAGATAATAAGCTAATGTAGCAGGAGGTGACCGTGTAATACAGCTAATAAGCTAATGTAGCAGGAGGTGACCGTTTAATACAGCTAATAAGCTAATGCAGCAGGAGGTGACTGTAATACAGCTAATAAGCTAATGTAGCAGGAGGTGACCGTGTAATAGAGCTAATAAGCTAATGTAGCAGGAGGTGACCGTGTAATACAGCTAATAAGCTAATATAGCAGGAGGTGACCATGTAATACAGCTAATAAGCTAATGCAGCAGGAGGTCACCGTGTAATACAGCTAATAAGCTAATGCAGCAGGAGGTGACCGTGTAATACAGCTAATAAGCTAATGTAGCAGGAGGTGACTGTGTAATACAGCTAATAAGCTAATGCAGCAGGAGGTGACCGTGTAATACAGCTAATAAGCTAATGTAGCAGGAGGTTACCGTGTAATACAGCTAATAAGCTAATGCAGCAGGAGGTGACCGTGTAATACAGCTAATAAGCTAATGCAGCAGGAGGTTACCGTGTAATACAGCTAATAAGCTAATGCAGCAGGAGGTGACTGTGTAAAACAGCTAAGAAGCTAATGTAGCAGGAGGTGACCGTGTAATAGAGCTAATAAGCTAATGCAGCAGGAGGTGACCGTGTAATACAGCTAATAAGCTAATGCAGCAGGAGGTGACTGTAATACAGCTAAAAAGCTAATGTAGCAAGAGGTGACCGTGTAATACAGCTAATAAGCTAATGTAGCAGGAGGTGACCGTGTAATACAGCTAATAAGCTAATGTAGCAGGAGGTGACCGTGTAATACAGCTAATAAGCTAATGCAGCAGGAGGTGACCGTGTAATACAGCTAATAAGCTAATGTAGCAGGAGGTGACCGTGTAATACAGCTAATAAGCTAATGCAGCAGGAGGTGACTGTAATACAGCTAAAAAGCTAATGTAGCAGGAGGTGACCGTGTAATACAGCTAATAAGCTAATGTAGCAGGAGGTGACTGTAATACAGCTAATAAGCTAATGTAGCAGGAGGTGACTGTAATACAGCTAATAAGCTAATGTAGCAGGAGGTGACCGTGTAATACAGCTAATAAGCTAATGTAGCAGGAGGTGACCGTGTAATACAGCTAATAAGCTAATGCAGCAGGAGGTGACCGTGTAATACAGCTAATAAGCTAATGTAGCAGGAGGTGACCGCGTAATACAGCTAATAAGCTAATGTAGCAGGAGGTGACCGTGTAATACAGCTAATAAGCTAATGTAGCAGGAGGTGACTGTAATACAGCTAATAAGCTAATGTAGCAGGAGGTTACCGTGTAATACAGCTAATAAGCTAATGCAGCAGGAGGTGACCGTGTAATACAGCTAATAAGCTAATGTAGCAGGAGGTGACCGTGTTATACAGCTAATAAGCTAATGTAGCAGGAGGTGACCATGAAATACAGCTAATAAGCTAATGTAGCAGGAGGTGACCGTGTAATACAGCTAATAAGCTAATGTAGCAGGAGGTAACCGTGTTATACAGCTAATAAGCTAATGTAGCAGGAGGCGACCGTGTAATACAGCTAATAAGCTAATGTAGCAGGAGGTGACCGTGTTATACAGCTAATAAGCTAATGTAGCAGGAGGTGACCGTGTTATACAGCTAATAAGCTAATGTAGCAGGAGGTGACCGTGTAATACAGCTAATAAGCTAATGTAGCAGGAGGTGACCGTGTAATACAGCTAATAAGCTAATGTAGCAGGAGGTGACCGTGTTATACAGCTAATAAGCTAATGTAGCAGGAGGCGACCGTGTAATACAGCTAATAAGCTAATGTAGCAGGAGGTGACCGTGTAATACAGCTAATAAGCTAATGTAGCAGGAGGTGACCGTGTAATACAGCTAATAAGCTAATGTAGCAGGAGGTGACCGTGTATTACAGCTAATAAGCTAATGTAGCAGGAGGTGACCGTGTATTACAGCTAAAAAGCTAATGTAGCAGGAGATGACTGTGTAATACAGCTAATAAGCTAATGTAGCAGGAGGTGACCGTGTAATACAGCTAATAAGCTAATGTAGCAGGAGGTGACCGTGTAATAGAGCTAATAAGCTAATGTAGCAGGAGGTGACTGTAATACAGCTAATAAGCTAATGTAGCAGGTGGTGACCGTGTATTACAGCTAATAAGCTAATGTAGCAGGAGGTGACCATGTATTACAGCTAAAAAGCTAATGTAGCAGGAGATGACTGTGTAATACAGCTAATAAGCTTATGTAGCAGGAGGTGACCGTGTAATACAGCTAATAAGCTAATGTAGCAGGAGGTGACCGTGTAATACAGCTAATAAGCTAATGTAGCAGGAGGTAACCGTGTAATACAGCTAATAAGCTAATGTAGCAGGAGGTGACCGTGTAATACAGCTAATAAGCTAATGTAGCAGGAGGTGACTGTAATACAGCTAATAAGCTAATGTAGCAGGAGGTGACCGTGTAATACAGCTAATAAGCTAATGTAGCAGGAGGTGACTGTAATACAGCTAATAAGCTAATGTAGCAGGAGGTGACTGTAATACAGCTAATAAGCTAATGTAGCAGGAAGTGACCGTGTAATACAGCTAATAAGCTAATGTAGCAGGAGGTGACTGTAATACAGCTAATAAGCTAATGTAGCAGGAGGTGACTGTAATACAGCTAATAAGCTAATGTAGCAGGAAGTGACCGTGTAATACAGCTAATAAGCTAATGTAGCAGGAGGTGACCGTGTATTACAGCTAATAAGCTAATGTAGCAGGAGGTGACAGTAATACAGCTAATAAGCTAATGTAGCAGGAGGTGACCGTGTAATACAGCTAATAAGCTAATGTAGCAGGAGGTGACTGTAATACAGCTAATAAGCTAATGTTGCAGGAGGTGACCGTGTAATACAGCTAATAACCTAATGTAGCAGGAGGTGACCGTGTAATACAGCTAATAACCTAATGTAGCAGGAGGTGACCGTGTAATACAGCTAATAAGCTAATGTAGCAGGAGGTGACAGTGTAATACAGCTAATAAGCTAATGTAGCAGGAGGTGACCGTGTAATACAGCTAATAAGCTAATGTAGCAGGAGGTGATCGTGTAATACAGCTAATAAGCTAATGTAGCAGGAGGTGACCGTGTAATACAGTTAATAAGCTAATGCAGCAGGAGGTGACCGTGTAATACAGCTAATAAGCTAATGCAGCAGGAGGTGACCGTGTAATACAGCTAAAAAGCTAATGTAGCAGGAGATGACTGTGTAATACAGCTAATAAGCTAATATAGCAGGAGGTGACCGTGTAATACAGCTAATAAGCTAATGTAGCAGGAGGTGACTGTAATACAGCTAATAAACTAATGTAGCAGGTGGTGACCGTGTAATACAGCTAATAAGCTAATGTAGCAGGAGGTGACTGTGTAATACAGCTAATAAGCTAATGCAGCAGGAGGTGACCGTGTAATACAGCTAATAAACTATAGTAGCAGGTGGTGACCGTGTAATACAGCTAATAAGCTAATGTAGCAGGAGGTGACCGTGTAATACAGCTAATAAGCTAATGTAGCAGGAGGTGACCGTGCAATACAGCTAATAAACTAATGTAGCAGGTGGTGACCGTGTAATACAGCTAATAAGCTAATGTAGCAGGAGGTGACTGTGTAATACAGCTAATAAGCTAATGTAGCAGGAGGTGACCGTGTAATACAGCTAATAAACTAATGTAGCAGGTGGTGACCGTGTAATACAGCTAATAAGCTAATGTAGCAGGAAGTGACTGTGTAATACAGCTAATAAGCTAATGTAGCAGGAGGTGACCGTGTAATACAGCTAATAAGCTAATGTAGCAGGAGGTGACTGTGTAATACAGCTAATAAGCTAATGTAGCAGGAGGTGACTGTGTAATACAGCTAATAAGCTAATGTAGCAGGAGGTGACCGTGTAATACAGCTAATAAACTAATGTAGCAGGAGGTGACCGTGTAATACAGCTAATAAGCTAATGTAGCAGGACGTGACTGTGTAATACAGCTAATAAGCTAATGTAGCAGGAGGTGACTGTGTAATACAGCTAATAATCTAATGTAGCAGGAGGTGACCGTTTAATACAGCTAATAAGCTAATGTAGCAGGAGGTGACTGTGTAATACAGCTAATAAGCTAATGACTGTGTAATACAGCTAATAAGCTAATGTAGCAGGAGGTGACCGTGTAATACAGCTAATAAGCTAATGTAGCAGGAGGTGACCGTGTAATACAGCTAATAAGCTAATGCAGCAGGAGGTGACCGTGTAATACAGCTAATAAGCTAATGTAGCAGGAGGTGACTGTGTTATACAGCTAATAAGCTAATGACTGTGTAATACAGCTAATAAGCTAATGTAGCAGGAGGTGACCGTGTAATACAGCTAATAAGCTAATGTAGCAGGAGGTGACCGTGTAATACAGCTAATAAGCTAATGCAGCAGGAGGTGACCGTGTAATACAGCTAATAAGCTAATGCAGCAGGAGGTGACCGTGTAATACAGCTAATAAGCTAATGTAGCAGGAGGTGACTGTAATACAGCTAATAAGCTAATGCAGCAGGAGGTGACCGTGTAATACAGCTAATAAGCTAATGCAGCAGGAGGTGACCGTGTAATACAGATAATAAGCTAATGCAGCAGGAGGTGACTGTAATACAGCTAATAAGCTAATGTAGCAGGAGGTGACTGTAATACAGCTAATAAGCTAATGTAGCAGGAGGTGACCGTGTAATACAGCTAATAAGCTAATGTAGCAGGAGGTGACTGTGTAATACAGCTAATAAGCTAATGCAGCAGGAGGTGACCGTAATACAGCTAATAAGCTAATGCAGCAGGAGGTGACCGTAATACAGCTAATAAGCTAATGTAGCAGGAGGTGACTGTAATACAGCTAATATGCTAATGTAGCAGGAGGTGACCGTGTAATACAGCTAATAAGCTAATGTAGCAGGAGGTGACCGTGTAATACAGCTAATAAGCTAATGTAGCAGGAGGTGACCGTGTAATACAGCTAATAAGCTAATGCAGCAGGAGGTGACTGTAATACAGCTAATAAGCTAATGTAGCAGGAGGTGACCGTGTAATACAGCTAATATGCTAATGCAGCAGGAGGTGACCATGTAATACAGCTAATAAGCTAATGTAGCAGGAGGTGACCGTGTAATACAGCTAATAAGCTAATGCAGCAGGAGTTGACTGTAATACAGCTAATAAGCTAATGTAGCAGGAGGTGACCGTGTAATACAGCTAATAACCTAATGTAGCAGGAGGTGACCGTGTAATACAGCTAATAAGCTAATGTAGCAGGAGGTGACTGTAATACAGCTAATAATCTAATGTAGCAGGAGGTGACTGTAATACAGCTAATAAGCTAATGTAGCAGGAGGTGACCGTGTAATACAGCTAATAAGCTAATGTAGCAGGAGGTGACTGTAATACAGCTAATAATCTAATGTAGCAGGAGGTGACTGTAATACAGCTAATAAGCTAATGTAGCAGGAGGTGACCGTGTAATACAGCTAATAAGCTAATGTAGCAGGAGGTGACTGTAATACAGCTAATAAGCTAATGTAGCAGGAGGTGACTGTAATACAGCTAATAAGCTAATGTAGCAGGAGGTGACCATGTAATACAGCTAATAAGCTAATGTAGCAGGAGGTGACCGTGTAATACAGCTAATAAGCTAATGCAGCAGGAGGTGACTGTAATACAGCTAATAAGCTAATGTAGCAGGAGGTGACCGTGTAATACAGCTAATAACCTAATGTAGCAGGAGGTGACCGTGTAATAGAGCTAATAAGCTAATGTAGCAGTAGGTGACCGTGTAATACAGCTAATAAGCTAATGTAGCAGGAGGTGACCGTGTAATACAGCTAATAAGCTAATGCAGCAGGAGGTGACTGTAATACAGATAATAAGCTAATGTAGCAGGAGGTGACTGTGTAATACAGCTAATAAGCTAATGTAGCAGGAGGTGACTGTAATACAGCTAATAAGCTAATGCAGCAGGATGTGACTGTAATACAGCTAATAAGCTAATGTAGCAGGAGGTGACCGTGTAATACAGCTAATAAGCTAATGTAGCAGGAGGTGACCGTGTAATACAGCTAATAAGCTAATGTAGCAGGAGGTGACTGTAATACAGCTAATAAGCTAATGTAGCAGGAGGTCACCGTGTAATACAGCTAATAAGCTAATGTAGCAGGAGGTGACCGTGTAATACAGCTAATAAGCTAATGTAGCAGGAGGTCACCGTGTAATACAGCTAATAAGCTAATGTAGCAGGAGGTGACCGTGTAATACAGCTAATAAGCTAATGTAGCAGGAGGTGACTGTGTAATACAGCTAATAAGCTAATGTAGCAGGAGGTGACCGTGCAATACAGCTAATAAACTAATGTAGCAGGTGGTGACCGTGTAATACAGCTAATAAGCTAATGTAGCAGGAGGTGACCGTGTAATACAGCTAATAAACTAATGTAGCAGGAGGTGACCGTGTAATACAGCTAATAAACTAATGTAGCAGGAGGTGACCGTGTAATACAGCTAATAAGCTAATGTAGCAGGAGGTGACCATGTAATACAGCTAATAAACTAATGTAGCAGGAGGTGACCGTGTAATACAGCTAATAAGCTAATGTAGCAGGACGTGACTGTGTAATACAGCTAATAAGCTAATGTAGCAGGAGGTGACCGTTTAATACAGCTAATAAGCTAATGACTGTGTAATACAGCTAATAAACTAATGTAGCAGGAGGTGACCGTGTAATACAGCTAATAAGCTAATGTAGCAGGAGGTGACCGTTTAATACAGCTAATAAGCTAATGTAGCAGGAGGTGACTGTGTAATACAGCTAATAAGCTAATGACTGTGTAATACAGCTAATAAGCTAATGTAGCAGGAGGTGACCGTGTAATACAGCTAATAAGCTAATGTAGCAGGAGGTGACCGTGTAATACAGCTAATAAGCTAATGCAGCAGGAGGTGACTGTAATACAGCTAATAAGCTAATGCAGCAGGAGGTGACTGTAATACAGCTAATAAGCTAATGCAGCAGGAGGTGACCGTTTAATACAGCTAATAAGCTAATGTAGCAGGAGGTGACCGTGTAATACAGTTAATAAGCTAATGCAGCAGGAGGTGACCGTGTAATACAGCTAATAAGCTAATGTAGCAGGAGGTGACCGTGTAATACAGCTAATAAGCTAATGCAGCAGGAGGTGACCGTGTAATACAGATAATAAGCTAATGTAGCAGGAGGTGACTGTGTTATACAGATAATAAGCTAATGCAGCAGGAGGTGACCGTGTAATACAGCTAATAAGCTAATGCAGCAGGAGGTGACTGTAATACAGCTAATAAGCTAATGTAGCAGGAGGTGACTGTAATACAGCTAATAAGCTAATGTAGCAGGAGGTGACTGTGTAATACAGCTAATAAGCTAATGTAGCAGGAGGTGACCGTGTAATACAGCTAATAAGCTAATGTAGCAGGAGGTGACCGTGTAATAGAGCTAATAAGCTAATGTAGCAGGAGGTGACTGTGTAATACAGCTAATAAGCTAATGTAGCAGGAGGTGACTGTGTAATACAGCTAATAAGCTAATGCAGCAGGAGGTGACCGTAATACAGCTAATAAGCTAATGCAGCAGGAGGTGACCGTAATACAGCTAATAAGCTAATGCAGCAGGAGGTGACCGTAATACAGCTAATAAGCTAATGTAGCAGGAGGTGACTGTAATACAGCTAATATGCTAATGTAGCAGGAGGTGACTGTGTAATACAGCTAATAAGCTAATGTAGCAGGAGGTGACTGTAATACAGCTAATAAGCTAATGTAGCAGGAGGTGACCGTGTAATACAGCTAATAAGCTAATGCAGCAGGAGGTGACCGTGTAATACAGCTAATAAGCTAATGTAGCAGGAGGTGACTATATTACAGCTAATAAGCTAATGCGCTGGAGGTGACTGTGTAATACAGCTAATAAGCTAATGTAGCAGGAGGTGACCGTGTAATACAGCTAATAAGCTAATGCAGCAGGAGGTGACCGTGTAATACAGCTAATAAGCTAATGTAGCAGGAGGTGACTGTAATACAGCTAATAAGCTAATGTAGCAGGAGGTGACCGTGTAATTCAGCTAATAACCTAATGCAGCAGGAGGTGACCGTGTAATACAGCTAATAAGCTAATGTAGCAGGAGGTGACTGTGTAATACAGCTAATAAGCTAATGTAGCAGGAGGTGACTGTGTAATACAGCTAATAAGCTAATGCAGCAGGAGGTGACTGTGTAATACAGCTAATAAGCTAATGTAGCAGGAGGTGACTGTGTAATACAGCTAATAAGCTAATGCAGCAGGATGTGACCGTGTAATACAGCTAATAAGCTAATGCAGCAGGAGGTGACTGTAATACAGATAATAAGCTAATGTAGCAGGAGGTGACCGTGTAATACAGCTAATAAGCTAATGCAGCAGGAGGTGACTGTAATACAGCTAATAAGCTAATGTAGCAGGAGGTGACTGTAATACAGCTAATAAGCTAATGCAGTAGGAGGTGACTGTGTAATACAGCTAATAAGCTAATGCAGCAGGAGGTGACCGTGTAATACAGCTAATAAGCTAATGCAGCAGGAGGTGACTGTGTAATACAGCTAATAAGCTAATGTAGCAGGAGGTGACTGTGTAATACAGCTAATAAGCTAATGCAGCAGGAGGTGACTGTAATACAGCTAATAAGCTAATGTAGCAGGAGGTGACTGTAATACAGCTAATAAGCTAATGCAGTAGGAGGTGACTGTGTAATACAGCTAATAAGCTAATGTAGCAGGAGGTGACCGTGTAATACAGCTAATAAGCTAATGCAGCAGGAGGTGACTGTGTAATACAGCTAATAAGCTAATGTAGCAGGAGGTGACTGTGTAATACAGCTAATAAGCTAATGCAGCAGGAGGTGACTGTAATACAGCTAATAAGCTAATGTAGCAGGAGGTGACCGTATAATACAGCTAATAAGCTAATGTAGCTGGAGGTGACCGTGTAATACAGCTAATAAGCTAATGTAGCAGGAGGTGACCGTATAATACAGCTAATAAGCTAATGTAGCAGGAGGTGACCGTGTTATACAGCTAATAAGCTAATGTAGCAGGAGGTGACTGTAATACAGCTAATAAGCTAATGTAGCAGGAGGTGACCGTGTAATACAGCTAATAAGCTAATGTAGCAGGAGGTGACCGTGTAATACAGCTAATAAGCTAATGTAGCAGGAGATGACTGTGTAATACAGCTAATAAGCTAATGTAGCAGGAGGTGACCGTGTAATACAGCTAATAAGCTAATGTAGCAGGAGGTGACCGTGAAATACAGCTAATAAGCTAATGTAGCAGGAGGTGACTGTAATACAGCTAATAAGCTAATGTAGCAGGAGGTGACCGTGTAATACAGCTAATAAGCTAATGTAGCAGGAGGTGACCGTGTAATACAGCTAATAAGCTAATGTAGCAGGAGGTGACTGTAATACAGCTAATAAGCTAATGTAGCAGGAGGTGACCGTGTAATACAGCTAATAAGCTAATGTAGCAGGAGGTGACCTTGTAATAGAGCTAATAAGCTAATGTAGCAGGAGGTGACCGTGTAATACAGCTAATAAGCTAATGTAGCAGGAGGTGACCGTGTAATACAGCTAATAAGCTAATGTAGCAGGAGGTGACCTTGTAATACAGCTAATAAGCTAATGTAGCAGGAGGTGACCGTATAATACAGCTAATAAGCTAATGCAGCAGGAGGTGACCGTGTAATACAGCTAATAAGCTAATGTAGCAGGAGGTGACCGTGTAATACAGCTAATAAGCTAATGTAGCAGGAGGTGACCGTGTAATACAGCTAATAAGCTAATGCAGCAGGAGGTGACCGTGTAATACAGCTAATAAGCTAATGTAGCAGGAGGTGACTGTAAAACAGCTAATAAGCTAATGCAGCAGGAGGTGACTGTAATACAGCTAATAAGCTAATGTAGCAGGAGGTGACCGTGTAATACAGCTAATAAGCTAATGTAGCAGGAGGTGACCGTGTAATACAGCTAATAAGCTAATGTAGCAGGAGGTGACTGTAAAACAGCTAATAAGCTAATGTAGCAGGAGGTGACTGTAATACAGCTAATAAGCTAATGTAGCAGGAGGTGACTGTAATACAGCTAATAAGCTAATGTAGCAGGAGGTGACCGTGTAATACAGCTAATAAGCTAATGCAGCAGGAGGTGACCGTGTAAAACAGCTAATAAGCTAATGTAGCAGGAGGTGACTGTGTAATACAGCTAATAAGCTAATGTAGCAGGAGGTGACTGTGTAATACAGCTAATAAGCTAATGTAGCAGGAGGTGACTGTGTAATACAGCTAATAAGCTAATGTAGCAGGAGATGACCGTGTAATAGAGCTAATAAGCTAATGTAGCAGGAGGTGACTGTGTAATACAGCTAATAAGCTAATGTAGTAGGAGGTGACTGTAATACAGCTAATAAGCTAATGTAGCAGGAGGTGACCGTGTAATACAGCTAATAAGCTAATGTAGCAGGAGGTGACCGTGTAATACAGCTAATAAGCTAATGTAGCAGGAGGTGACCGTGTAATACAGCTAATAAGCTAATGTAGCTGGAGGTGACCGTGTAATACAGCTAATAAGCTAATGTAGCAGGAGGTGACCGTGTAATACAACTAATAAGCTAATGTAGCAGGAGGTGACCGTGTAATACAGCTAATAAGCTAATGTAGCAGGAGGTGACCGTGTAATACAGCTAATAAGCTAATGTAGCAGGAGGTGACCTTGTAATACAGCTAATAAGCTAATGTAGCAGGAGGTGACCGTGTAATACAGCTAATAAGCTAATGTAGCAGGAGGTGACCGTGTAATACAGCTAATAAGCTAATGTAGCAGGAGGTGACCGTGTAATACAGCTAATAAGCTAATGTAGCAGGAGGTGACCGTGTAATACAGCTAATAAGCTAATGCAGCAGGAGGTGACCGTGTAATACAGCTAATAAGCTAATGTAGCAGGAGGTGACCGTGTAATACAGCTAATAAGCTAACGTAGCAGGAGGTGAACGTGTAATACAGCTAATAACCTAATGTAGCAGGAGGTGACCGTGTAATAGAGCTAATAAGCTAATGTAGCAGAAGATGACCGTGTAATACAGCTAATAAGCTAATGTAGCAGGAGGTGACCGTGTAATACAGCTAATAAGCTAATGTAGCAGGAGGTGACCGTGTAATACAGCTAATAAGCTAATGCAGCAGGAGGTGACTGTAATACAGCTAATAAGCTAATGTAGCAGGAGGTGACTGTAATACAGCTAATAAGCTAATGTAGCAGGAGGTGACCGTGTAATACAGCTAATAAGCTAATGTAGCAGGAGGTGACTGTAATACAGCTAATAAGCTAATGCAGCAGGAGGTGACCGTGTAATACAGCTAATAAGCTAATGTAGCAGGAGGTGACCGTGTAATACAGCTAATAAGCTAATGTAGCAGGAGGTGACCGTGTAATACAGCTAATAAGCTAATGTAGCAGGAGGTGACCGTGTAATACAGCTAATAAGCTAATGTAGCAGGAGGTGACCGTGTAATACAGCTAATAAGCTAATGTAGCAGGAGGTGACCGTGTAATACAGCTAATAAGCTAATGTAGCAGGAGGTGACTGTAATACAGCTAATAAGCTAATGTAGCAGGAGGTGACCTTGTAATAGAGCTAATAAGCTAATGTAGTAGGACGTGACTGTAATACAGCTAATAAGCTAATGTAGCAGGAGGTGACCGTGTAATACAGCTAATAAGCTAATGTAGCAGGAGGTGACCGTGTAATACAGCTAATAAGCTAATGTAGCAGGAGGTGACCATGTAATACAGCTAATAAGCTAATGTAGCAGGAGGTGACTGTAATACAGCTAATAAGCTAATGTAGCAGGAGGTGACTGTAATACAGCTAATAAGCTAATGTAGCAGGAGGTGACCTTGTAATAGAGCTAATAAGCTAATGTAGTAGGACGTGACTGTAATACAGCTAATAAGCTAATGTAGCAGGAGGTGACCTTGTAATAGAGCTAATAAGCTAATGTAGCAGGAGGTGACCGTGTAATACAGCTAATAAGCTAATGTAGTAGGACGTGACTGTAATACAGCTAATAAGCTAATGTAGCAGGAGGTGACCTTGTAATAGAGCTAATAAGCTAATGTAGCAGGAGGTGACTGTGTAATACAGCTAATAAGCTAATGTAGCAGGAGGTGACCGTGTAATACAGCTAATAAGCTAATGTAGCAGGAGGTGACCGTGTAATACAGCTAATAAGCTAATGTAGCAGGAGGTGACCGTGTAATACAGCTAATAAGCTAATGTAGCAGGAGGTGACTGTAATACAGCTAATAAGCTAATGTAGCAGGAGGTGACCGTGTAATACAGCTAATAAGCTAATGTAGCAGGAGGTGACCGTGTAATACAGCTAATAAGCTAATGTAGCAGGAGGTGACCGTGTAATACAGCTAATAAGCTAATGTAGCAGGAGGTGACCGTGTAATACAGCTAATAAGCTAATGTAGCAGGAGGTGACCGTGTAATACAGCTAATAAGCTAATGTAGCAGGAGGTGACCGTGTAATACAGCTAATAAGCTAATGCAGTAGGAGGTGACCGTGTAATACAGCTAATAAGCTAATGTAGCAGGAGGTGACTGTAATACAGCTAATAAGCTAATGTAGCAGGAGGTGATCGTGTAATACAGCTAATAAGCTAATGTAGCAGGAGGTGACTGTAATACAGCTAATAAGCTAATGTAGCAGGAGGTGACTGTAATACAGCTAATAAGCTAATGTAGCAGGAGGTGACCGTGTAATACAGCTAATAAGCTAATGTAGCAGGAGGTGACCGTGTAATACAGCTAATAAGCTAATGTAGCAGGAGGTGACTGTAATACAGCTAATAAGCTAATGTAGCAGGAGGTGATCGTGTAATACAGCTAATAAGCTAATGTAGCAGGAGGTGACTGTAATACAGCTAATAAGCTAATGTAGCAGGAGGTGACTGTAATACAGCTAATAAGCTAATGTAGCAGGAGGTGACCGTGTAATACAGCTAATAAGCTAATGCAGCAGGAGGTGACCGTGTAATACAGCTAATAAGCTAATGTAGCAGGAGGTGACCGTGTAATACAGCTAATAAGCTAATGTAGCAGGAGGTGACTGTGTAATACAGCTAATAAGCTAATGCAGCAGGAGGTGACCGTGTAATACAGCTAATAAGCTAATGTAGCAGGAGGTGACCGTGTAATACAGCTAATAAGCTAATGTAGCAGGAGGTGACCGTGTAATACAGCTAATAAGCTAATGTAGCAGGAGGTGACTGTAATACAGCTAATAAGCTAATGTAGCAGGAGGTGACCGTGTAATACAGCTAATAAGCTAATGTAGCAGGAGGTGACCGTGTAATACAGCTAATAAGCTAATGTAGCAGGAGGTGACTGTAATACAGCTAATAAGCTAATGTAGCAGGAGGTGACCGTGTAATACAGCTAATAAGCTAATGTAGCAGGAGGTGACTGTAATACAGCTAATAAGCTAATGTAGCAGGAGGTGACCGTGTAATACAGCTAATAAGCTAATGCAGCAGGAGGTGACCGTGTAATACAGCTAATAAGCTAATGTAGCAGGAAGTGACTGTGTAATACAGCTAATAAGCTAATGTAGCAGGAGGTGACTGTGTAATACAGCTAATAAGCTAATGCAGCAGGAGGTGACCGTGTAATACAGCTAATAAGCTAATGTAGCAGGAGGTGACCGTGTATTACAGCTAATAAGCTAATGTAGCAGGAGATGACCGTGTAATAGAGCTAATAAGCTAATGTAGCAGGAGGTGACTGTGTAATACAGCTAATAAGCTAATGTAGCAGGAGGTGACCGTGTAATACAGCTAATAAGCTAATGTAGCAGGAGGTGACCGTGTAATACAGCTAATAAGCTAATGTAGCAAGAGGTGACTGTAATACAGCTAATAAGCTAATGTAGCAGGAGGTGACCGTGTAATACAGCTAATAAGCTAATGTAGCAGGAGGTGACCGTATAATACAGCTAATAAGCTAATGTAGCAGGAGGTGACCGTGTAATACAGCTAATAAGCTAATGTAGCAGGAGGTGACCGTGTAATACAGCTAATAAGCTAATGTAGCAGGAGGTGACCGTGTAATACAGCTAATAAGCTAATGTAGCAGGAGGTGACCATGTAATACAGCTAATAAGCTAATGCAGCAGGAGGTGACTGTAATACAGCTAATAAGCTAATGTAGCAGGAGGTGACCGTGTAATACAGCTAATAACCTAATGTAGCAGGAGGTGACCGTGTAATACAGCTAATAAGCTAATGCAGCAGGAGGTGACCGTGTAATACAGCTAATAAGCTAATGTAGCAGGAGGTGACCGTGTAATACAGCTAATAACCTAATGTAGCAGGAGGTGACCGTGTAATAGAGCTAATAAGCTAATGTAGCAGGAGATGACCGTGTAATACAGCTAATAAGCTAATGTAGCAGGAGGTGACCGTGTAATACAGCTAATAAGCTAATGCAGCAGGATGTGACTGTAATACAGCTAATAAGCTAATGTAGCAGGAGGTGACCATGTAATACAGCTAATAAGCTAATGCAGCAGGAGGTGAACGTGTAATACAGCTAATAAGCTAATGCAGCAGGATGTGACTGTAATACAGCTAATAAGCTAATGTAGCAGGAGGTGACTGTAATACAGCTAATAAGCTAATGTAGCATGAGGTGACCGTGTAATACAGCTAATAAGCTAATGTAGCAGGAGGTGACCGTGTAATACAGCTAATAAGCTAATGTAGCAGGATGTGACTGTAATACAGCTAATAAGCTAATGTAGCAGGAGGTGACCGTGTAATACAGCTAATAAGCTAATGCAGCAGGAGGTGACTGTAATACAGCTAATAAGCTAATGTAGCAGGAGGTGACCGTGTAATACAGCTAATAAGCTAATGTAGCAGGAGGTGACCATGTAATACAGCTAATAAGCTAATGTAGCAGGAGGTGACCGTGTAATACAGCTAATAAGCTAATGTAGCAGGAGGTGACCGTGTAATACAGCTAATAAGCTAATGTAGCAGGAGGTGACCATGTAATACAGCTAATAAGCTAATGCAGCAGGAGGTGACTGTAATACAGCTAATAAGCTAATGTAGCAGGAGGTGACCGTGTAATACAGCTAATAACCTAATGTAGCAGGAGGTGACCGTGTAATACAGCTAATAAGCTAATGCAGCAGGAGGTGACCGTGTAATACAGCTAATAAGCTAATGTAGCAGGAGGTGACCGTGTAATACAGCTAATAACCTAATGTAGCAGGAGGTGACCGTGTAATAGAGCTAATAAGCTAATGTAGCAGGAGATGACCGTGTAATACAGCTAATAAGCTAATGTAGCAGGAGGTGACCGTGTAATACAGCTAATAAGCTAATGCAGCAGGAGGTGACTGTAATACAGATAATAAGCTAATGTAGCAGAAGGTGACTGTGTAATACAGCTAATAAGCTAATGTAGCAGGAGGTGACTGTAATACAGCTAATAAGCTAATGTAGCAGGAGGTGACCGTGTAATACAGCTAATAAGCTAATGTAGCAGGAGATGACCGTGTATTACAGCTAATAAGCTAATGTAGCAGGAGGTGACCGTGTAATACAGCTAATAAGCTAATGTAGCAGGAGGTGACCGTGTAATACAGCTAATAAGCTAATGTAGCAGGAGGTGACTGTAATACAGCTAATAAGCTAATGCAGCAGGAGATGACCGTGTAATACAGCTAATAAGCTAATGTAGCAGGAGATGACCGTGTATTACAGCTAATAAGCTAATGTAGCAGGAGGTGACCGTGTAATACAGCTAATAAGCTAATGTAGCAGGAGGTGACCGTGTAATACAGCTAATAAGCTAATGTAGCAGGAGGTGACTGTAATACAGCTAATAAGCTAATGCAGCAGGAGGTGACTGTAATACAGCTAATAAGCTAATGTAGCAGGAGGTGACCGTGTAATACAGCTAATAAGCTAATGTAGCAGGAGGTGACTGTAATACAGCTAATAAGCTAATGTAGCAGGAGGTGACTGTAATACAGCTAATAAGCTAATGTAGCAGGAGGTGACTGTAATACAGCTAAAAAGCTAATGCAGCAGGAGGTGACCGTGTAATACAGCTAATAAGCTAATGTAGCAGGAGGTGACCGTGTAATACAGCTAATAAGCTAATGTAGCAGGAGGTGACCGTGTTATACAGCTAATAAGCTAATGCAGCAGGAGGTGACCGTGTAATACAGCTAATAAGCTAATGTAGCAGGAGGTGACTGTAATACAGCTAATAAGCTAATGCAGCAGGATGTGACTGTAATACAGCTAATAAGCTAATGTAGCAGGAGGTGACCGTGTAATACAGCTAATAAGCTAATGTAGCAGGAGGTGACCGTGTAATACAGCTAATAAGCTAATGTAGCAGGAGGTGACTGTAATACAGCTAATAAGCTAATGTAGCAGGAGGTCACCGTGTAATACAGCTAATAAGCTAATGTAGCAGGAGGTGACCGTGTAATACAGCTAATAAGCTAATGCAGCAGGACGTGACTGTAATACAGCTAATAAGCTAATGTAGCAGGAGGTGACCGTGTAATACAGCTAATAAGCTAATGTAGCAGGAGGTGACTGTGTAATACAGCTAATAAGCTAATGTAGCAGGAGGTGACCGTGTAATACAGCTAATAAGCAAATGTAGCAGGAGGTGACCGTGTAATACAGCTAATAAGCTAATGTAGCAGGAGGTGACTGTGTAATACAGCTAATAAGCTAATGTAGCAGGAGGTGACCGTGTAATACAGCTAATAAGCAAATGTAGCAGGAGGTGACCGTGTAATACAGCTAATAAGCTAATGTAGCAGGAGGTGACTGTAATACAGCTAATAACCTAATGCAGCAGGAGGTGACCGTGTAATACAGCTAATAAGCTAATGTAGCAGGAGGTGACTGTAATACAGCTAATAAGCTAATGTAGCAGGAGGTGACCGTGTAATACAGCTAATAAGCTAATGTAGCAGGAGGTGACCGTGTAATACAGCTAATAAGCTAATGCAGCAGGACGTGACTGTAATACAGCTAATAAGCTAATGTAGCAGGAGGTGACCGTGTAATACAGCTAATAAGCAAATGTAGCAGGAGGTGACCGTGTAATACAGCTAATAAGCTAATGCAGCAGGAGGTGACTGTAATACAGCTAATAAGCTAATGTAGCAGGAGGTGACCGTGTAATACAGCTAATAAGCTAATGCAGCAGGACGTGACTGTAATACAGCTAATAAGCTAATGTAGCAGGAGGTGACCGTGTAATACAGCTAATAAGCAAATGTAGCAGGAGGTGACCGTGTAATACAGCTAATAAGCTAATGCAGCAGGAGGTGACTGTAATACAGCTAATAAGCTAATGTAGCAGGAGGTGACTGTAATACAGCTAATAACCTAATGCAGCAGGAGGTGACCGTGTAATACAGCTAATAAGCTAATGCAGCAGGAGGTGACTGTGTAATACAGCTAATAAGCTAATGTAGCAGGAGGTGACCGTGTAATACAGCTAATAAGCTAATGTAGCAGGAGGTGACCGTGTAATACAGCTAATAAGCTAATGTAGCAGGAGGTGACCGTGTAATACAGCTAATAAGCTAATGTAGCAGGAGGTGACCGTGTAATACAGCTAATAAGCTAATGTAGCAGGAGGTGACCGTGTAATACAGATAATAAGCTAATGCAGCAGGAGATGACCGTGTAATACAGCTAATAAGCTAATGTAGCAGGAGGTGACCGTGTAATACAGCTAATAAATAATGTAGCAGGAGGTGACCGTGTAATACAGCTAATAAGCTAATGTAGCAGGGGGTGACTGTATAATACAGCTAATAAGCTAATGTAGCAGGAGGTGACCGTGTAATACAGCTAATAAGCTAATGTAGCAGGAGGTGACTGTAATTCAGCTAATAAGCTAATGTAGCAGGAGGTGACTGTGTAATACAGCTAATAAGCTAATGCAGCAGGAGGTGACTGTAATACAGCTAATAAGCTAATGTAGCAGGAGGTGACCGTGTAATACAGCTAATAAGCTAATGTAGCAGGAGGTGACCGTGTAATACAGCTAATAAGCTAATGTAGCAGGAGGTGACTGTAATACAGCTAATAAGCTAATGTAGCAGGAGGTGACTGTGTAATACAGCTAATAAGCTAATGTAGCAGAAGGTGACCGTGTAATACAGCTAATAAGCTAATGTAGCAGGAGGTGACCGTGTAATACAGCTAATAAGCTAATGTAGCAGGAGGTGACCGTGTAATACAGCTAATAAGCTAATGTAGCAGGAGGTGACCATGTAATACAGCTAATAAGCTAATGTAGCAGAAGGTGACCGTGTAATACAGCTAATAAGCTAATGTAGCAGAAGGTGACCGTGTAATACAGCTAATAAGCTAATGTAGCAGGAGGTGACCGTGTAATACAGCTAATAAGCTAATGTAGCAGGAGGTGACCGTGTAATACAGCTAATAAGCTAATGTAGCAGGAGGTGACCGTGTAATACAGCTAATAAGCTAATGTAGCAGGAGGTGACCGTGTAATACAGCTAATAAGCTAATGTAGCAGAAGGTGACCGTGTAATACAGCTAATAAGCTAATGTAGCAGGAGGTGACCGTGTAATACAGCTAATAAGCTAATGTAGCAGGAGGTGACCGTGTAATACAGCTAATAAGCTAATGTAGCAGGAGGTGACCATGTAATACAGCTAATAAGCTAATGTAGCAGGAGGTGACCGTGTAATACAGCTAATAAGCTAATGTAGCAGGAGGTGACCGTGTAATACAGCTAATAAGCTAATGTAGCAGGAGGTGACCGTGTAATACAGCTAATAAGCTAATGTAGCAGGAGGTGACCGTGTAATACAGCTAATAAGCTAATGTAGCAGGAGGTGACGGTGTAATACAGCTAATAACCTAATGCAGCAGGAGGTGACCGTGTAATACAGCTAATAAGCTAATGCAGCAGGAGGTGCCCGAGTAATACAGCTAATAAGCTAATGTAGCAGGAGGTGACCGTGTAATACAGCTAATAAGCTAATGTAGCAGGAGGTGACCGTGTAATACAGCTAATAAGCTAATGTAGCAGGAGGTGACCGTGTAATACAGCTAATAAGCTAATGTAGCAGGAGGTGACCGTGTAATACAGCTAATAAGCTAATGTAGCAGGAGGTGACCGTGTAATATAGCTAATAAGCTAATGTAGCAGGAGGTGACTGTAATACAGCTAATAAGCTAATGTAGCAGGAGCTGACTGTAATACTGCTAATAAGCTAATGTAGCAGGAGGTGAACGTGTAATACAGCTAATAAGCTAATGTAGCAGGAGGTGACCGTGTAATACAGCTAATAAGCTAATGTAGCATGAGGTGACCGTGTAATACAGCTAATAAGCTAATGTAGCAGGAGGTGACTGTAATACAGCTAATAAGCTAATGCAGCAGGAGGTGACCGTGTAATACAGCTAATAAGCTAATGCAGCAGGAGGTGACCGTGTAATACAGCTAATAAGCTAATGTAGCAGGTGGTGACCGTGTATTACAGCTAATAAGCTAATGTAGCAGGAGGTGACCGTGTAATACAGCTAATAAGCTAATGTAGCAGGAGGTGACCGTGTAATACAGCTAATAAGCTAATGTAGCAGGAGGTGACCGTGTAATACAGCTAATAAGCTAATGCAGCAGGAGGTGCCGAGTAATACAGCTAATAAGCTAATGTAGCAGGAGGTGACCGTGTAATACAGCTAATAAGCTAATGCAGCAGGAGGTGACTGTAATACAGCTAATAAGCTAATGTAGCAGGAGGTGACTGTAATACAGCTAATAAGCTAATATAGCAGGAGGTGACCGTGTAATACAGCTAATAAGCTAATGTAGCAGGAGGTGACTGTGTAATACAGCTAATAAGCTAATGCAGCAGGAGGTGACTGTAATACAGCTAATAAGCTAATGTAGCAGGAGGTGACCGTGTAATACAGCTAATAAGCTAATGTAGCAGGAGGTAACCGTGTAATACAGCTAATAAGCTAATGCAGCAGGAGGTGCCGAGTAATACAGCTAATAAGCTAATGTAGCAGGAGGTGACCGTGTAATACAGCTAATAAGCTAATGCAGCAGGAGGTGACTGTAATACAGCTAATAAGCTAATGTAGCAGGAGGTGACCGTGTAATACAGCTAATAAGCTAATGTAGCAGGAGGTGACCGTGTAATACAGCTAATAAGCTAATGTAGCAGGAGGTGACCGTGTAATTCAGCTAATAAGCTAATGTAGCAGGAGGTGACTGTAATACAGCTAATAAGCTAATGTAGCAGGAGGTGACCGTGTAATACAGCTAGTAAGCTAATATAGCAGGAGGTGACCGTGTAATACAGCTAATAAGCTAATGTAGCAGGAGGTGACCGTGTAATACAGCTAATAAGCTAATGTAGCAGGAGATGACCGTGTAATACAGCTAATAAGCTAATGTAGCAGGAGGTGACTATAATACAGCTAATAAGCTAATGTAGCAGGAGGTGTAATACAGCTAATAAGCTAATGTAGCAGGAGGTGACCGTGTAATACAGCTAATAAGCTAATGTAGCAGGAGGTGACTGTAATACAGCTAATATGCTAATGTAGCAGGAGGTGACCGTGTAATACAGCTAATAAGCTAATGTAGCAGGAGGTGACCGTGTAATACAGCTAATAAGCTAATGTAGCAGGAGGTGACTGTAATACAGCTAATATGCTAATGTAGCAGGAGGTGACCGTGTTATACAGCTAATAAGCTAATGTAGCAGGAGGTGACCGTGTAATACAGCTAATAAACTAATGTAGCAGGAGGTGACCGTGTAATACAGCTAATAAGCTAATGTAGCAGGAGGTGACCGTGTAATACAGCTAATAAGCTAATGTAGCAGGAGGTGACCGTGTAATACAGCTAATAAGCTAATGTAGCAGGAGGTGACCGTGTAATACAGCTAATAAGCTAATGCAGCAGGAGGTGACTGTAATACAGCTAATAAACTAATGCAGCAGGAGGTGACCGTGTAATACAGCTAATAAGCTAATGCAGCAGGAGGTGACCGTGTAATACAGCTAATAAGCTAATGTAGCAGGTGGTGACCGTGTAATACAGCTAATAAGCTAATGTAGCAGGAGGTGACCGTGTAATACAGCTAATAAGCTAATGTAGCAGGAGGTGACAGTAATACAGCTAATAAGCTAATGTAGCAGGAGGTGACCGTGTAATACAGCTAATAAGCTAATGTAGCAGGAGGTGACCGTGTAATACAGCTAATAAGCTAATGTAGCAGGAGATGACCGTGTAATACAGCTAATAAGCTAATGTAGCAGGAGGTGACCGTGTAATACAGCTAATAAGCTAATGTAGCAGGAGGTGACTGTAATACAGCTAATAAGCTAATGTAGCAGGAGGTGACCGTATAATACAGCTAATAAGCTAATGTAGCAGGAGGTGACCGTGTAATACAGCTAATAAGTTAATGTAGCAGGAGGTGACCGTGTAATACAGCTAATAAGCTAATGTAGCAGGAGGTGACCGTGTAATACAGCTAATAAGCTAATGCAGCAGGAGGTGACCGTGTAATACAGCTAATAAGCTAATGTAGCTGGAGGTGACTGTAATACAGCTAATAAGCTAATGTAGCAGGAGGTGACCGTGTAATACAGCTAATAAGCTAATGTAGCAGGAGGTGACCGTGTAATACAGCTAATAAGCTAATGCAGCAGGAGGTGACCGTTTTATACAGCTAATAAGCTAATGTAGCAGGAGGTGACCGTGTTATACAGCTAATAAGCTAATGCAGCAGGAGGTGACTGTAATACAGCTAATAAGCTAATGTAGCAGGAGGTGACCGTGTAATACAGCTAATAAGCTAATGTAGCAGGAGGTGACCGTGTAATACAGCTAATAAGCTAATGTAGCAGGAGGTGACCGTGTAATACAGCTAATAAGCTAATGTAGCAGGAGGTGACTGTGTAATACAGCTAATAAGCTAATGTAGCAGGAGGTGACTGTGTAATACAGCTAATAAGCTAATGTAGCAGGAGGTGACCGTGTAATACAGCTAATAAGCTAATGTAGCAGGAGGTGACTGTGTAATAGAGCTAATAAGCTAATGTAGCAGGAGGTGACCGTGTAATACAGCTAATAAGCTAATGTAGCAGGAGGTGACCGTGTAATAGAGCTAATAAGCTAATGTAGCAGGAGGTGACCGTGTAATACAGCTAATAAGCTAATGTAGCAGGAGGTGACCGTGTAATACAGCTAATAAGCTAATGTAGCAGGAGGTGATCGTGTAATACAGCTAATAAGCTAATGTAGCAGGAGGTGACCGTGTAATACAGCTAATAAGCTAATGTAGCAGGAGGTGATCGTGTAATACAGCTAATAAGCTAATGCAGCAGGAGGTGACCGTGTAATACAGCTAATAAGCTAATGCAGCAGGAGGTGACCGTGTAATACAGCTAATAAGCTAATGTAGCAGGAGGTGACCGTGTAATACAGCTAATAAGCTAATGTAGCAGGAGGTGACCGTGTAATACAGCTAATAAGCTAATGTAGCAGGAGGTGATCGTGTAATACAGCTAATAAGCTAATGTAGCAGGAGGTGACCGTGTAATACAGCTAATAAGCTAATGTAGCAGGAGGTGACCGTGTAATACAGCTAATAAGCTAATGTAGCAGGAGGTGACCGTGTAATACAGCTAATAAACTAATGCAGCAGGAGGTGACCGTGTAATACAGCTAATAAGCTAATGCAGCAGGTGGTGACCGTGTAATACAGCTAATAAGCTAATGTAGCAGGAGGTGACCGTGTAATACAGCTAATAAGCTAATGTAGCAGGAGGTGACAGTAATACAGCTAATAAGCTAATGTAGCAGGAGGTGACCGTGTAATACAGCTAATAAGCTAATGTAGCAGGAGGTGACTGTAATACAGCTAATAAGCTAATGTAGCAGGAGGTGACCGTGTAATACAGCTAATAAGCTAATGTAGCAGGAGATGACCGTGTAATACAGCTAATAAGCTAATGTAGCAGGAGGTGACCGTGTAATACAGCTAATAAGCTAATGTAGCAGGAGGTGACTGTAATACAGCTAATAAGCTAATGTAGCAGGAGGTGACCGTGTAATACAGCTAATAAGTTAATGTAGCAGGAGGTGACCGTGTAATACAGCTAATAAGCTAATGTAGCAGGAGGTGACCGTGTAATACAGCTAATAAGCTAATGTAGCTGGAGGTGACTGTAATACAGCTAATAAGCTAATGTAGCTGGAGGTGACTGTAATACAGCTAATAAGCTAATGTAGCAGGAGGTGACTGTGTAATACAGCTAATAAGCTAATGTAGCAGGAGGTGACCGTGTAATACAGCAAATAAGCTAATGTAGCAGGAGGTGACTGTAATACAGCTAATAAGCTAATGTAGCAGGAGCTGACTGTAATACAGCTAATAAGCTAATGTAGCAGGAGGTGACCGTGTAATACAGCTAATAAGCTAATGTAGCAGGAGGTGACCGTGTAATACAGCTAATAAGCTAATGCAGCAGGAGGTGACCGTGTAATACATCTAATAAGCTAATGTAGCAGGAGGTGACTGTAATACAGCTAATAAGCTAATGTAGCAGGAGGTGACCGTGTAATACAGCTAATAAGCTAATGTAGCAGGAGGTGACTGTGTAATACAGCTAATAAGCTAATGTAGCAGGAGGTGACCGTGTATTACAGCTAATAAGCTAATGTAGCAGGAGGTGACCATGTAATACAGCTAATAAGCTAATGTAGCAGGAGGTGACTGTGTAATACAGCTAATAAGCTAATGTAGCAGGAGGTGACCGTGTAGTACAGCTAATAAACTAATGTAGCAGGAGGTGACCGTGTAATACAGCTAATAAGCTAATGTAGCAGGAGGTGACCGTGTAATACAGCTAATAAGCTAATGTAGCTGGAGGTGACCATGTAATACAGCTAATAAGCTAATGTAGCAGGAGGTGACTGTGTAATACAGCTAATAAGCTAATGTAGCAGGAGGTGACCGTGTAATACAGCTAATAAGCTAATGTAGCAGGAGGTGACCGTGTAATACAGCTAATAAACTAATGCAGCAGGAGGTGACCGTGTAATACAGCTAATAAGCTAATGCAGCAGGTGGTGACCGTGTAATACAGCTAATAAGCTAATGTAGCAGGAGGTGAACGTGTAATACAGCTAATAAGCTAATGTAGCAGGAGGTGACCGTGTAATACAGCTAATAAGCTAATGTAGCAGGAGGTGACCATGTAATACAGCTAATAAGCTAATGTAGCAGGAGGTGACCGTGTAATACAGCTAATAAGCTAATGTAGCAGGAGGTGACCGTGTAATACAGCTAATAAGCTAATGTAGCAGGAGGTGACCGTGTAATACAGCTAATAAACTAATGCAGCAGGAGGTGACCGTGTAATACAGCTAATAAGCTAATGTAGCAGGAGGTGACTGTGTAATACAGCTAATAAGCTAATGTAGCAGGAGGTGAACGTGTAATACAGCTAATAAGCTAATGTAGCAGGAGGTGACAGTAATACAGCTAATAAGCTAATGTAGCAGGAGGTGACCGTGTAATACAGCTAATAAGCTAATGTAGCAGGAGGTGACCGTGTAATACAGCTAATAAGCTAATGTAGCAGGAGGTGACTGTAATACAGCTAATAAGCTAATGTAGCAGGAGGTGACCGTGTAATACAGCTAATAAGCTAATGTAGCAGGAGGTGACCGTGTAATACAGCTAATAAACTAATGCAGCAGGAGGTGACCGTGTAATACAGCTAATAAGCTAATGTAGCAGGAGGTGACTGTGTAATACAGCTAATAAGCTAATGTAGCAGGAGGTGAACGTGTAATACAGCTAATAAGCTAATGTAGCAGGAGGTGACAGTAATACAGCTAATAAGCTAATGTAGCAGGAGGTGACCGTGTAATACAGCTAATAAGCTAATGTAGCAGGAGGTGACCGTGTAATACAGCTAATAAGCTAATGTAGCAGGAGGTGACTGTAATACAGCTAATAAGCTAATGTAGCAGGAGGTGACTGTAATACAGCTAATAAGCTAATGTAGCAGGAGGTGACCGTATAATACAGCTAATAAGCTAATGTAGCAGGAGGTGACCGTGTAATACAGCTAATAAGTTAATGTAGCAGGAGGTGACCGTGTAATACAGCTAATAAGCTAATGTAGCAGGAGGTGACCGTGTAATACAGCTAATAAGCTAATGCAGCAGGAGGTGACCGTGTAATACAGCTAATAAGCTAATGTAGCTGGAGGTGACTGTAATACAGCTAATAAGCTAATGTAGCAGGAGGTGACCGTGTAATACAGCTAATAAGCTAATGTAGCAGGAGGTGACCGTGTAATACAGCTAATAAGCTAATGCAGCAGGAGGTGACCGTGTTATACAGCTAATAAGCTAATGCAGCAGGAGGTGACTGTAATACAGCTAATAAGCTAATGTAGCAGGAGGTGACCGTGTAATACAGCTAATAAGCTAATGTAGCAGGAGGTGACCGTGTTATACAGCTAATAAGCTAATGTAGCAGGAGGTTACCGTGTAATACAGCTAATAAGCTAATGTAGCAGGAGGTGACTGTAATACAGCTAATAAGCTAATGTAGCAGGAGGTGACCGTGTAATACAGCTAATAAGCTAATGTAGCAGGAGGTGACCGTGTAATACAGCTAATAAGCTAATGTAGCAGGAGGTGACCGTGTAATACAGCTAATAAGCTAATGTAGCAGGAAGTGACCGTGTAATAGAGCTAATAAGCTAATGTAGCAGGATGTGATCGTGTAATACAGCTAATAAGCTAATGTAGCAGGAGGTGACCGTGTAATACAGCTAATAAGCTAATGTAGCAGGAGGTGATCGTGTAATACAACTAATAAGCTAATGTAGCAGGAGGTGACCGTGTAATACAGCTAATAAGCTAATGCAGCAGGAGGTGACCGTGTAATACAGCTAATAAGCTAATGTAGCAGGAGGTGACTGTAATACAGCTAATAAGCTAATGTAGCAGGAGGTGACTGTAATACAGCTAATAAGCTAATGTAGCAGGAGGTGACCGTGTAATACAGCTAATAAGCTAATGTAGCAGGAGGTGACCGTGTAATACAGCTAATAAGCTAATGTAGCAGGAGGTGACCGTGTAATACAGCTAATAAGCTAATGTAGCAGGAGGTGACCGTGTAATACAGCTAATAAGCTAATGTAGCAGGAGGTGACCGTGTAATACAGCTAATAAGCTAATGTAGCAGGAGGTGATCGTGTAATACAGCTAATAAGCTAATGTAGCAGGAGGTGACCGTGTAATACAGCTAATAAGCTAATGCAGCAGGAGGTGACCGTGTAATACAGCTAATAAGCTAATGTAGCAGGAGGTGACCGTGTAATACAGCTAATAAGCTAATGTAGCAGGAGGTGACCGTGTAATACAGCTAATAAACTAATGCAGCAGGAGGTGACCGTGTAATACAGCTAATAAGCTAATGTAGCAGGAGGTGACTGTGTAATACAGCTAATAAGCTAATGTAGCAGGAGGTGAACGTGTAATACAGCTAATAAGCTAATGTAGCAGGAGGTGACAGTAATACAGCTAATAAGCTAATGTAGCAGGAGGTGACCGTGTAATACAGCTAATAAGCTAATGTAGCAGGAGGTGACCGTGTAATACAGCTAATAAGCTAATGTAGCAGGAGGTGACTGTAATACAGCTAATAAGCTAATGTAGCAGGAGGTGACCGTGTAATACAGCTAATAAGCTAATGTAGCAGGAGATGACCGTGTAATACAGCTAATAAGCTAATGTAGCAGGAGGTGACCGTGTAATACAGCTAATAAGCTAATGTAGCAGGAGGTGACTGTAATACAGCTAATAAGCTAATGTAGCAGGAGGTGACTGTAATACAGCTAATAAGCTAATGTAGCAGGAGGTGACCGTATAATACAGCTAATAAGCTAATGTAGCAGGAGGTGACCGTGTAATATAGCTAATAAGCTAATGTAGCAGGAGGTGACCGTGTAATACAGCTAATAAGCTAATGCAGCAGGAGGTGACCGTGTAATACAGCTAATAAGCTAATGTAGCTGGAGGTGACTGTAATACAGCTAATAAGCTAATGTAGCAGGAGGTGACCGTGTAATACAGCTAATAAGCTAATGTAGCAGGAGGTGACCGTGTAATACAGCTAATAAGCTAATGCAGCAGGAGGTGACCGTGTTATACAGCTAATAAGCTAATGTAGCAGGAGGTGACCGTGTAATACAGCTAATAAGCTAATGTAGCAGGAGGTGACCGTGTTATACAGCTAATAAGCTAATGTAGCAGGAGGTTACCGTGTAATACAGCTAATAAGCTAATGTAGCAGGAGGTGACTGTAATACAGCTAATAAGCTAATGTAGCAGGAGGTGACTGTGTAATACAGCTAATAAGCTAATGTAGCAGGAAGTGACCGTGTAATACAGCTAATAAGCTAATGTAGCAGGAAGTGACCGTGTAATAGAGCTAATAAGCTAATGTAGCAGGAGGTGATCGTGTAATACAGCTAATAAGCTAATGTAGCAGGAGGTGAACGTGTAATACAGCTAATAAGCTAATGTAGCAGGAGGTGATCGTGTAATACAGCTAATAAGCTAATGTAGCAGGAGGTGACCGTGTAATACAGCTAATAAGCTAATGCAGCAGGAGGTGACCGTGTAATACAGCTAATAAGCTAATGTAGCAGGAGGTGACTGTAATACAGCTAATAAGCTAATGTAGCAGGAGGTGACTGTAATACAGCTAATAAGCTAATGTAGCAGGAGGTGACCGTGTAATACAGCTAATAAGCTAATGTAGCAGGAGGTGACCGTGTAATACAGCTAATAAGCTAATGTAGCAGGAGGTGACCGTGTAATACAGCTAATAAGCTAATGTAGCAGGAGGTGATCGTGTAATACAGCTAATAAGCTAATGTAGCAGGAGGTGACCGTGTAATACAGCTAATAAGCTAATGCAGCAGGAGGTGACCGTGTAATACAGCTAATAAGCTAATGTAGCAGGAGGTGACCATGTAATACAGCTAATAAGCTAATGTAGCAGGAGGTGACCGTGTAATACAGCTAATAAGCTAATGTAGCAGGAGTTGACCATGTAATACAGCTAATAAGCTAATGTAGCAGGAGGTGACCGTGTAATACAGCTAATAAACTAATGCAGCAGGAGGTGACCGTGTAATACAGCTAATAAGCTAGTGCAGCAGGTGGTGACCGTGTAATACAGCTAATAAGCTAATGTAGCAGGAGGTGACTGTAATACAGCTAATAAGCTAATGTAGCAGGAGGTGACCGTGTAATACAGCTAATAAGCTAATGTAGCAGGAGGTGACTGTGTAATACAGCTAATAAGCTAATGTAGCAGGAGGTGACCGTGTATTACAGCTAATAAGCTAATGTAGCAGGAGGTGACCATGTAATACAGCTAATAAGCTAATGTAGCAGGAGGTGACCGTGTAGTACAGCTAATAAACTAATGTAGCAGGAGGTGACCGTGTTATACAGCTAATAAGCTAATGTAGCAGGAGGTGACCGTGTAATACAGCTAATAAGCTAATGTAGCAGGAGGTGACCATGTAATACAGCTAATAAGCTAATGTAGCAGGAGGTGACCGTGTAATACAGCTAATAAGCTAATGTAGCAGGAGGTGACCGTGTAATACAGCTAATAAGCTAATGCAGCAGGAGGTGACCGTGTAATACAGCTAATAAACTAATGCAGCAGGAGGTGACCGTGTAATACAGCTAATAAGCTAATGCAGCAGGTGGTGACCGTGTAATACAGCTAATAAGCTAATGTAGCAGGAGGTGAACGTGTAATACAGCTAATAAGCTAATGTAGCAGGAGGTGACCGTGTAATACAGCTAATAAGCTAATGTAGCAGGAGGTGACCATGTAATACAGCTAATAAGCTAATGTAGCAGGAGGTGACCGTGTAATACAGCTAATAAGCTAATGTAGCAGGAGGTGACCGTGTAATACAGCTAATAAGCTAATGTAGCAGGAGGTGACCGTGTAATACAGCTAATAAACTAATGCAGCAGGAGGTGACCGTGTAATACAGCTAATAAGCTAATGTAGCAGGAGGTGACTGTGTAATACAGCTAATAAGCTAATGTAGCAGGAGGTGAACGTGTAATACAGCTAATAAGCTAATGTAGCAGGAGGTGACAGTAATACAGCTAATAAGCTAATGTAGCAGGAGGTGACCGTGTAATACAGCTAATAAGCTAATGTAGCAGGAGGTGACCGTGTAATACAGCTAATAAGCTAATGTAGCAGGAGGTGACTGTAATACAGCTAATAAGCTAATGTAGCAGGAGGTGACCGTGTAATACAGCTAATAAGCTAATGTAGCAGGAGGTGACCGTGTAATACAGCTAATAAGCTAATGTAGCAGGAGGTGACCGTGTAATACAGCTAATAAGCTAATGTAGCAGGAGGTGACTGTAATACAGCTAATAAGCTAATGTAGCTGGAGGTGACTGTAATACAGCTAATAAGCTAATGTAGCAGGAGGTGACCGTGTAATACAGCTAATAAGCTAATGTAGCAGGAGGTGACCGTGTAATACAGCTAATAAGCTAATGCAGCAG
The DNA here is from genome assembly GCA_031769625.1 of Taudactylus pleione. Classification (NCBI taxonomy): domain Eukaryota; kingdom Metazoa; phylum Chordata; class Amphibia; order Anura; family Myobatrachidae; genus Taudactylus; species Taudactylus pleione. The sequence goes on from JAUIMM010001440.1 coordinate 739,228, forward strand.
GAGGTGACCGTGTTATACAGCTAATAAGCTAATGCAGCAGGAGGTGACTGTAATACAGCTAATAAGCTAATGTAGCAGGAGGTGACCGTGTAATACAGCTAATAAGCTAATGTAGCAGGAGGTGACCGTGTTATACAGCTAATAAGCTAATGTAGCAGGAGGTTACCGTGTAATACAGCTAATAAGCTAATGTAGCAGGAGGTGACTGTAATACAGCTAATAAGCTAATGTAGCAGGAGGTGACTGTGTAATACAGCTAATAAGCTAATGTAGCAGGAAGTGACCGTGTAATAGAGCTAATAAGCTAATGTAGCAGGAGGTGATCGTGTAATACAGCTAATAAGCTAATGTAGCAGGAGGTGACCGTGTAATACAGCTAATAAGCTAATGCAGCAGGAGGTGACCGTGTAATACAGCTAATAAGCTAATGTAGCAGGAGGTGACTGTAATACAGCTAATAAGCTAATGTAGCAGGAGGTGACTGTAATACAGCTAATAAGCTAATGTAGCAGGAGGTGACCGTGTAATACAGCTAATAAGCTAATGTAGCAGGAGGTGACCGTGTAATACAGCTAATAAGCTAATGTAGCAGGAGGTGACCGTGTAATACAGCTAATAAGCTAATGTAGCAGGAGGTGATCGTGTAATACAGCTAATAAGCTAATGTAGCAGGAGGTGACCGTGTAATACAGCTAATAAGCTAATGCAGCAGGAGGTGACCGTGTAATACAGCTAATAAGCTAATGTAGCAGGAGGTGACCATGTAATACAGCTAATAAGCTAATGTAGCAGGAGGTGACCGTGTAATACAGCTAATAAGCTAATGTAGCAGGAGTTGACCATGTAATACAGCTAATAAGCTAATGTAGCAGGAGGTGACCGTGTAATACAGCTAATAAACTAATGCAGCAGGAGGTGACCGTGTAATACAGCTAATAAGCTAATGCAGCAGGTGGTGACCGTGTAATACAGCTAATAAGCTAATGTAGCAGGAGGTGACTGTAATACAGCTAATAAGCTAATGTAGCAGGAGGTGACCGTGTAATACAGCTAATAAGCTAATGTAGCAGGAGGTGACTGTGTAATACAGCTAATAAGCTAATGTAGCAGGAGGTGACCGTGTATTACAGCTAATAAGCTAATGTAGCAGGAGGTGACCATGTAATACAGCTAATAAGCTAATGTAGCAGGAGGTGACCGTGTAATACAGCTAATAAACTAATGTAGCAGGAGGTGACCGTGTAATACAGCTAATAAGCTAATGTAGCAGGAGGTGACCGTGTAATACAGCTAATAAGCTAATGTAGCAGGAGGTGACCATGTAATACAGCTAATAAGCTAATGTAGCAGGAGGTGACTGTGTAATACAGCTAATAAGCTAATGTAGCAGGAAGTGACCGTGTAATAGAGCTAATAAGCTAATGTAGCAGGAGGTGATCGTGTAATACAGCTAATAAGCTAATGTAGCAGGAGGTGACTGTGTTATACAGCTAATAAGCTAATGTAGCAGGAAGTGACCGTGTAATAGAGCTAATAAGCTAATGTAGCAGGATGTGATCGTGTAATACAGCTAATAAGCTAATGTAGCAGGAGGTGACCGTGTAATACAGCTAATAAGCTAATGTAGCAGGAGGTGATCGTGTAATACAGCTAATAAGCTAATGTAGCAGGAGGTGACCGTGTAATACAGCTAATAAGCTAATGCAGCAGGAGGTGACCGTGTAATACAGCTAATAAGCTAATGTAGCAGGAGGTGACTGTAATACAGCTAATAAGCTAATGTAGCAGGAGGTGACTGTAATACAGCTAATAAGCTAATGTAGCAGGAGGTGACCGTGTAATACAGCTAATAAGCTAATGTAGCAGGAGGTGACCGTGTAATACAGCTAATAAGCTAATGTAGCAGGAGGTGACCGTGTAATACAGCTAATAAGCTAATGTAGCAGGAGGTGACCGTGTAATACAGCTAATAAGCTAATGTAGCAGGAGGTGACCGTGTAATACAGCTAATAAGCTAATGTAGCAGGAGGTGACCATGTAATACAGCTAATAAGCTAATGTAGCAGGAGGTGACCGTGTAATACAGCTAATAAACTAATGCAGCAGGAGGTGACCGTGTAATACAGCTAATAAGCTAATGCAGCAGGTGGTGACCGTGTAATACAGCTAATAAGCTAATGTAGCAGGAGGTGACCGTGTAATACAGCTAATAAGCTAATGTAGCAGGAGGTGACAGTAATACAGCTAATAAGCTAATGTAGCAGGAGGTGACCGTGTAATACAGCTAATAAGCTAATGTAGCAGGAGGTGACCGTGTAATACAGCTAATAAGCTAATGTAGCAGGAGGTGACTGTAATACAGCTAATAAGCTAATGTAGCAGGAGGTGACCGTGTAATACAGCTAATAAGCTAATGTAGCAGGAGATGACCGTGTAATACAGCTAATAAGCTAATGTAGCAGGAGGTGACCGTGTAATACAGCTAATAAGCTAATGTAGCAGGAGGTGACTGTAATACAGCTAATAAGCTAATGTAGCAGGAGGTGACCGTGTAATACAGCTAATAAGTTAATGTAGCAGGAGGTGACCGTGTAATACAGCTAATAAGCTAATGCAGCAGGAGGTGACCGTGTAATACAGCTAATAAGCTAATGCAGCAGGAGGTGACCGTGTAATACAGCTAATAAGCTAATGTAGCTGGAGGTGACTGTAATACAGCTAATAAGCTAATGTAGCAGGAGGTGACCGTGTAATACAGCTAATAATCTAATGTAGCAGGAGGTGACCGTGTAATACAGCTAATAAGCTAATGCAGCAGGAGGTGACTGTAATACAGCTAATAAGCTAATGCAGCAGGAGGTGACTGTAATACAGCTAATAAGCTAATGTAGCAGGAGGTGACCGTGTAATACAGCTAATAAGCTAATGTAGCAGGAGGTGACCGTGTTATACAGCTAATAAGCTAATGTAGCAGGAGGTTACCGTGTAATACAGCTAATAAGCTAATGTAGCAGGAGGTGACTGTAATACAGCTAATAAGCTAATGTAGCAGGAGGTGACCGTGTAATACAGCTAATAAGCTAATGTAGCAGGAGGTGACTGTGTAATACAGCTAATAAGCTAATGTAGCAGGAGGTGATCGTGTAATACAGCTAATAAGCTAATGTAGCAGGAGGTGACCGTGTAATAGAGCTAATAAGCTAATGTAGCAGGAGGTGATCGTGTAATACAGCTAATAAGCTAATGTAGCAGGAGGTGACTGTGTAATACAGCTAATAAGCTAATGCAGCAGGAGGTGACCGTGTAATACAGCTAATAAGCTAATGTAGCAGGAGGTGACCGTGTAATACAGCTAATAAGCTAATGTAGCAGGAGGTGACCGTGTAATACAGCTAATAAGCTAATGTAGCAGGAGGTGACCGTGTAATACAGCTAATAAGCTAATGTAGCAGGAGGTGACCGTGTAATACAGCTAATAAGCTAATGTAGCAGGAGGTGACCGTGTAATACAGCTAATAAGCTAATGCAGCAGGAGGTGACCGTGTAATACAGCTAATAAGCTAATGTAGCAGGAGGTGACCGTGTAATACAGCTAATAAGCTAATGTAGCAGGAGGTGACCGTGTAATACAGCTAATAAGCTAATGCAGCAGGAGGTGACCGTGTAATACAGCTAATAAGCTAATGTAGCAGGAGGTGACCGTGTAATACAGCTAATAAGCTAATGCAGCAGGAGGTGACCGTGTATTACAGCTAATAAGCTAATGTAGCAAGAGGTGACTGTAATACAGCTAATAAGCTAATGTAGCAGGAGGTGACCGTGTAATACAGCTAATAAGCTAATGCAGCAGGAGGTGACTGTAATACAGCTAATAAGCTAATGTAGCAGGAGGTGACCGTGTAATACAGCTAATAAGCTAATGCAGCAGGAGGTGACTGTAATACAGCTAATAAGCTAATGCAGCAGGATGTGACTGTAATACAGCTAATAAGCTAATGTAGCAGGAGGTGACCGTGTAATACAGCTAATAAGCTAATGCAGCAGGAGGTGACCGTGTAATAAAGCTAATAAGCTAATGCAGCAGGAGGTGACCGTGTAATACAGCTAATAAGCTAATGCAGCAGGAGGTGACCGTGTAATACAGCTAATAAGCTAATGTAGCAGGAGGTGACCGTGTAATACAGCTAATAAGCTAATGTAGCAGGAGGTGACCGTGTAATACAGCTAATAAGCTAATGTAGCAGGAGGTGACCGTGTAATACAGCTAATAAGCTAATGCAGCAGGAGGTGACCGTGTATTACAGCTAATAAGCTAATGTAGCAAGAGGTGACTGTAATACAGCTAATAAGCTAATGTAGCAGGAGGTGACCGTGTAATACAGCTAATAAGCTAATGCAGCAGGAGGTGACTGTAATACAGCTAATAAGCTAATGTAGCAGGAGGTGACCGTGTAATACAGCTAATAAGCTAATGTAGCAGGAGGTGATCGTGTAATACAGCTAATAAGCTAATGTAGCAGGAGGTGACCGTGTAATACAGCTAATAAGCTAATGCAGCAGGAGGTGACCGTGTAATACAGCTAATAAGCTAATGTAGCAGGAGGTGACCGTGTAATACAGCTAATAAGCTAATGTAGCAGGAGGTGACCGTGTAATACAGCTAATAAGCTAATGCAGCAGGAGGTGACCGTGTAATACAGCTAATAAGCTAATGCAGCAGGAGGTGACCGTGTAATACAGCTAATAAGCTAATGCAGCAGGAGGTGACCGTGTATTACAGCTAATAAGCTAATGTAGCAAGAGGTGACTGTAATACAGCTAATAAGCTAATGTAGCAGGAGGTGACCGTGTAATACAGCTAATAAGCTAATGCAGCAGGAGGTGACTGTAATACAGCTAATAAGCTAATGCAGCAGGAGGTGACCGTGTAATACAGCTAATAAGCAAATGCAGCAGGAGGTGACCGTGTAATAAAGCTAATAAGCTAATGCAGCAGGAGGTGACTGTGTAATACAGCTAATAAGCTAATGTAGCAGGAGGTGACCGTGTAATACAGCTAATAAGCTAATGTAGCAGGAGGTGACCGTGTAATACAGCTAATAAGCTAATGTAGCAGGAGGTGACCGTGTAATACAGCTAATAAGCTAATGCAGCAGGAGGTGACCGTGTATTACAGCTAATAAGCTAATGTAGCAAGAGGTGACTGTAATACAGCTAATAAGCTAATGTAGCAGGAGGTGACCGTGTAATACAGCTAATAAGCTAATGCAGCAGGAGGTGACTGTAATACAGCTAATAAGCTAATGTAGCAGGAGGTGACCGTGTAATACAGCTAATAAGCTAATGTAGCAGGAGATGATTGTGTAATACAGCTAATAAGCTAATGTAGCAGGAGGTGACCGTGTAATACAGCTAATAAGCTAATGCAGCAGGAGGTGACCGTGTAATACAGCTAATAAGCTAATGTAGCAGGAGGTGACCGTGTAATACAGCTAATAAGCTAATGTAGCAGGAGGTGACCGTGTAATACAGCTAATAAGCTAATGTAGCAGGAGGTGACCGTGTAATACAGCTAATAAGCTAATGCAGCAGGAGGTGACCGTGTATTACAGCTAATAAGCTAAGGTAGCAAGAGGTGACTGTAATACAGCTAATAAGCTAATGTAGCAGGAGGTGACCGTGTAATACAGCTAATAAGCTAATGCAGCAGGAGGTGACTGTAATACAGCTAATAAGCTAATGCAGCAGGAGGTGACCGTGTAATACAGCTAATAAGCTAATGCAGCAGGAGGTGACCGTGTAATAAAGCTAATAAGCTAATGCAGCAGGAGGTGACCGTGTAATACAGCTAATAAGCTAATGTAGCAGGAGGTGACCGTGTAATACAGCTAATAAGCTAATGTAGCAAGAGGTGACTGTAATACAGCTAATAAGCTAATGTAGCAGGAGGTGACCGTGTAATACAGCTAATAAGCTAATGCAGCAGGAGGTGACTGTAATACAGCTAATAAGCTAATGTAGCAGGAGGTGACCGTGTAATACAGCTAATAAGCTAATGTAGCAGGAGGTGACCGTGTAATACAGCTAATAAGCTAATGTAGCAAGAGGTGACCGTGTAATACAGCTAATAAGCTAATGTAGCAGGAGGTGACTGTGTAATACAGCTAATAAGCAAATGTAGAAGGAGGTGACCGTGTAATACAGCTAATAAGCTAATGCAGCAGGAGGTGACCGTGTAATACAGCTAATAAGCTAATGTAGCAGGAGGTGACCGTGTAATACAGCTAATAAGCTAATGTAGCAGGAGGTGACCGTGTAATACAGCTAATAAGCTAATGTAGTAGGAGGTGACTGTAATACAGCTAATAAGCTAATGCAGCAGGAGGTGACTGTAATACAGCTAATAAGCTAATGTAGCAGGAGGTGACCGTGTAATACAGCTAATAAGCTAATGTAGCAGGAGGTGACCGTGTAATACAGCTAATAAGCTAATGTAGTAGGAGGTGACTGTAATACAGCTAAAAAGCTAATGTAGCAGGAGGTGACCGTGTAATACAGCTAATAAGCTAATGCAGCAGGAGGTGACCGTGTAATTCAGCTAATAAGCTAATGTAGCAGGAGGTGACCGTGTAATACAGCTAATAAGCTAATGTAGCAGGAGGTGACCGTGTAATACAGCTAATAAGCTAATGCAGCAGGAGGTGACCGTGTAATACAGCTAATAAGCTAATGCAGCAGGAGGTGACCGTGTAATACAGCTAATAAGCTAATGTAGCAGGAGGTGACCGTGTAATACAGCTAATAAGCTAATGTAGCAGGAGGTGACCGTGTAATACAGCTAATAAGCTAATGTAGCAGGAGGTGACCGTGTAATACAGCTAATAAGCTAATGTAGCAGGAGGTGACCGTGAAATACAGCTAATAAGCTAATGTAGCAGGAGGTGACCGTGTAATACAGCTAATAAGCTAATATAGCAGGAGGTGACCGTGTAATAGAGCTAATAAGCTAATGTAGCAGGAGGTGACCGTGTTATACAGCTAACAAGCTAATGTAGCAGGAGGTGACCGTGTAATACACCTAATAAGCTAATGTAGCAGGAGGCGACCGTGTAATACAGCTAATAAGCTAATGCAGCAGGAGGTGACCGTGTATTACAGCTAATAAGCTAATGTAGCAGGAGGTGACTGTGTAATACAGCTAATAAGCTAATGCAGCAGGAGGTGACTGTAATACAGCTAATAAGCTAATGTAGCAGGAGGTGACCGTGTAATACAGCTAATAAGCTAATGCAGCAGGAGGTGACCGTGTAATACAGCTAATAAGCTAATGTAGCAGGAGGTGACCGTGTAATACAGCTAATAAGCTAATGCGGCAGGAGGTGACCGTGTAATACAGCTAATAAGCTAATGTAGCAGGAGGTGACCGTGTAATACAGCTAATAAGCTAATGTAGCAGGAGGTGACCGTGTAATACAGCTAATAAGCTAATGTAGTAGGAGGTGACTGTAATACAGCTAATAAGCTAATGCAGCAGGAGGTGACTGTAATACAGCTAATAAGCTAATGTAGCAGGAGGTGACCGTGTAATACGGCTAATAAGCTAATGTAGCAGGAGGTGACCGTGTAATACAGCTAATAAGCTAATGTAGTAGGAGGTGACTGTAATACAGCTAATAAGCTAATGCAGCAGGAGGTGACCGTGTAATTCAGCTAATAAGCTAATGTAGCAGGAGGTGACCGTGTAATACAGCTAATAAGCTAATGTAGCAGGAGGTGACCGTGTAATACAGCTAATAAGCTAATGCAGCAGGAGGTGACCGTGTAATACAGCTAATAAGCTAATGCAGCAGGAGGTGACCGTGTAATACAGCTAATAAGCTAATGTAGCAGGAGGTGACCGTGAAATACAGCTAATAAGCTAATGTAGCAGGAGGTGACCGTGTAATACAGCTAATAAGCTAATATAGCAGGAGGTGACCGTGTAATAGAGCTAATAAGCTAATGTAGCAGGAGGTGACCGTGTTATACAGCTAATAAGCTAATGTAGCAGGAGGTGACCGTGTAATACACCTAATAAGCTAATGTAGCAGGAGGCGACCGTGTAATACAGCTAATAAGCTAATGTAGCAGGAGGTGACCGTGTAATACAGCTAATAAGCTAATGCAGCAGGAGGTGACCGTGTAATACAGCTAATAAGCTAATGCAGCAGGAGGTGACCGTGTTATACAGCTAATAAGCTAATGTAGCAGGAGGTGACCGTGTTATACAGCTAATAAGCTAATGTAGCAGGAGGTGACTGTAATACAGCTAATAAGCTAATGTAGCAGGAGGTGACTGTAATACAGCTAATAAGCTAATGCAGCAGGAGGTGACTGTAATACAGCTAATAAGCTAATGTAGCAGGAGGTGACCGTGTAATACAGCTAATAAGCTAATGTAGCAGGAGGTGACCGTGTTATACAGCTAATAAGCTAATGTAGCAGGAGGTTACCGTGTAATACAGCTAATAAGCTAATGTAGCAGGAGGTGACTGTAATACAGCTAATAAGCTAATGTAGCAGGAGGTGACCGTGTAATACAGCTAATAAGCTAATGTAGCAGGAGGTGATCGTGTAATACAGCTAATAAGCTAATGTAGCAGGAGGTGACCGTGTAATACAGCTAATAAGCTAATGTAGCAGGAGGTGACCGTGTAATACAGCTAATAAGCTAATGCAGCAGGAGGTGACCGTGTAATACAGCTAATAAGCTAATGTAGCAGGAGGTGACCGTGTAATACAGCTAATAAGCTAATGTAGCAGGAGGTGACCGTGTAATACAGCTAATAAGCTAATGTAGCAGGAGGTGATCGTGTAATACAGCTAATAAGCTAATGTAGCAGGAGGTGACCGTGTAATACAGCTAATAAGCTAATGCAGCAGGAGGTGACCGTGTAATACAGCTAATAAGCTAATGTAGCAGGAGGTGACCGTGTAATACAGCTAATAAGCTAATGTAGCAGGAGGTGACCGTGTAATACAGCTAATAAGCTAATGCAGCAGGAGGTGACCGTGTAATACAGCTAATAAGCTAATGCAGCAGGAGGTGACCGTGTAATACAGCTAATAAGCTAATGTAGCAGGAGGTGACGGTGTAATACAGCTAATAAGCTAATGCAGCAGGAGGTGACTGTAATACAGCTAATAAGCTAATGCAGCAGGTGGTGACCGTGTAATACAGCTAATAAGCTAATGCAGCAGGAGGTGACCGTGTAATAAAGCTAATAAGCTAATGCAGCAGGAGGTGACCGTGTAATACAGCTAATAAGCTAATGTAGCAGGAGGTGACCGTGTAATACAGCTAATAAGCTAATGTAGCAGGAGGTGACCGTGTAATACAGCTAATAAGCTAATGTAGCAGGAGGTGACCGTGTAATACAGCTAATAAGCTAATGTAGCAGGAGGTGACCGTGTAATACAGCTAATAAGCTAATGCAGCAGGAGGTAACCGTGTATTACAGCTAATAAGCTAATGTAGCAAGAGGTGACTGTAATACAGCTAATAAGCTAATGTAGCAGGAGGTGACCGTGTAATACAGCTAATAAGCTAATGTAGCAGGAGGTGATCGTGTAATACAGCTAATAAGCTAATGTAGCAGGAGGTAACCGTGTATTACAGCTAATAAGCTAATGCAGCAGGAGGTGACTGTAATACAGCTAATAAGCTAATGTAGCAGGAGGTGACCGTGTAATACAGCTAATAAGCTAATGTAGCAGGAGGTGATCGTGTAATACAGCTAATAAGCTAATGTAGCAGGAGGTGACCGTGTAATACAGCTAATAAGCTAATGCAGCAGGAGGTGACCGTGTAATACAGCTAATAAGCTAATGTAGCAGGAGGTGACCGTGTAATACAGCTAATAAGCTAATGTAGCAGGAGGTGACCGTGTAATACAGCTAATAAGCTAATGCAGCAGGAGCTGACCGTGTAATACAGCTAATAAGCTAATGTAGCAGGAGGTGACCGTGTAATACAGCTAATAAGCTAATGCAGCAGGAGGTGACCGTGTATTACAGCTAATAAGCTAATGTAGCAAGAGGTGACTGTAATACAGCTAATAAGCTAATGTAGCAGGAGGTGACCGTGTAATACAGCTAATAAGCTAATGCAGCAGGAGGTGACTGTAATACAGCTAATAAGCTAATGCAGCAGGAGGTGACCGTGTAATACAGCTAATAAGCTAATGCAGCAGGAGGTGACCGTGTAATAAAGCTAATAAGCTAATGCAGCAGGAGGTGACCGTGTAATACAGCTAATAAGCTAATGTAGCAGGAGGTGACCGTGTAATACAGCTAATAAGCTAATGTAGCAGGAGGTGACCGTGTAATACAGCTAATAAGCTAATGTAGCAGGAGGTGACCGTGTAATACAGCTAATAAGCTAATGCAGCAGGAGGTGACCGTGTATTACAGCTAATAAGCTAATGTAGCAAGAGGTGACTGTAATACAGCTAATAAGCTAATGTAGCAGGAGGTGACCGTGTAATACAGCTAATAAGCTAATGCAGCAGGAGGTGACTGTAATACAGCTAATAAGCTAATGTAGCAGGAGGTGACCGTGTAATACAGCTAATAAGCTAATGCAGCAGGAGGTGACCGTGTAATACAGCTAATAAGCTAATGTAGCAGGAGGTGACCGTGTAATACAGCTAATAAGCTAATGTAGCAGGAGGTGACTGTGTAATACAGCTAATAAGCAAATGTAGAAGGAGGTGACCGTGTAATACAGCTAATAAGCTAATGCAGCAGGAGGTGACAGTGTAATACAGCTAATAAGCTAATGTAGCAGGAGGTGACCATGTAATACAGCTAATAAGCTAATGCAGCAGGAGGTGACCGTGTAATACAGCTAATAAGCTAATGCAGCAGGAGGTGACCGTGTAATACAGCTAATAAGCTAATGCAGCAGGAGGTGACCGTGTAATACAGCTAATAAGCTAATGTAGCAGGAGGTGACCGTGTAATACAGCTAATAAGCTAATGTAGCAGGAGGTGACCGTGTAATACAGCTAATAAGCTAATGTAGTAGGAGGTGACTGTAATACAGCTAATAAGCTAATGCAGCAGGAGGTGACTGTAATACAGCTAATAAGCTAATGTAGCAGGAGGTGACCGTGTAATACAGCTAATAAGCTAATGTAGTAGGAGGTGACTGTAATACAGCTAATAAGCTAATGCAGCAGGAGGTGACCGTGTAATTCAGCTAATAAGCTAATGTAGCAGGAGGTGACCGTGTAATACAGCTAATAAGCTAATGTAGCAGGAGGTGACCGTGTAATACAGCTAATAAGCTAATGCAGCATGAGGTGACCGTGTAATACAGCTAATAAGCTAATGCAGCAGGAGGTGACCGTGTAATACAGCTAATAAGCTAATGTAGCAGGAGGTGACCGTGTAATACAGCTAATAAGCTAATGTAGCAGGAGGTGACCGTGTAATACAGCTAATAAGCTAATGTAGCAGGAGGTGACCGTGTAATACAGCTAATAAGCTAATGTAGCAGGAGGTGACCGTGAAATACAGCTAATAAGCTAATGTAGCAGGAGGTGACCGTGTAATACAGCTAATAAGCTAATATAGCAGGAGGTGACTGTGTAATAGAGCTAATAAGCTAATGTAGCAGGAGGTGACCGTGTAATACACCTAATAAGCTAATGTAGCAGGAGGCGACCGTGTAATACAGCTAATAAGCTAATGCAGCAGGAGGTGACCGTGTAATACAGCTAATAAGCTAATGCAGCAGGAGGTGACTGTAATACACCTAATAAGCTAATGTAGCAGGAGGTGACCGTGTAATACAGCTAATAAGCTAATGCAGCAGGAGGTGACCGTGTAATACAGCTAATAAGCTAATGTAGCAGGAGGTGACCGTGTAATACAGCTAATAAGCTAATGTAGCAGGAGGTGACCGTGTAATACAGCTAATAAGCAAATGTAGAAGGAGGTGACCGTGTAATACATCTAATAAGCTAATGCAGCAGGAGGTGACCGTGTAATACAGCTAATAAGCTAATGTAGCAGGAGGTGACCGTGTAATACAGCTAATAAGCTAATGTAGCAGGAGGTGACCGTGTAATACAGCTAATAAGCTAATGTAGTAGGAGGTGACTGTAATACAGCTAATAAGCTAATGCAGCAGGAGGTGACTGTAATACAGCTAATAAGCTATTGTAGCAGGAGGTGACCGTGTAATACAGCTAATAAGCTAATGTAGCAGGAGGTGACCGTGTAATACAGCTAATAAGCTAATGTAGTAGGAGGTGACTGTAATACAGCTAATAAGCTAATGCAGCAGGAGGTGACCGTGTAATTCAGCTAATAAGCTAATGTAGCAGGAGGTGACCGTGTAATACAGCTAATAAGCTAATGTAGCAGGAGGTGACCGTGTAATACAGCTAATAAGCTAATGCAGCAGGAGGTGACCGTGTAATACAGCTAATAAGCTAATGCAGCAGGAGGTGTAATACAGCTAATAAGCTAATGTAGCAGGAGGTGACCGTGTAATACAGCTAATAAGCTAATGTAGCAGGAGGTGACCGTGAAATACAGCTAATAAGCTAATGTAGCAGGAGGTGACCGTGTAATACAGCTAATAAGCTAATGCAGCAGGAGGTGACCGTGTAATTCAGCTAATAAGCTAATGTAGCAGGAGGTGACCGTGTAATACAGCTAATAAGCTAATGTAGCAGGAGGTGACCGTGTAATACAGCTAATAAGCTAATGCAGCAGGAGGTGACCGTGTAATACAGCTAATAAGCTAATGCAGCAGGAGGTGTAATACAGCTAATAAGCTAATGTAGCAGGAGGTGACCGTGTAATACAGCTAATAAGCTAATGTAGCAGGAGGTGACCGTGAAATACAGCTAATAAGCTAATGTAGCAGGAGGTGACCGTGTTATACAGCTAATAAGCTAATGTAGCAGGAGGTGACCGTGTAATACACCTAATAAGCTAATGTAGCAGGAGGCGACCGTGTAATACACCTAATAAGCTAATGTAGCAGGAGGTGACCGTGTAATACAGCTAATAAGCTAATGTAGCAGGAGGTGACCGTGTAATACAGCTAATAAGCTAATGCAGCAGGAGCTGACCGTGTAATACAGCTAATAAGCTAATGTAGCAGGAGGTGACCGTGTAATACAGCTAATAAGCTAATGCAGCAGGAGGTGACCGTGTATTACAGCTAATAAGCTAATGTAGCAAGAGGTGACTGTAATACAGCTAATAAGCTAATGTAGCAGGAGGTGACCGTGTAATACAGCTAATAAGCTAATGCAGCAGGAGGTGACTGTAATACAGCTAATAAGCTAATGCAGCAGGAGGTGACCGTGTAATACAGCTAATAAGCTAATGCAGCAGGAGGTGACCGTGTAATAAAGCTAATAAGCTAATGCAGCAGGAGGTGACCGTGTAATACAGCTAATAAGCTAATGTAGCAGGAGGTGACCGTGTAATACAGCTAATAAGCTAATGTAGCAGGAGGTGACCGTGTAATACAGCTAATAAGCTAATGTAGCAGGAGGTGACCGTGTAATACAGCTAATAAGCTAATGCAGCAGGAGGTGACCGTGTATTACAGCTAATAAGCTAATGTAGCAAGAGGTGACTGTAATACAGCTAATAAGCTAATGTAGCAGGAGGTGACCGTGTAATACAGCTAATAAGCTAATGCAGCAGGAGGTGACTGTAATACAGCTAATAAGCTAATGTAGCAGGAGGTGACCGTGTAATACAGCTAATAAGCTAATGCAGCAGGAGGTGACCGTGTAATACAGCTAATAAGCTAATGTAGCAGGAGGTGACCGTGTAATACAGCTAATAAGCTAATGTAGCAGGAGGTGACTGTGTAATACAGCTAATAAGCAAATGTAGAAGGAGGTGACCGTGTAATACAGCTAATAAGCTAATGCAGCAGGAGGTGACAGTGTAATACAGCTAATAAGCTAATGTAGCAGGAGGTGACCATGTAATACAGCTAATAAGCTAATGCAGCAGGAGGTGACCGTGTAATACAGCTAATAAGCTAATGCAGCAGGAGGTGACCGTGTAATACAGCTAATAAGCTAATGCAGCAGGAGGTGACCGTGTAATACAGCTAATAAGCTAATGTAGCAGGAGGTGACCGTGTAATACAGCTAATAAGCTAATGTAGCAGGAGGTGACCGTGTAATACAGCTAATAAGCTAATGTAGTAGGAGGTGACTGTAATACAGCTAATAAGCTAATGCAGCAGGAGGTGACTGTAATACAGCTAATAAGCTAATGTAGCAGGAGGTGACCGTGTAATACAGCTAATAAGCTAATGTAGTAGGAGGTGACTGTAATACAGCTAATAAGCTAATGCAGCAGGAGGTGACCGTGTAATTCAGCTAATAAGCTAATGTAGCAGGAGGTGACCGTGTAATACAGCTAATAAGCTAATGTAGCAGGAGGTGACCGTGTAATACAGCTAATAAGCTAATGCAGCATGAGGTGACCGTGTAATACAGCTAATAAGCTAATGCAGCAGGAGGTGACCGTGTAATACAGCTAATAAGCTAATGTAGCAGGAGGTGACCGTGTAATACAGCTAATAAGCTAATGTAGCAGGAGGTGACCGTGTAATACAGCTAATAAGCTAATGTAGCAGGAGGTGACCGTGTAATACAGCTAATAAGCTAATGTAGCAGGAGGTGACCGTGAAATACAGCTAATAAGCTAATGTAGCAGGAGGTGACCGTGTAATACAGCTAATAAGCTAATATAGCAGGAGGTGACTGTGTAATAGAGCTAATAAGCTAATGTAGCAGGAGGTGACCGTGTAATACACCTAATAAGCTAATGTAGCAGGAGGCGACCGTGTAATACAGCTAATAAGCTAATGCAGCAGGAGGTGACCGTGTAATACAGCTAATAAGCTAATGCAGCAGGAGGTGACTGTAATACACCTAATAAGCTAATGTAGCAGGAGGTGACCGTGTAATACAGCTAATAAGCTAATGCAGCAGGAGGTGACCGTGTAATACAGCTAATAAGCTAATGTAGCAGGAGGTGACCGTGTAATACAGCTAATAAGCTAATGTAGCAGGAGGTGACCGTGTAATACAGCTAATAAGCAAATGTAGAAGGAGGTGACCGTGTAATACATCTAATAAGCTAATGCAGCAGGAGGTGACCGTGTAATACAGCTAATAAGCTAATGTAGCAGGAGGTGACCGTGTAATACAGCTAATAAGCTAATGTAGCAGGAGGTGACCGTGTAATACAGCTAATAAGCTAATGTAGTAGGAGGTGACTGTAATACAGCTAATAAGCTAATGCAGCAGGAGGTGACTGTAATACAGCTAATAAGCTATTGTAGCAGGAGGTGACCGTGTAATACAGCTAATAAGCTAATGTAGCAGGAGGTGACCGTGTAATACAGCTAATAAGCTAATGTAGTAGGAGGTGACTGTAATACAGCTAATAAGCTAATGCAGCAGGAGGTGACCGTGTAATTCAGCTAATAAGCTAATGTAGCAGGAGGTGACCGTGTAATACAGCTAATAAGCTAATGTAGCAGGAGGTGACCGTGTAATACAGCTAATAAGCTAATGCAGCAGGAGGTGACCGTGTAATACAGCTAATAAGCTAATGCAGCAGGAGGTGTAATACAGCTAATAAGCTAATGTAGCAGGAGGTGACCGTGTAATACAGCTAATAAGCTAATGTAGCAGGAGGTGACCGTGAAATACAGCTAATAAGCTAATGTAGCAGGAGGTGACCGTGTAATACAGCTAATAAGCTAATGCAGCAGGAGGTGACCGTGTAATTCAGCTAATAAGCTAATGTAGCAGGAGGTGACCGTGTAATACAGCTAATAAGCTAATGTAGCAGGAGGTGACCGTGTAATACAGCTAATAAGCTAATGCAGCAGGAGGTGACCGTGTAATACAGCTAATAAGCTAATGCAGCAGGAGGTGTAATACAGCTAATAAGCTAATGTAGCAGGAGGTGACCGTGTAATACAGCTAATAAGCTAATGTAGCAGGAGGTGACCGTGAAATACAGCTAATAAGCTAATGTAGCAGGAGGTGACCGTGTTATACAGCTAATAAGCTAATGTAGCAGGAGGTGACCGTGTAATACACCTAATAAGCTAATGTAGCAGGAGGCGACCGTGTAATACACCTAATAAGCTAATGTAGCAGGAGGTGACCGTGTAATACAGCTAATAAGCTAATGTAGCAGGAGGTGACAGTAATACAGCTAAAAAGCTAATGTAGCAGGAGATGACTATAATACAGCTAATAAGCTAATGCAGCAGGAGGTGACCGTGTAATACAGCTAATAAGCTAATGTAGCAGGAGGTGACTGTAATACAGCTAATAAACTAATGTAGCAGGTGGTGACCGTGTAATACAGCTAATAAGCTAATGTAGCAGGAGGTGACTGTGTAATACAGCTAATAAGCTAATGCAGCAGGAGGTGACTGTAATACAGCTAATAAGCTAATGTAGCAGGAGGTGACCGTGTATTACAGCTAATAAGCTAATGTAGCAGGAGGTGACAGTAATACAGCTAAAAAGCTAATGTAGCAGGAGATGACTGTGTAATACAGCTAATAAGCTAATGTAGCAGGAGGTGACCGTGTAATACAGCTAATAAGCTAATGTAGCAGGAGGTGACCGTTTAATACAGCTAATAAGCTAATGCAGCAGGAGGTGACCGTGTAATACAGCTAATAAGCTAATGTAGCAGGAGGTGACTGTGTAATACAGCTAATAAGCTAATGCAGCAGGAGGTGACCGTGTAATACAGCTAATAAGCTAATGCAGCAGGAGGTGACCGTGTAATACAGCTAATAAGCTAATGTAGCAGGAGGTGACCGTGTTATACAGCTAATAAGCTAATGCAGCAGGAGGTGACCGTGTAATACAGCTAATAAGCTAATGTAGCAGGAGGTGACTGTAATACAGCTAATAAGCTAATGTAGCAGGAGGTGACCGTGTAATACAGCTAATAAGCTAATGTAGCAGGAGGTGACCGTGTAATACAGCTAATAAGCTAATGTAGCAGGAGGTGACCGTGTAATACAGCTAATAAGCTAATGTAGCAGGAGGTGACTGTAATACAGCTAATAAGCTAATGTAGCAGGAGGTGACCATGTAATACAGCTAATAAGCTAATGTAGCAGGAGGTGACCGTATAATACAGCTAATAAGCTAATGTAGCAGGAGGTGACTGTGTAATACAGCTAATAAGCTAATGTAGCAGGAGGTGACCGTGTAATACAGCTAATAAGCTAATGTAGCAGGAGGTGACTGTGTAATACAGCTAATAAGCTAATGTAGCAGGAGGTGACCGTGTAATACAGCTAATAAGCTAATGCAGCAGGAGGTGACCGTGTAATACAGCTAATAAGCTAATGTAGCAGGAGGTGACTGTGTAATACAGCTAATAAGCTAATGCAGCAGGAGGTGACCGTGTAATACAGCTAATAAGCTAATGTAGCAGGAGGTGACCGTGTAATACAGCTAATAAGCTAATGCAGCAGGAGGTGACCATGTAATACAGCTAATAAGCTAATGTAGCAGGGGGTGACCGTGTAATACAGCTAATAAGCTAATGTAGCAGGAGGTGACTGTAATACAGCTAATAAGCTAATGTAGCAGGAGGTGACTATAATACAGCTAATAAGCTAATGTAGCAGGAGGTGACCGTGTAATACAGCTAATAAGCTAATGTAGCAGGAGGTGACTGTAATACAGCTAATAAGCTAATGTAGCAGGAGGTGACCGTGTAATACAGCTAATAAGCTAATGTAGCAGGAGGTGACTGTGTTATACAGCTAATAAGCTAATGTAGCAGGAGGTGACTGTGTAATACAGCTAATAAGCTAATGTAGCAGGAGGTGACTGTAATACAGCTAATAAGCTAATGTAGCAGGAGGTGACTGTAATACAGCTAATAAGCTAATGTAGCAGGAGGTGACCGTGTAATACAGCTAATAAGCTAATGTAGCAGGAGGTGACTGTAATACAGCTAATAAGCTAATGTAGCTGGAGGTGACTATAATACAGCTAATAAGCTAATGTAGTAGGAGGTGACCGTATAATACAGCTAATAAGCTAATGCAGCAGGAGGTGACTGTGTAATACAGCTAATAAGCTAATGTAGCAGGAGGTGACTGTAATATAGCTAATAAGCTAATGTAGCAGGAGGTGACCGTGTAATACAGCTAATAAGCTAATGTAGCAGGAGGTGACCGTGTAATACAGCTAATAAGCTAATGTAGCAGGAGATGACCGTGTAATACAGCTAATAAGCTAATGTAGCAGGAGGTGACCGTGTAATACAGCTAATAAACTAATGTAGCAGGAGGTGACCGTGTAATACAGCTAATAAGCTAATGTAGCAGGAGGTGACTGTGTAATACAGCTAATAAGCTAATGTAGCAGGAGGTGACTGTAATACAGCTAATAATCTAATGTAGCAGGAGGTGACCGTTTAATACAACTAATAAGCTAATGTAGCAGGAGGTGACTGTGTAATACAGCTAATAAGCTAATGACTGTGTAATACAGCTAATAAGCTAATGTAGCAGGAGATGACCGTGTAATACAGCTAATAAGCTAATGTAGCAGGAGGTGACCGTGTAATACAGCTAATAAGCTAATGTAGCAGGAGGTGACTGTAATACAGCTAATAAGCTAATGTAGCAGGAGGTCACCGTGTAATACAGCTAATAAGCTAATGTAGCAGGAGGTGACCGTGTAATACAGCTAATAAGCTAATGTAGCAGGAGGTGACTGTGTAATACAGCTAATAAGCTAATGTAGCAGGAGGTGACTGTGTAATACAGCTAATAAGCTAATGTAGCAGGAGGTGACTGTGTAATACAGCTAATAAGCTAATGCAGCAGGAGGTGACCGTGTAATACAGCTAATAAGCTAATGTAGCAGGAGGTGACCATGTAATACAGCTAATAAGCTAATGTAGCAGGAGGTGACTGTGTAATACAGCTAATAAGCTAATGCAGCAGGAGGTGACCGTGTAATACAGCTAATAAGCTAATGTAGCAGGAGGTGACTGTGTAATACAGCTAATAAGCTAATGTAGCAGGAGGTGACCGTGTAATACAGCTAATAAGCTAATGTAGCAGGAGGTGACCGTGTAATACAGCTAATAAGCTAATGTAGCAGGAGGTGACCGTTTAATACAGCTAATAAGCTAATGCAGCAGGAGGTGACCGTGTAATACAGCTAATAAGCTAATGTAGCAGGAGGTGACCGTGTAATACAGCTAATAAGCTAATGTAGCAGGAGGTGACCGTGTAATACAGCTAATAAGCTAATGCAGCAGGAGGTGACTATAATACAGCTAATAAGCTAATGTAGCAGGAGGTGACCGTGTAATACAGCTAATAAGCTAATGTAGCAGGAGGTGACTGTAATACAGCTAATAAGCTAATGTAGCAGGAGGTGACCGTGTAATACAGCTAATAAGCTAATGTAGCAGGAGGTGACCGTGTAATACAGCTAATAAGCTAATGTAGCAGGAGGTGACCGTGTAATACAGCTAATAAGCTAATGCAGCAGGAGGTGACTGTAATACAGCTAATAAGCTAATGCAGCAGGAGGTGACCGTGTAATACAGCTATTAAAGCTAATATAGCAGGAGGTGACCGTGTAATACAGCTAATAAGCTAATGTAGCAGGAGGTGACCGTGTAATACAGCTAATAAGCTAATGCAGCAGGAGGTGACTGTGTAATACAGCTAATAAGCTAATGTAGCAGGAGGTGACCGTGTAATACAGCTAATAAGCTAATGCAGCAGGAGGTGACTGTAATACAGCTAATAAGCTAATGTAGCAGGAGATGACTGTAATACAGCTAATAAGCTAATGTAGCAGGAGGTGACCGTGTAATACAGCTAATAAGCTAATGTAGCAGGAGGTGACCGTGTAATACAGCTAATAAGCTAATGTAGCAGGAGGTGACCGTGTAATACAGCTAATAAGCTAATGTAGCAGGAGGTGACCGTGTAATACAGCTAATAAGCTAATGCAGCAGGAGGTGACCATGTAATACAGCTAATAAGCTAATGTAGCAGGAGGTGACCGTGTAATACAGCTAATAAGCTAATGTAGCAGGAGGTGACTATAATACAGCTAATAAGCTAATGTAGCAGGAGGTGACTGTAATACAGCTAATAAGCTAATGTAGCAGGAGGTGACTATAATACAGCTAATAAGCTAATGTAGCAGGAGGTGACCGTGTAATACAGCTAATAAGCTAATGTAGCAGGAGGTGACTGTAATACAGCTAATAAGCTAATGTAGCAGGAGGTGACCGTGTAATACAGCTAATAATCTAATGTAGCAGGAGGTGACTGTGTAATACAGCTAATAAGCTAATGTAGCAGGAGGTGACTGTGTAATACAGCTAATAAGCTAATGTAGCAGGAGGTGACTGTAATACAGCTAATAAGCTAATGTAGCAGGAGGTGACCGTGTAATACAGCTAATAAGCTAATGTAGCAGGAGGTGACCGTGTAATACAGCTAATAAGCTAATGCAGCTGGAGGTGACTATAATACAGCTAATAAGCTAATGTAGTAGGAGGTGACTGTAATACAGCTAATAAGCTAATGTAGCAGGAGGTGACCGTGTAATACAGCTAATAAGCTAATGTAGCAGGAGGTGACCGTGTAATACAGCTAATAAGCTAATGTAGCAGGAGGTGACTGTAATACAGCTAATAAGCTAATGTAGCAGGAGGTGACCGTGTAATACAGCTAATAAGCTAATGTAGCAGGAGGTGACCGTGTAATACAGCTAATAAGCTAATGCAGCTGGAGGTGACTATAATACAGCTAATAAGCTAATGTAGTAGGAGGTGACTGTAATACAGCTAATAAGCTAATGTAGCAGGAGGTGACCGTGTAATACAGCTAATAAGCTAATGTAGCAGGAGGTGACCGTGTAATACAGCTAATAAGCTAATGTAGCTGGGGGTGACTATAATACAGCTAATAAGCTAATGTAGTAGGAGGTGACTGTAATACAGCTAATAAGCTAATGTAGCAGGAGATGACTGTATAATACAGCTAATAAGCTAATGTAGCAGGAGGTGACTGTGTAATACAGCTAATAAGCTAATGTAGCTGGAGGTGACTATAATACAGCTAATAAGCTAATGTAGTAGGAGGTGACTGTAATACAGCTAATAAGCTAATGTAGCAGGAGGTGACCGTGTAATACATCTAATAAGCTAATGTAGCAGGAGGTGACTGTAATACAGCTAATAAGCTAATGTAGCAGGAGGTGACCGTGTAATACATCTAATAAGCTAATGTAGCAGGAGGTGACCGTGTAATACAGCTAATAAGCTAATGTAGCTGGAGGTGACTGTAATACAGCTAATAAGCTAATGTAGCAGGAGGTGACCGTGTAATACAGCTAATAAGCTAATGTAGCAGGAGGTGACCGTGTAATACAGCTAATAAGCTAATGTAGCAGGAGGTGACCGTGTAATACAGCTAATAAGCTAATGTAGCAGGAGGTGACCGTGTAATACAGCTAATAAGCTAATGTAGCAGGAGGTGACTGTAATACAGCTAATAAGCTAATGTAGCAGGAGGTGACCGTGTAATACAGCTAATAAGCTAATGCAGCAGGAGGTGACCGTGTAATACAGCTAATAAGCTAATGTAGCAGGAGGTGACTGTGTAATACAGCTAATAAGCTAATGCAGAGGGAGGTGACTGTAATACAGCTAATAAGCAAATGTAGCAGGAGGTGACCGTGTAATACAGCTAATAAGCTAATGTAGCAGGAGGTGACCGTGTATTACAGCTAATAAGCTAATGTAGCAGGAGGTGACCGTGTAATACAGCTAATAAGCTAATGTAGCAGGAGGTGACTGTGTAATACAGCTAATAAGCTAATGTAGCAGGAGGTGACTGTGTTATACAGCTAATAAGCTAATGTAGCAGGAGTTGACTGTGTAATACAGCTAATAAGCTAATGTAGCAGGAGGTGACCGTGTAATACAGCTAATAAGCTAATGCAGCTGGAGGTGACCGTGTAATACAGCTAATAAGCTAATGTAGCAGGAGGTGACCGTAATACAGCTAATAAGCTAATGTAGCAGGAGGTGACCATGTAATACAGCTAATAAGCTAATGCAGCAGGAGGGGACTGTAATACAGCTAATAAGCTAATGTAGCAGGAGGTGACTGTGTAATACAGCTAATAAGCTAATGTAGCAGGAGGTGACTGTAATACAGCTAATAAGCTAATGTAGAAGGAGGTGACTGTGTAATACAGCTAATAAGCTAATGTAGCAGGAGGTGACTGTGTAATACAGCTAATAAGCTAATGTAGCAGGAGGTGACTGTGTAATACAGCTAATAAGCTAATGTAGCAGGAGGTGACTGTGTAATACAGCTAATAAGCTAATGTAGCAGGAGGGGACTGTAATACAGCTAATAAGCTAATGTAGCAGGAGGTGACTGTGTAATACAGCTAATAAGCTAATGTAGCAGGAGGTGACTGTGTATTACAGCTAATAAGCTAATGTAGCAGGAGGTAACCGTGTAATACAGCTAATAAGCTAATGCAGCAGGAGGTGACTGTAATACAGCTAATAAGCTAATGTAGCAGGAGGTGACCGTGTAATACAGCTAATAAGCTAATGTAGCAGGAGGTGACTGTAATACAGCTAATAAGCTAATGTAGCTGGAGGTGACTATAATACAGCTAATAAGCTAATGTAGTAGGAGGTGACTGTAATACAGCTAATAAGCTAATGTAGCAGGAGGTGACCGTGTAATACACCTAATAAGCTAATGTAGCAGGAGGTGACCGTGTAATACAGCTAATAAGCTAATGTAGCAGGAGGTGACCGTGTAATACAGCTAATAAGCTAATGTAGCAGGAGGTGACTATATTACAGCTAATAAGCTAATGCGCTGGAGGTGACTGTGTAATACAGCTAATAAGCTAATGCAGCAGGAGGTGACTGTGTAATACAGCTAATAAGCTAATGTAGCAGGAGGTGACCGTGTAATACAGCTAATAAGCTAATGTAGCAGGAGGTGACCGTGTAATACAGCTAATAAGCTAATGTAGCAGGAGGTGACTGTGTAATACAGCTAATAAGCTAATGTAGCAGGAGGTGACCGTGTAATACAGCTAATAAGCAAATGTAGCAGGAGGTGACTGTAATACAGCTAATAAGCTAATGTAGCAGGAGGTGACCGTGTAATACAGCTAATAAGCTAATGCAGCAGGAGGTGACTGTGTAATACAGCTAATAAGCTAATGTAGCAGGAGGTGACCGTGTAATACAGCAAATAAGCTAATACAGCAGGAGATGACCGTGTTATACAGCTAATAAGCTAATGTAGCAGGAGGTGACCGTGTATTACAGCTAATAAGCTAATGTAGCAGGAGGTGACCGTGTAATACAGCTAATAAGCTAATGTAGCAGGAGGTGACCGTGTAATACAGCTAATAAGCTAATGTAGCAGGAGGTGACCATGTAATACAGCTAATAAGCTAATGTAGCAGGAGGTGACCGTGTAATACAGCTAATAAGCTAATGTAGCAGGAGGTGACCGTGTAATACAGCTAATAAGCTAATGTAGCAGGAGGTGACCGTGTAATACAGCTAATAAGCTAATGTAGCAGGAGGTGACCGTGTAATACAGCTAATAAGCTAATGTAGCAGGAGGTGACTGTGTAATACAGATAATAAGCTAATGTAGCAGGAGGTGACTGTGTAATACAGATAATAAGCTAATGTAGCAGGAGGTGACCGTGTAATACAGCTAATAAGCTAATGTAGCAGGAGGTGACTGTAATACAGCTAATAAGCTAATGTAGCAGGAGGTGACCGTGTATTACAGCTAATAAGCTAATATAGCAGGAGGTGACCGTGTGATACAGCTAATAAGCTAATATAGCATGAGGTGACCGTGTAATACAGCTAATAAGCTAATGTAGCAGGAGGTGACCGTGTAATACAGCTAATAAGCTAATGTAGCAGGAGGTGACTGTGTAATACAGATAATAAGCTAATGTAGCAGGAGGTGACTGTGTAATACAGATAATAAGCTAATGTAGCAGGAGGTGACCGTGTAATACAGCTAATAAGCTAATGTAGCAGGAGGTGACTGTGTAATACAGATAATAAGCTAATGTAGCAGGAGGTGACTGTGTAATACAGCTAATAAGCTAATGTAGCAGGAGGTGACCGTGTAATACAGCTAATAAGCTAATGCAGCAGGAGGTGACCGTGTAATACAGCTAATAAGCTAATGTAGCAGGTGGTGACCATGTAATACAGCTAATAAGCTAATGTAGCAGGAGGTGACCGTGTATTACAGCTAATAAGCTAATGTAGCAGGTGGTGACCATGTAATACAGCTAATAAGCTAATGTAGCAGGAGGTGACCGTGTGATACAGCTAATAAGCTAATGTAGCAGGAGGTGACCGTGTATTACAGCTAATAAGCTAATGTAGCAGGTGGTGACCGTGTAATACAGCTAATAAGCTAATGTAGCAGGAGGTGACCGTGTGATACAGCTAATAAGCTAATATAGCAGGAGGTGACCGTGTAATACAGCTAATAAGCTAATATAGCAGGAGGTGACCGTGTGATACAGCTAATAAGCTAATATAGCAGGAGGTGACCGTGTAATACAGCTAATAAGCTAATGTAGCAGGAGGTGACCGTGTAATACAGCTAATAAGCTAATGCAGCAGGAGGTGACCGTGTAATACAGCTAATAAGCTAATGTAGCAGGAGGTGACCGTGTAATACAGCTAATAAGCTAATGTAGCAGAAGGTGACTATAATACAGCTAATAAGCTAATGCAGCAGGAGGTGACTGTAATACAGCTAATAAGCTAATGTAGCAGGAGGTGACCGTGTAATACAGCTAATAAGCTAATGTAGCAGGAGGTGACCGTGAAATACAGCTAATAAGCTAATGTAGCAGGAGGTGACCGTGTTATACAGCTAATAAGCTAATGTAGCAGGAGGTGACCGTGTAATACACCTAATAAGCTAATGTAGCAGGAGGTGACCGTGTAATACACCTAATAAGCTAATGTAGCAGGAGGTGACCGTGTAATACAGCTAATAAGCTAATGTAGCAGGAGGTGACAGTAATACAGCTAAAAAGCTAATGTAGCAGGAGATGACTATAATACAGCTAATAAGCTAATGCAGCAGGAGGTGACCGTGTAATACAGCTAATAAGCTAATGTAGCAGGAGGTGACTGTAATACAGCTAATAAACTAATGTAGCAGGTGGTGACCGTGTAATACAGCTAATAAGCTAATGTAGCAGGAGGTGACTGTGTAATACAGCTAATAAGCTAATGCAGCAGGAGGTGACTGTAATACAGCTAATAAGCTAATGTAGCAGGAGGTGACCGTGTATTACAGCTAATAAGCTAATGTAGCAGGAGGTGACAGTAATACAGCTAAAAAGCTAATGTAGCAGGAGATGACTGTGTAATACAGCTAATAAGCTAATGTAGCAGGAGGTGACCGTGTAATACAGCTAATAAGCTAATGTAGCAGGAGGTGACCGTTTAATACAGCTAATAAGCTAATGCAGCAGGAGGTGACCGTGTAATACAGCTAATAAGCTAATGTAGCAGGAGGTGACTGTGTAATACAGCTAATAAGCTAATGCAGCAGGAGGTGACCGTGTAATACAGCTAATAAGCTAATGCAGCAGGAGGTGACCGTGTAATACAGCTAATAAGCTAATGTAGCAGGAGGTGACCGTGTTATACAGCTAATAAGCTAATGCAGCAGGAGGTGACCGTGTAATACAGCTAATAAGCTAATGTAGCAGGAGGTGACTGTAATACAGCTAATAAGCTAATGTAGCAGGAGGTGACCGTGTAATACAGCTAATAAGCTAATGTAGCAGGAGGTGACCGTGTAATACAGCTAATAAGCTAATGTAGCAGGAGGTGACCGTGTAATACAGCTAATAAGCTAATGTAGCAGGAGGTGACTGTAATACAGCTAATAAGCTAATGTAGCAGGAGGTGACCATGTAATACAGCTAATAAGCTAATGTAGCAGGAGGTGACCGTATAATACAGCTAATAAGCTAATGTAGCAGGAGGTGACTGTGTAATACAGCTAATAAGCTAATGTAGCAGGAGGTGACCGTGTAATACAGCTAATAAGCTAATGTAGCAGGAGGTGACTGTGTAATACAGCTAATAAGCTAATGTAGCAGGAGGTGACCGTGTAATACAGCTAATAAGCTAATGTAGCAGGAGGTGACTGTGTAATACAGCTAATAAGCTAATGCAGCAGGAGGTGACCGTGTAATACAGCTAATAAGCTAATGTAGCAGGAGGTGACTGTGTAATACAGCTAATAAGCTAATGCAGCAGGAGGTGACCGTGTAATACAGCTAATAAGCGAATGTAGCAGGAGGTGACCGTGTAATACAGCTAATAAGCTAATGCAGCAGGAGGTGACCATGTAATACAGCTAATAAGCTAATGTAGCAGGGGGTGACCGTGTAATACAGCTAATAAGCTAATGTAGCAGGAGGTGACTGTAATACAGCTAATAAGCTAATGTAGCAGGAGGTGACTATAATACAGCTAATAAGCTAATGTAGCAGGAGGTGACCGTGTAATACAGCTAATAAGCTAATGTAGCAGGAGGTGACTGTAATACAGCTAATAAGCTAATGTAGCAGGAGGTGACCGTGTAATACAGCTAATAAGCTAATGTAGCAGGAGGTGACTGTGTTATACAGCTAATAAGCTAATGTAGCAGGAGGTGACCGTGTAATACAGCTAATAAGCTAATGTAGCAGGAGGTGACCGTGTAATACAGCTAATAAGCTAATGTAGCAGGAGGTGACTGTAATACAGCTAATAAGCTAATGTAGCAGGAGGTGACTGTAATACAGCTAATAAGCTAATGTAGCAGGAGGTGACCGTGTAATACAGCTAATAAGCTAATGTAGCAGGAGGTGACTGTAATACAGCTAATAAGCTAATGTAGCTGGAGGTGACTATAATACAGCTAATAAGCTAATGTAGTAGGAGGTGACCGTATAATACAGCTAATAAGCTAATGCAGCAGGAGTTGACTGTGTAATACAGCTAATAAGCTAATGTAGCAGGAGGTGACTGTAATACAGCTAATAAGCTAATGTAGCAGGAGGTGACCGTGTAATACAGCTAATAAGCTAATGTAGCAGGAGGTGACCGTGTAATACAGCTAATAAGCTAATGTAGCAGGAGATGACCGTGTAATACAGCTAATAAGCTAATGTAGCAGGAGGTGACCGTGTAATACAGCTAATAAACTAATGTAGCAGGAGGTGACCGTGTAATACAGCTAATAAGCTAATGTAGCAGGAGGTGACTGTGTAATACAGCTAATAAGCTAATGTAGCAGGAGGTGACTGTAATACAGCTAATAATCTAATGTAGCAGGAGGTGACCGTTTAATACAGCTAATAAGCTAATGTAGCAGGAGGTGACTGTGTAATACAGCTAATAAGCTAATGACTGTGTAATACAGCTAATAAGCTAATGTAGCAGGAGATGACCGTGTAATACAGCTAATAAGCTAATGTAGCAGGAGGTGACCGTTTAATACAGCTAATAAGCTAATGCAGCAGGAGGTGACCGTGTAATACAGCTAATAAGCTAATGTAGCAGGAGGTGACTGTGTAATACAGCTAATAAGCTAATGTAGCAGGAGGTGACCGTGTAATACAGCTAATAAGCTAATGTAGCAGGAGGTGACCGTGTAATACAGCTAATAAGCTAATGTAGCAGGAGGTGACCGTTTAATACAGCTAATAAGCTAATGCAGCAGGAGGTGACCGTGTAATACAGCTAATAAGCTAATGTAGCAGGAGGTGACCGTGTAATACAGCTAATAAGCTAATGTAGCAGGAGGTGACCATGTAATACAGCTAATAAGCTAATGTAGCAGGAGGTGACTGTAATACAGCTAATAAGCTAATGTAGCAGGAGGTGACCGTGTAATACAGCTAATAAGCTAATGTAGCAGGAGGTGACCGTGTAATACAGCTAATAAGCTAATGTAGCAGGAGGTGACCGTGTAATACAGCTAATAAGCTAATGCAGCAGGAGGTGACTGTAATACAGCTAATAAGCTAATGCAGCAGGAGGTGACCGTGTAATACAGCTAATAAGCTAATGTAGCAGGAGGTGACCGTGTAATACAGCTAATAAGCTAATGTAGCAGGAGGTGACCGTGTAATACAGCTAATAAGCTAATGCAGCAGGAGGTGACTGTGTAATACAGCTAATAAGCTAATGTAGCAGGAGGTGACCGTGTAATACAGCTAATAAGCTAATGCAGCAGGAGGTGACTGTAATACAGCTAATAAGCTAATGTAGCAGGAGATGACTGTAATACAGCTAATAAGCTAATGTAGCAGGAGGTGACCGTGTAATACAGCTAATAAGCTAATGTAGCAGGAGGTGACCGTGTAATACAGCTAATAAGCTAATGTAGCAGGAGGTGACCGTGTAATACAGCTAATAAGCTAATGTAGCAGGAGGTGACCGTGTAATACAGCTAATAAGCTAATGCAGCAGGAGGTGACCATGTAATACAGCTAATAAGCTAATGTAGCAGGAGGTGACCGTGTAATACAGCTAATAAGCTAATGTAGCAGGAGGTGACTGTAATACAGCTAATAAGCTAATGTAGCAGGAGGTGACTGTAATACAGCTAATAAGCTAATGTAGCAGGAGGTGACTATAATACAGCTAATAAGCTAATGTAGCAGGAGGTGACCGTGTAATACAGCTAATAAGCTAATGTAGCAGGAGGTGACTGTAATACAGCTAATAAGCTAATGTAGCAGGAGGTGACCGTGTAATACAGCTAATAAGCTAATGTAGCAGGAGGTGACCGTGTTATACAGCTAATAAGCTAATGCAGCAGGAGGTGACCGTGTAATACAGCTAATAAGCTAATGTAGCAGGAGGTGACTGTAATACAGCTAATAAGCTAATGTAGCAGGAGGTGACCGTGTAATACAGCTAATAAGCTAATGTAGCAGGAGGTGACCGTGTAATACAGCTAATAAGCTAATGTAGCAGGAGGTGACCGTGTAATACAGCTAATAAGCTAATGTAGCAGGAGGTGACTGTAATACAGCTAATAAGCTAATGTAGCAGGAGGTGACCATGTAATACAGCTAATAAGCTAATGTAGCAGGAGGTGACCGTATAATACAGCTAATAAGCTAATGTAGCAGGAGGTGACTGTGTAATACAGCTAATAAGCTAATGTAGCAGGAGGTGACCGTGTAATACAGCTAATAAGCTAATGTAGCAGGAGGTGACTGTGTAATACAGCTAATAAGCTAATGTAGCAGGAGGTGACCGTGTAATACAGCTAATAAGCTAATGTAGCAGGAGGTGACTGTGTAATACAGCTAATAAGCTAATGCAGCAGGAGGTGACCGTGTAATACAGCTAATAAGCTAATGTAGCAGGAGGTGACTGTGTAATACAGCTAATAAGCTAATGTAGCAGGAGGTGACCGTGTAATACAGCTAATAAGCTAATGTAGCAGAAGATGACCGTGTAATACAGCTAATAAGCTAATGCAGCAGGAGGTGACCGTGTAATACAGCTAATAAGCGAATGTAGCAGGAGGTGACCGTGTAATACAGCTAATAAGCTAATGCAGCAGGAGGTGACCATGTAATACAGCTAATAAGCTAATGTAGCAGGGGGTGACCGTGTAATACAGCTAATAAGCTAATGTAGCAGGAGGTGACTGTAATACAGCTAATAAGCTAATGTAGCAGGAGGTGACTATAATACAGCTAATAAGCTAATGTAGCAGGAGGTGACCGTGTAATACAGCTAATAAGCTAATGTAGCAGGAGGTGACTGTAATACAGCTAATAAGCTAATGTAGCAGGAGGTGACCGTGTAATACAGCTAATAAGCTAATGTAGCAGGAGGTGACTGTGTTATACAGCTAATAAGCTAATGTAGCAGGAGGTGACCGTGTAATACAGCTAATAAGCTAATGTAGCAGGAGGTGACCGTGTAATACAGCTAATAAGCTAATGTAGCAGGAGGTGACTGTAATACAGCTAATAAGCTAATGTAGCAGGAGGTGACTGTAATACAGCTAATAAGCTAATGTAGCAGGAGGTGACCGTGTAATACAGCTAATAAGCTAATGTAGCAGGAGGTGACTGTAATACAGCTAATAAGCTAATGTAGCTGGAGGTGACTATAATACAGCTAATAAGCTAATGTAGTAGGAGGTGACCGTATAATACAGCTAATAAGCTAATGCAGCAGGAGTTGACTGTGTAATACAGCTATTAAGCTAATGTAGCAGGAGGTGACTGTAATACAGCTAATAAGCTAATGTAGCAGGAGGTGACCGTGTAATACAGCTAATAAGCTAATGTAGCAGGAGGTGACCGTGTAATACAGCTAATAAGCTAATGTAGCAGGAGATGACCGTGTAATACAGCTAATAAGCTAATGTAGCAGGAGGTGACCGTGTAATACAGCTAATAAACTAATGTAGCAGGAGGTGACCGTGTAATACAGCTAATAAGCTAATGTAGCAGGAGGTGACTGTGTAATACAGCTAATAAGCTAATGTAGCAGGAGGTGACTGTAATACAGCTAATAATCTAATGTAGCAGGAGGTGACCGTTTAATACAGCTAATAAGCTAATGTAGCAGGAGGTGACTGTGTAATACAGCTAATAAGCTAATGACTGTGTAATACAGCTAATAAGCTAATGTAGCAGGAGATGACCGTGTAATACAGCTAATAAGCTAATGTAGCAGGAGGTGACCGTTTAATACAGCTAATAAGCTAATGCAGCAGGAGGTGACCGTGTAATACAGCTAATAAGCTAATGTAGCAGGAGGTGACTGTGTAATACAGCTAATAAGCTAATGTAGCAGGAGGTGACCGTGTAATACAGCTAATAAGCTAATGTAGCAGGAGGTGACCGTGTAATACAGCTAATAAGCTAATGTAGCAGGAGGTGACCGTTTAATACAGCTAATAAGCTAATGCAGCAGGAGGTGACCGTGTAATACAGCTAATAAGCTAATGTAGCAGGAGGTGACCGTGTAATACAGCTAATAAGCTAATGTAGCAGGAGGTGACCATGTAATACAGCTAATAAGCTAATGTAGCAGGAGGTGACTGTAATACAGCTAATAAGCTAATGTAGCAGGAGGTGACCGTGTAATACAGCTAATAAGCTAATGTAGCAGGAGGTGACCGTGTAATACAGCTAATAAGCTAATGTAGCAGGAGGTGACCGTGTAATACAGCTAATAAGCTAATGCAGCAGGAGGTGACTGTAATACAGCTAATAAGCTAATGCAGCAGGAGGTGACCGTGTAATACAGCTAATAAGCTAATGTAGCAGGAGGTGACCGTGTAATACAGCTAATAAGCTAATGTAGCAGGAGGTGACCGTGTAATACAGCTAATAAGCTAATGCAGCAGGAGGTGACTGTGTAATACAGCTAATAAGCTAATGTAGCAGGAGGTGACCGTGTAATACAGCTAATAAGCTAATGCAGCAGGAGGTGACTGTAATACAGCTAATAAGCTAATGTAGCAGGAGATGACTGTAATACAGCTAATAAGCTAATGTAGCAGGAGGTGACCGTGTAATACAGCTAATAAGCTAATGTAGCAGGAGGTGACCGTGTAATACAGCTAATAAGCTAATGTAGCAGGAGGTGACCGTGTAATACAGCTAATAAGCTAATGTAGCAGGAGGTGACCGTGTAATACAGCTAATAAGCTAATGCAGCAGGAGGTGACCGTGTAATACAGCTAATAAGCTAATGTAGCAGGAGGTGACCGTGTAATACAGCTAATAAGCTAATGTAGCAGGAGGGGACTGTAATACAGCTAATAAGCTAATGTAGCAGGAGGTGACTGTAATACAGCTAATAAGCTAATGTAGCAGGAGGTGACTATAATACAGCTAATAAGCTAATGTAGCAGGAGGTGACCGTGTAATACAGCTAATAAGCTAATGTAGCAGGAGGTGACTGTAATACAGCTAATAAGCTAATGTAGCAGGAGGTGACCGTGTAATACAGCTAATAAGCTAATGTAGCAGGAGGTGACTGTGTAATACAGCTAATAAGCTAATGTAGCAGGAGGTGACTGTGTAATACAGCTAATAAGCTAATGTAGCAGGAGGTGACTGTAATACAGCTAATAAGCTAATGTAGCAGGAGGTGACCGTGTAATACAGCTAATAAGCTAATGTAGCAGGAGGTGACCGTGTAATACAGCTAATAAGCTAATGCAGCTGGAGGTGACTATAATACAGCTAATAAGCTAATGTAGTAGGAGGTGACTGTAATACAGCTAATAAGCTAATGTAGCAGGAGGTGACCGTGTAATACAGCTAATAAGCTAATGTAGCAGGAGGTGACCGTGTAATACAGCTAATAAGCTAATGTAGCTGGAGGTGACTATAATACAGCTAATAAGCTAATGTAGTAGGAGGTGACTGTAATACAGCTAATAAGCTAATGTAGCAGGAGATGACTGTATAATACAGCTAATAAGCTAATGTAGCAGGAGGTGACTGTAATACAGCTAGTAAGCTAATGTAGCTGGAGGTGACTATAATACAGCTAATAAGCTAATGTAGTAGGAGGTGACTGTAATACAGCTAATAAGCTAATGTAGCAGGAGGTGACCGTGTAATACATCTAATAAGCTAATGTAGCAGGAGGTGACTGTAATACAGCTAATAAGCTAATGTAGCAGGAGGTGACCGTGTAATACATCTAATAAGCTAATGTAGCAGGAGGTGACCGTGTAATACAGCTAATAAGCTAATGTAGCTGGAGGTGACTGTAATACAGCTAATAAGCTAATGTAGCAGGAGGTGACCGTGTAATACAGCTAATAAGCTAATGTAGCAGGAGGTGACCGTGTAATACAGCTAATAAGCTAATGTAGCAGGAGGTGACCGTGTAATACAGCTAATAAGCTAATGTAGCAGGAGGTGACCGTGTAATACAGCTAATAAGCTAATGTAGCAGGAGGTGACTGTAATACAGCTAATAAGCTAATGTAGCAGGAGGTGACCGTGTAATACAGCTAATAAGCTAATGCAGCAGGAGGTGACCGTGTAATACAGCTAATAAGCTAATGTAGCAGGAGGTGACTGTGTAATACAGCTAATAAGCTAATGCAGAGGGAGGTGACTGTAATACAGCTAATAAGCAAATGTAGCAGGAGGTGACCGTGTAATACAGCTAATAAGCTAATGTAGCAGGAGGTGACCGTGTATTACAGCTAATAAGCTAATGTAGCAGGAGGTGACCGTGTAATACAGCTAATAAGCTAATGTAGCAGGAGGTGACTGTGTAATACAGCTAATAAGCTAATGTAGCAGGAGGTGACTGTGTTATACAGCTAATAAGCTAATGTAGCAGGAGTTGACTGTGTAATACAGCTAATAAGCTAATGTAGCAGGAGGTGACCGTGTAATACAGCTAATAAGCTAATGCAGCTGGAGGTGACCGTGTAATACAGCTAATAAGCTAATGTAGCAGGAGGTGACCGTAATACAGCTAATAAGCTAATGTAGCAGGAGGTGACCATGTAATACAGCTAATAAGCTAATGCAGCAGGAGGGGACTGTAATACAGCTAATAAGCTAATGTAGCAGGAGGTGACTGTGTAATACAGCTAATAAGCTAATGTAGCAGGAGGTGACTGTAATACAGCTAATAAGCTAATGTAGCAGGAGGTGACTGTGTAATACAGCTAATAAGCTAATGTAGCAGGAGGTGACTGTGTAATACAGCTAATAAGCTAATGTAGCAGGAGGTGACTGTGTAATACAGCTAATAAGCTAATGTAGCAGGAGGTGACTGTAATACAGCTAATAAGCTAATGTAGCAGGAGGTGACCGTGTAATACAGCTAATAAGCTAATGCAGCAGGAGGTGACTGTGTAATACAGCTAATAAGCTAATGTAGCAGGAGGTGACCGTGTAATACAGCAAATAAGCTAATACAGCAGGAGATGACCGTGTTATACAGCTAATAAGCTAATGTAGCAGGAGGTGACCGTGTAATACAGCTAATAAGCTAATGTAGCAGGAGGTGACCGTGTAATACAGCTAATAAGCTAATGTAGCAGGAGGTGACCATGTAATACAGCTAATAAGCTAATGTAGCAGGAGGTGACCGTGTAATACAGCTAATAAGCTAATGTAGCAGGAGGTGACCGTGTAATACAGCTAATAAGCTAATGTAGCAGGAGGTGACCGTGTAATACAGCTAATAAGCTAATGTAGCAGGAGGTGACCGTGTAATACAGCTAATAAGCTAATGTAGCAGGAGGTGACTGTGTAATACAGATAATAAGCTAATGTAGCAGGAGGTGACTGTGTAATACAGATAATAAGCTAATGTAGCAGGAGGTGACCGTGTAATACAGCTAATAAGCTAATGTAGCAGGAGGTGACTGTAATACAGCTAATAAGCTAATGTAGCAGGAGGTGACCGTGTATTACAGCTAATAAGCTAATATAGCAGGAGGTGACCGTGTGATACAGCTAATAAGCTAATATAGCAGGAGGTGACCGTGTAATACAGCTAATAAGCTAATGTAGCAGGAGGTGACCGTGTAATACAGCTAATAAGCTAATGTAGCAGGAGGTGACTGTGTAATACAGATAATAAGCTAATGTAGCAGGAGGTGACTGTGTAATACAGATAATAAGCTAATGTAGCAGGAGGTGACCGTGTAATACAGCTAATAAGCTAATGTAGCAGGAGGTGACTGTGTAATACAGATAATAAGCTAATGTAGCAGGAGGTGACTGTGTAATACAGCTAATAAGCTAATGTAGCAGGAGGTGACCGTGTAATACAGCTAATAAGCTAATGCAGCAGGAGGTGACCGTGTAATACAGCTAATAAGCTAATGTAGCAGGTGGTGACCGTGTAATACAGCTAATAAGCTAATGTAGCAGGAGGTGACCGTGTATTACAGCTAATAAGCTAATGTAGCAGGTGGTGACCATGTAATACAGCTAATAAGCTAATGTAGCAGGAGGTGACCGTGTGATACAGCTAATAAGCTAATGTAGCAGGAGGTGACCGTGTATTACAGCTAATAAGCTAATGTAGCAGGTGGTGACCGTGTAATACAGCTAATAAGCTAATGTAGCAGGAGGTGACCGTGTGATACAGCTAATAAGCTAATATAGCAGGAGGTGACCGTGTAATACAGCTAATAAGCTAATATAGCAGGAGGTGACTGTGTGATACAGCTAATAAGCTAATATAGCAGGAGGTGACCGTGTAATACAGCTAATAAGCTAATGTAGCAGGAGGTGACCGTGTAATACAGCTAATAAGCTAATGCAGCAGGAGGTGACCGTGTAATACAGCTAATAAGCTAATGTAGCAGGAGGTGACCGTGTAATACAGCTAATAAGCTAATGTAGCAGAAGGTGACTATAATACAGCTAATAAGCTAATGCAGCAGGAGGTGACTGTAATACAGCTAATAAGCTAATGTAGCAGGAGGTGACCGTGTAATACAGCTAATAAGCTAATGTAGCAGGAGGTGACCGTGTAATACAGCTAATAAGCTAATGTAGCAGGAGGTGACTGTAATACAGCTAATAAGCTAATGTAGCAGGAGGTGACTGTAATACAGCTAATAAGCTAATGTAGCAGGAGGTGACCGTGTAATACAGCTAATAAGCTAATGCAGCAGGAGGTGACTGTAATACAGCTAATAAGCTAATGCAGCAGGAGGTGACCGTGTAATACAGATAATAAGCTAATGTAGCAGGAGGTGACCGTGTATTACAGCTAATAAGCTAATGTAGCAGGAGGTGACCGTGTAATACAGATAATAAGCTAATGCAGCAGGAGGTGACCGTGTAATACAGCTAATAAGCTAATGTAGCAGGAGGTGACTGTAATACAGCTAATAAGCTAATGCAGCAGGAGGTGACCGTGTAATACATCTAATAAGCTAATGTAGCAGGAGGTGACTGTGTAATACAGCTAATAAGCTAATGTAGCAGGAGGTGACCGTGTAATACAGCTAATAAGCTAATGTAGCAGGAGGTGACTGTGTAATACAGCTAATAAGCTAATGTAGCAGGAGGTGGCCATGTAATACAGCTAATAAGCTAATGTAGCAGGAGGTGACCGTGTATTACAGCTAATAAGCTAATGTAGCAGGAGGTGACCGTGTAATACAGCTAATAAGCTAATGTAGCAGGAGGTGACCGTGTAATACAGCTAATAAGCTAATGTAGCAGGAGGTGACTGTGTAATACAGCTAATAAGCTAATGTAGCAGGAGGTGACTGTGTAATACAGCTAATAAGCTAATACAGCAGGAGATGACCGTGTAATACAGCTAATAAGCAAATGTAGCAGGAGGTGACCGTGTATTACAGCTAATAAGCAAATGTAGCAGGAGGTGACCATGTAATACAGCTAATAAGCTAATGTAGCAGGAGATGACCGTGTATTACAGCTCATAAGCTAATACAGCAGGAGATGACCGTGTAATACAGCTAATAAGCAAATGTAGCAGGAGGTGACCGTGTATTACAGCTAATAAGCAAATGTAGCAGGAGGTGACTGTGTGATACAGCTAATAAGCTAATATAGCAGGAGGTGACCGTGTAATACAGCTAATAAGCTAATGTAGCAGGAGGTGACCGTGTAATACAGCTAATAAGCTAATGCAGCAGGAGGTGACCGTGTAATACAGCTAATAAGCTAATGTAGCAGGAGGTGACCGTGTAATACAGCTAATAAGCAAATGTAGCAGGAGGTGACTATATTACAGCTAATAAGCTAATGCGCTGGAGGTGACTGTGTAATACAGCAAATAAGCTAATACAGCAGGAGATGACCGTGTTATACAGCTAATAAGCTAATGCAGCAGGAGGTGACCGTGTAATACAGCTAATAAGCTAATGTAGCAGGAGGTGACTGTGTAATACAGCTAATAATCTAATGTAGTAGGAGGTGACTATATTACAGCTAATAAGCTAATGCAGCAGGAGGTGACCGTGTAATACAGCTAATAAGCAAATGTAGCAGGAGGTGACTGTATAATACAGCTAATAAGCTAATGTAGCAGGAGGTGACCGTGTATTACAGCTAATAAGCAAATGTAGCAGGAGGTGACCGTGTAATACAGCTAATAAGCTAATGTAGCAGGAGGTGACTATATTACAGCTAATAAGCTAATGCAGCAGGAGGTGACCGTGTAATACAGCTAATAAGCAAATGTAGCAGGAGGTGACTGTATAATACAGCTAATAAGCTAATGTAGCAGGAGGTGACTGTATATTACAGCTAATAAGCTAATGCGCTGGAGGTGACTGTGTAATACAGCAAATAAGCTAATACAGCAGGAGGTGACCGTGTAATACAGCTAATAAGCTAATGTAGCAGGAGGTGACCGTGTTATACAGCTAATAAGCTAATGCAGCAGGAGGTGACCTTGTAATACAGCTAATAAGCTAATGCAGCAGGAGGTGACCGTGTAATACAGCTAATAAGCTAATGTAGCAGGAGGTGACTGTATATTACAGCTAATAAGCTAATGCGCTGGAGGTGACTGTGTAATACAGCAAATAAGCTAATACAGCAGGAGGTGACCGTGTAATACAGCTAATAAGCTAATGTAGCAGGAGGTGACCGTGTAATACAGCTAATAAGCTAATGTAGCAGGAGGTGACCGTGTAATACAGCTAATAAGCTAATGCAGCAGGAGGTGACCGTGTAATACAGCTAATAAGCTAATGCAGCAGGAGGTGACCGTGTAATACAGCTAATAAGCTAATGTAGCAGGAGGTGACCGTGTAATACAGCTAATAAGCTAATGTAGCAGGAGGTGACTGTGTAATACAGCTAATAAGCTAATGTAGCAGGAGGTGACCGTGTAATACAGCTAATAAGCTAATGTAGCAGGAGGTGACCATGTAATACAGCTAATAAGCTAATGTAGCAGGAGGTGACCGTGTAATACAGCTAATAAGCTAATGTAGCAGGAGGTGACCGTGTAATACAGCTAATAAGCTACCTCCTGACAGCAGCATCTGATCTGCAAGACCCTGAGGTTACTCAGTTTGCCCCTCACAGCCCTGTAGCCCAGACCAGGAATTCTGCATCAGAAGACGCCACCCTGGCCTCGGCACTCCCAGAGAACGTTTTATGGTATGGAGGCTGGCCCCGCCTACTCCCCGCCCCCAAATGGCTGCAGTCTATTATTCAGGCTGCGAATTGGGGGACCTGTGAGCGATCTTGCAGAGGGAGCGCAATACTGATCCTGTGCAGGTTTCTCACATTCGGTGTTGTGGGCAAACCATGGGGTTTACATACTACACTGAATCAGGCCCGAGGTGTATATGAAACATTAGACTTCGATGTCTCATTATGTTATGCAAATATTCCAAAATCTGAAACGTTTCTGGTCCCAAGTGTTTGGGAGAAGGGGTACTCCAGCCGCACTGCCATTCATGTATGTTTGTAAAAAAACCTGTAGCGCAATTAACCACTGCGGACATTGCCCCAGCTCGTGGCACAATGGACAATCCACCAGCTATGCACCTGTACACGATCAGCAATTTCCCTGTCATTAACCCTTCACAACAAGGAAATAAATGACCTATGAGTGAATAATGCTGCTCAGTATTAGGTGTCTTTCGTGTTAATATAACTACTACCAATGTTTCGTTTTTGTGCCGCGACGTGTAAGAACTGACAATGCTTTGGTGCCGGCACTTTTTGTTATTGGAAACTTTACCGCAACTACATTAACTACTTCCTTCCAACGCAGCGTCCTAAGAAAATCTATACGTTATTACAGTCTTTGATATTTTACACGCTGCCCATTGGGTTAATAAAAGCAGCCTCTGCCCTGATGAGGTGACAGGAGCGCGGTGTATACCCTCAGCACTGCCAGAGACCCACATGAAAGACTGTAACTGATTCAAGCTGTGTAAGCAGCCATTCTGCTCATTCCCAGCACCGAGAGCTAGAGATAAATACATTATAGTTACAGTTTTTATAAATCATTATAGTAAAGACAGGAATTACTATGTTCTTCTCTGTACAAGATACATCGATACCTTAAAGTTTGGATGGATAAAGCTATGTATATATGATAATGGATGGAGGGGGGACTGCGAGGTTCATGGTGTAAAACTATTCCCCCAATGTGTCTTTAGGAAGGTTTTTTGATCCAACAAAAAGCTGTTTCCTTCCTTCTGTGTTACCCACGTCTTTCCTTTTGGTTGGCTCACCTTCCCACCCCCATAATACTGCTTTGAAGTTTCCACCTTACCCTTAGTTTAGGAGCTGTGCCCCTTCCCTGACTGAGCTGGGGGAGATTTCACTTCATATTAAACACGTGGATTTATGCCCGGCCGGAATCTAGGGGCCGGAAAACAGGGAGAATAGCGTTTGTTTTATTTCATCTTTTCTAGCGCAAAATATAACTATGCTGAGATGTGAATACGGCCCATGCCAGACATTGTCAGATAGCGGCATATATAGGGTCACCCTGTGTCACCCACAATCCATACCTACACATTCCATATAACATGGGCTGGCTCTCATCCTTACACTGTGCCCAGAAACATAACGGCTGTTCATACACATTAATAGCAACAGTGCCACCAACAGGCTATATGCATAAACCGGGCGTAATGATGACATGAAACAATGATACAATGTAACTAAGCTGAACCCCATAGAGTCAGATGTAGCAGCTGAGGGGAGAGGAAGCAATGATGATGGTGATGGTGGTGATGGTGATGATGATGAGGGTGATGATGGTGATGAGGGTGATGATGAGGGTGATGATGATGATGGTGATGATGATGATGGTGATGGTGATGATGGTGATGGTGATGATGGTGATGGTGATGATGGTGATGGTGATGATGATGGTGATGGTGATGATGGTGATGATGATGATGATGATAGTGATGATGATGGTGATGATGATGGTGATGGTGATGATGATGATTTTCTTGTATAAAATACACAGCAGCTCGTTAAATGATAGGTTTTAATTAGTAATATGTGTGATAAAAAACAATAAAAACAATAAAAAGGGGATGTGAAGTTCTGGGCCCTATAGGGAAATCTGACAATGCTGCCATGTACCAGCTGGGAACAGAACCGAAGTGAAGAACTGAACGCCAGCGGCCATGATCGCCAATGGCGGACTCACCAATGTTACTCTTCATGGGCAGATCTTGAACAGACAGAGGAGCTCATTCAGATCCGCTCGCTCCCAGCATATGCAAAACTAACGCACGCCCAGGAAGGCAGCGATCGTACGGCAAGGCATTAGCACGCCCGCTATGTCTTGGCGTCCGATCACTATGTGTATGCAGACACCCACCAGCCAATTCATAAGACGCCCACTTGCGCATGTCATCTCCTGGAAGTGCATGAAAACATTGGTACATCGAGCACCATCAGATGTGATCGCAGCGCTTGAGGTTGCCTATACCCTGCCGCAAGCACTGCGATCACTTCAGTGTGAAGTACAACCAGGTGACGTGTACTATGACGCTGTCTGTTAATTATGCATGTCTCTGAAATGGCATTGCAACACTCAGGCACGCCTGCGTTCACACCTCCACTCCCCTGTTACTAGCGTCCTGCCCCTATCACCACCCACAGATGGCCTCTCTTGTCGCTCATTCAGATGGGCTGTCTATGCTGGGCTGTCTATGCTGGGCTGTCTATGCTGGGCTGTCTATATGCAGCGTGCATAAACTTCCCGATCTTTCGCAGTGGTTCGCACACGCGCATTGCGATACATACGCTTGTGCAGAATGCAAATATCGTCCAGCTACGAACGATCGCATCCTAGCGAGCGGGTCTGAATCAGCTCCAGAGATCCGATCCCTTGCAGGGGAAAGCCTTTCCGTACAGTCCTAGCAGCGTTCCCTGGAGGCTGGAAGGGAGCAGGTATGTCAGATTTCTCCTTTACAGACAATTACACCCCTAACTACACGTATGGACTTGGGTCTGGTTATTCTTTAATTAAATAAATGTACATTGGACATATACAATGGATGTAAAATAACAAATGCACCATTCATTATACTCACACACAAATACCTATATACGTACATTCATGCACTATAGCTAAAATTCAGCATCATGTACCCTAAACCTGGCAGATGTGTGTTGGTGTATGCATAGAACATGGGCTGGCCGCTGTTTATAGAACATCACGCCTGTAATCCTGACACGCTAATGATGTCTCACGTCAGGAATGGGAGAAGCATTGAAACATTTTGCAAAATTAGTCTCTAGGGAGTCAGTAGCCAAAAATCTGCCATGGAAGTAACAAGGACCAGGGGGTGTCTGCGCACTCTGCAGCCAAAACTACATTCAGCACTTTAAGGGATTAATAGATTTTACTTTGTTACTGAACTTTAAGCAATTAAGAGGCGCATTGTGCTGCGCTTCATTGGAGATGACAGAACACATGTAAAACTTTACAGAGCGAAGGGTCATTAGGAGATAAAAGAGCAGCACAAAGTCTGTGTCACCGTGATTCTGATTCTGTTAAAGTGAAAGATTCCCAATAAACTCACTAACATGTATTATCGTGTTACCATATAACAACCTTCTTAAATACAATGTAACTTATCTTCTAAAAATAAAGACACAGACAACAGTGTTGGCGTTTAAATATTTTGTCAAATTTATTATTGTCATTACATTTTAGAGAACAAGTTAATATCAATAATGGTGACAGCACAAAAAGAACGCACAGGACAATAACAACCAAACGGCTCCATACACACACACACAGACACACACGGACACACACACACACACGGACACACACACAGACGGACACACACACGGACACACACACACACGGACACACACACACACA
The DNA here is from genome assembly GCA_031769625.1 of Taudactylus pleione. Classification (NCBI taxonomy): domain Eukaryota; kingdom Metazoa; phylum Chordata; class Amphibia; order Anura; family Myobatrachidae; genus Taudactylus; species Taudactylus pleione. Next base: position 781,234 of record JAUIMM010001440.1, read on the forward strand.
CGGACACACACGGACACGGACACGGACACACACGGACACGGACACACACGGACACACGGACACAAGGGCCAAGCATTGGTGATCAACTCTCCTTTACCTTCAACCACCCATCCAGGTGGTATAGCCATTTCCCGTCCATGTGGTATAGCCATTTCCCGTCCAGGTGGTATAGCCATTTCCCGTCCAGGTGGTATAGCCATTTCCCATCCAGGTGGTATAGCCATTTCCCGTCCAGGTGGTATAGCCATTTTCCATCCAGGTGGTATAGCCATTTCCCGTCCAGGTGGTATAGTCATTTCCCGTCCAGGTGGTATAGCCATTTCCCATCCAGGTGGTATAGCCATTTCCCGCCCAGGTGGTATAGCCATTTCCCATCCAGGTGGTATAGCCATTTCCTGTCCATGTAGTATAGCCATTTCCTGTCCAGGTGAATAAACACCTGCTCCACTATACCAACACCAATCTCCACTACACCACCAACATTCTCCACTACACCACCACCAGTCTCCACTACACCACCACCATTCTCCACTATACCACCACTATTCTCCACTACACCACCACCATTCTCCACTACACCACCACCATTCTCCACTACACCACCACCAGTCTCCACTACACCACCAACATTCTCCACTACACCACCAACATTCTCCACTACACCAACACCATTCTCCACTACACCACCACCATTCTCCACTATACCACCACCATTCTCCACTATACCACCACCATTCTCCACTACACCACCACCAGTCTCCACTACACCACCACCAGTCTCCACTACACCACCACCAGTCTCCACTATACCACCACTATTCTCCACTACACCACCACCAGTCTCCACTACACCACCACCAGTCTCCACTACACCAACATTCTCCACTACACCACCACCAGTCTCCACTACACCACCACCAGTCTCCACTACACCACCATTCTCCACTACACCACCACCATTCCCCACTATACCACCACCATTCTCCACTACACCACCACCATTCTCCACTACACTACCACCATTCTTCACTACACCACCACCATTCTTCACTACACCACCACCATTCCCCACTACACCACCACCAGTCTCCACTATGCCACCACCATTCCCCACTACGCCACCACCATTCTCCACTACGGCACCACCATTCTCCACTACGCCACCACCATTCTTCACTACACCACCACCATTCTCCACTACACCACCACCATTCCCCACTACACCACCTCCATTCTCCACTACACCACCACCATTCTCCACTACACCACCACCATTCTCCACTATACTACTACCATTCTCCACTATACCACTACCATTCTCCACTACACCACCACCATTCTCCACTACACCACCACCAGTCTCCACTACACCACCTCCATTCTCCACTACACCACCACCATTCTCCACTACACCACCACCATTCTCCACTACACCACCACCATTCTCCAACATGTACCTCACCACTGCAGTATTTACCTTCCTCCTAGCCACATCCAACCGGGCACCAGAACCACCAAACACTCCTGTGGACAATGAAAGACCCCAACACTGGCAGGAAGGCAGAGCTTCTGCTATCCAATGGATCTAATGACAATAGAGCGCAAATCCAATGTAGTTCACTGACCTAAAATTCCCAATTTGGGTAGAGAGGGAAAGAGATGTCTGCAATGGATGCACAGAATTAAAATATAACTGTTATTAGTCTTTAAAATATGTATATCATGATATAGTCCATGAAATATTAAAATAAATAAATTAAAGTGTTATATAGGTAAGAAAAAGTGTAATAAAAATAGATTCTCGGTACCAATACCGCTGTGTTTTTAATATTTTCTGAAATATATGGTAGTATCCTGGATATCTATGTATTATCATTTATTTAATCTATTGCAATAAAAATGATGTAAACCAAATGCCCTCTGTTAGTATTATATTAAACATTAATTATATCACTGCGTTAAATGGAGTACATATATGTCCACATATCACAACATAAGTAGATATGTTCATTCACACACAGATGCAGCACCTATAACACGGAAAGAAAAAACACAAACCAAGCAGTTGACCACAGACACACCATACCGACAAGGCATGGAAATGTAACAAAGAGGGAGGAAGGGAGAGAGGAACAATGTAGCTAACCAGACTTGAGGCAAAACACCTAAAAAAAAACCCGGAGTAAACTAACCATCGCGCCATGTCATATAATTCAGAAGCCAATTGGGCCCCCAGGGGAAAATAAAAAAATTTCTCTTAGACTCCCGCAGTAGGTCGGCGAGTGGTTAGGTCTCCGGTGAGCTACATGGGAGCAAATATAGCTAAACCCAGACGAATATAACGCAAGAACGCACCAGAATGCCACCGACCAAGGGATTGGATATCCCCATCGGATAAGCCAGCAGAAGCCGCAGATGAAGCAGCTCCTATTCTACATGAGTGAGTACCGAACTTGCCCGCCCTGACCTCCGAAAAAGCCAAACAACGCTGCAAAAACATGACAAAACCGGTATTTCGTAGCCAGGGAAATCCTCAACCATGCCCCATTCCACCAGCCTGGTCCACACGGGAGCGCTGTATAAGGCCGATCATTGCCTCCAGGCATACAAATTACATCCCCAATAGTGAGTGGTGGTTCAGCCCTTTTAAAGGGGGGGGCAACTAGTTCGCAGACCCAAAAACACCACAGGAAGTGTCATGGCAGAAACCTAATTGAAACAGCAAGCATTCAAAGCTGAAAATATAAACAAACTGAAGGGACCGCAGCCAGCAAGTAAAGCAACATGGACATATTAAATGGGACACCTGAAGTTAATTGCTTTAGGGGTTGTCCTGGACCAATCCCCGCATGAACCCAAAATTATGAAGGACCTGCAGGGGCCGGACCCGTCATACAATGGAATTGGTATGAAATACCGCCGGCCCGCCTGACAGGAGCAGAGTGCGACGCAGCGGAAGCCCGACAGCGCTGGAAATCCCGATCATTGATAGGTAAGTATTTACTAACCTAACCTAACCCCCCTAACCCTCCTTAGGGGTGCCTAACCCTAATCCCTGCTCTAAGTGCCTAACCCTAACCACCCCCTTCCCCGCTGCCTAGCCCTAAGTCCCCCCTGGGGGTGCCTAACCCTAACCCTCCCTCCCCCTAGCCTAACCCTAACTCTCCTGGGGGGGTGCCAAACCCTAAGTCCCCCCCGGGAGCCCTAAACCTAACCCTCCCCCCCACAGTTGTCCGCTCACGGCGCCCAGCATCCCTATGATCGGGATGCCGGGCGCCGGGCTCCCGGCGTCGGGGAAATGCGGGCGTCTACATCTAGACGCCCGGCATTTCACCCTTGCTGGGAAATGACAGTCGGGAAGCCAGCTGCCAGTATTTAGGCAGTCGGCTTCCCGATTGCCTCCCCATACAACGCAAATAAAAATAGAAACGACTGCTAAAATATGCTGTAACATCGAGCGAGCGCCCTGGCGAATACAGATCCCAAATAAATGTCAGCAATGACTCTCTGCAAGCTCTTAGGTACCTGAGCCACCGAAACCAGATATAACGCTCCCTTTCCAGCCAACCCCACCTGCTAACAGCACAAAGCCTTGGGGACAGTGCATCCGCAATCCCAATCTGTGTATCAGGCACATGCCTGGCAACAAATGTACATTAATCAGCAGGCAACACAGAACAATTCATTCTAGCAAACAAACAACCGGAAGAGAGGACGAACTCTGAGGTCAAGCGCATGCAACGCGCACAGGGTGCCGCAACAATATCATACTCACGTTACCCAAGCGGTCCCCCAAGACTTCTAGACAACCGCAATGAGGAACAGCTCCAGCAACAGCATGTGCTCAGTGAACCCCTACGCAACCCACGTCATCGGCCAAGGTAAAGCGCACCACGAACCATTGTAGTAGGTTCAAAAATACAGTCACGACAGCAGCGTCAGTAAAATTGGAGCCGAGTGTTACTGCAGGAGTACTCAGCCACCTCCCTATGGGGACATAGCTGTAGCCAGCGCCACATATGACCAAGGCGTATAGGGATGCCGTCTTAAGGAGATCCGTCGTCGACAGCTGGGGGCGGTACCTGGATCGGCATGGAAGTAAGCCTTTTTAGCGTGACTCCCCAAAGTTCCCGTGGGCGGGTTTCAGGGTAGCACGCTGCAAATATATTGAAAAATCCACCTGCCAATTAAGGTAGGAGCAATAGGCCTCCTCACCCGTGTCCCCCAGCGCAGCAAGCGCTGGCGAGCCTGACTGATCCATTGATGGCCCAGGCATGGAAGACTGGGATGATAGCAAAGGGGTCAAAAACGCTGGCCCGAGATGACCGCCTGTAATATCGGCATTGTGTAACGGGGGCGGGGCCAAAATGACATGATTGCATGGCCCCGCCCCCACTCTGCCCACAAACGCACATCACCTGGCTGTCCCCGCCTCCTTGTGATGGCCACACCCCCCTGTAATGCCGATCTAGCTGCTCCCTTCCAGAAGGGGCAGCCAAATAGTCGGCAAGCCTGGAGTGTGTGTGGGGGGGGGCTGCGCTAAGACATACACTTTTTCCGTGCGCCATTGTCCCACCTCTGGTAACAACTGATGCAGTGTTGGGCAGCCGACCAGGCGGCACCCTGGATTGGCGGAGCCAGGACTGCTTAGCTCCATGCATGGGAGACTAAATAACTGCTGGCGTAAATGCGTACTGCAGAGCCCACTGCTACTGGTCACACACGTGACCTCTGTGGTATATAGGAGGGACCTACCTGTGCCTCTGCGGTATATGGGAGGGGCCTGCCTGTGCCTCTGCAGTATATAGGAGGGGCCTGCCTGTGCCTCTGCGGTATATAGGAGGGGCCTGCCTGTGCCTCTGCGGTATATAGGAGGGGCCTGCCTGTGCCTCCCGCTTGGGCAATCCTAACAGCGCTTGTTTGTAAAGGGGACAGGGCTCAGAGGCACATGCGGAATTTGTACAGAGCGGTTCCCAAATGCTTCATTGTAACATGTTTCCAGTGTCACAAGCATAATCAGCACTTACCCCAGCTATAACAGGTATCAGACGAAGGTACGGAATGAGGTAATTCCGGCATATACAGGACCAGCAGACGCCGTAAGTTATTATATGTAGAAGTAGGGCCATCCTGTCTGACTGAATACTTATATGTCCTATGTGGGATCCATTACAGATCATCTGAGCAAGTTGGACAATCTGGGGAAGGATAGAAAAAAGAGCCGTGCGCTGCCCTGGCCATAGATGTACAGATTGGTCCCCTTATGTACCGGATGGTGTATTCAGTATTAATAAGATCTGCATTGGTTTACTGCTTCAAATATACCTTAACACCTTGATATCTTCCTTAAAGAATATAAAATAAATAAAGACACGGACACCAGAGCTTGGCTAAAAGGTCACAGCTTTTTATTGATAAATTAATCAATCAACCTAACCAGGGTGGCTAAGAGACGCTGCAAACTCAGTTCTAGCTTTCACGCTGATCAAATACTCGGAGGACTACTTAAAAGTCCCCCCTCTAGACGTACTAACGATGTGAGAGTCTCACTTCCCTCTAGGGCCAATCCGAGGTGCTACCATACAGCCAGCACCCGGGTCCCCCCGTACAGAGCAGGACAAATTCGCCAGGGGCAACGAGGGTCAGTGCCCCCACAAAGTTTTCTTATGCCACCTAAAGCCACTGAGTTGCAGCGTACTCCCGCCAAAGCCAGGCCCTAAAAGAGACTGGCCCGCCACCCAAAACAAACAACTAACCCAAAAACGAGAACAAGTCCTTAACAAACAAAGCTGTACCCACAGCGTTCAGATGCACTCCATCATTCCGAAAAAACTTCCCAAGCTCACCCACAAGAAAAACATGTCTGATCGCCATTCCCTCCATGGACTCAACATGTCCTGTAACCGCCACATTCACCTTCTACCGAGTCCTCTCCAACGCACCATGCTTACGCACCCCTCTCCATTTCAAACGAGGCACCATATCCGACCATAGAATCCAAACGGACGGCCATCATACACGAATCTCTTCCAAAACTTCACGCAGCCTCACAATCAATTCAACCTCATTTCAACTGACCCAGATCATTCCCTCCAACATGCAACACCAAGAATTTTGGGATTCCCCATTTAGAAACAGATGATACAAGCAATGCTAATACCGACTCAACCCGCAAACCTCTCACACCAATCCAGCGAACACTAACACCACTCGGCCACAAGTTCTGACCCTTTGACAAGACATGTTTTTCCGCCCAAAGGATATAACCGGCCACACAGTTCCATAACTCATTTGTCAATTCTGTGGAAAAAGAGAAAACCCTAACCAAGAGAACCACACCATACCCAAAACCAAAACACAACTTTACCAACACATAGCAACTAACTAGCAGGGATGCATAAGATGGGAAAAACTGGAACCCGAGTGAAGAAGAAAACCCAAAAAACCTACCCGTGAACCAAATTGGGCCAGATCATGGCTAACGGGAGGAAAAATTAAAAAATCCCTTCACACCCCCAATTGCTCAACGCTAGTCGTTGAACAATTGGCGGGTAAGCAACGCTTTCGGGTTGACGCCAGGAGCACATCTATACCTTGTCGCAGCGTACATACTTCTTAAAAGCAGCCGACTTCCAGCTCCCTACTTGCTGAATAGATTCTGCCAAAGCCCCAGCTAGAGCAGCGCAAGTAGCAGCCCCAATGCGGAATGAATGGGTACCATATTCTGATGGATCTACTCCTAATTCCAGTAAGCCTTTCTTAAATACTGCTGTGAATTGGTATTTAGCGAGGGGTGAATTGTCCGCACGCAGCAACCATTGTGCCCCTCCAGAAGGGCATATTTCCATGTAAATTGAAGCTAATTGAACCGAACAAATATTCTTGTCCTGCTGTTGCTTTAATGTAACCCACTTGCCCCTGCCAATTTGATCGGTTTTAGAGAAACGAAGCCTACAAAGTACAGCCGAATCCCTAAAAACTATGGCCCTCATTCAGAGCCGTACGCTCTGAACAGAGCGCACGCTCTGAATGAGGGCCGGGCTCCATTTTCATGGAGCATCCTCCTGGACGCTCGTATAGCTGTGGGTCACCACCCACAGGCTATACGAGCGTGCATTTTGATGGCCGCGATGGTCGAGACCATCGCGACCATCGAAATTGCGAGCCGGAGCCTGCGGTTGAGGTTTTCAACCGCAAGCTCCGGAGTGATTTTGGCTCTATCAGAGCCAAAATCACTCCCACTGACATCACTAGTGATGTCAGTGGGCCGGCTTCTGACGGGAGGCGTTCCCGTGGGAACGCCCCCGTCAGGGAGGCATGCCCCCGGCACGCCCACCAAAGGGGGCGTGCTGTCAATCAACATTGACAGCACGCCCCCTTTGATCGGACACAACGAGCGAAGGACTTTCCTTCGCTCGTCGCATCTGGCGCATGCGCACGACGGAGCTCCCTCCGTCGTGCGCATGCTCAGTGCATAACATCGACCCACTTGCGAGCGGACAGCCGCTCGCGAGTGGGTCTGAATCAGGCCCTATATCCCTTAACAAGAGTCCTGAAGAATTCGATGTCTTTTTAGAAGCTACCAGCACACTAACTCTAAATGCTCCAAAAATTGCCGCTGCAAATGCAAGATGAAAAAGACAGGTCTCAAAACTATCAGAGGCCACCCTTTCCAGAATTGTCAACAAACCTGACAACATCTGCAAGTCTACAGGCCGCCGTGAATCAGAACGAACAGGAAAAACTTTAGCCCAACCCTTCATAGCCTTCAATAACACAAAAGACTTAGTAGGGTCATGTAAACCCTTTACTTACAAAAAAAAGAAATACCTGCAAGCGCGGAAACCGTGGAGGCTCTAGACCTACCCTGTTGATATCTTTCCAAAACAAAGGAAGAAATCACCTCATCTGAAGACACCCTCCTTTTCAAGTAGAGCACCATGAGCGCACCAATCCCGCCAAGCGGCCGAGTAAGCCTTGCAAGTCGATGGGGCAAGCGATTGTAATGCCAAACCTTCTAAGACGGCCTGATGATCTGCCACACAAACGAGGGGCACACCAAACCAACATCAGAAGCTGACGGGACAAGTGCTCGGAAACGCGCAAATTGGAAGCGAGACAAAGCATCAGCAATCTCATTAAATACACCTGGTACATGTCTAGCTCTAAATCTGATATTGGCCTCGAGGCAGCGCAAAACTAAATGACGAAGCAAACGCAAAACCAAAAGGTGAGGAGGAACATTGGTTGTTGATGGCATGAACCACACCCAGATTGTCGCACCAAAATACTACATGGCAGTTACTCAGTTGCACGGACCAGAGTTCAACTGCGACAACAATTGGAAACAGCTCCAACAACAGCAAATTACTCGTCAAGCATTCCTCAGGCCAATCAAGTGGCCACAGAGCAGCACACCATTCCCCGAAAAAGGCCCCAAAACCGGACGCCCTGGCCGCATCAGTAAAAAGCTGAAATGAGTTGTTTGCCAAAGGAGGTAATGGCCAAATACGTACACCATTGAAATGTAACAAGAACCTACTCCAATTCCTAAGATCCTCCTTGATCTCTGCTGACAGGCGAACATGCTGATGCGGCCGTGTCGACCCGACTGTGGCCCTCTCCAATTTTCTACAAAACACTCTACCCATGGGAATGATCCGACAAGCAAAATTTAAGGAACCTAGAAGTGATTGAACTCTGCGTAACCTAACTGAGTCCGCTGCTAAGCAAACTGCAATAAGATCCATCAATTTTTCAACCTTGTCACGTGATAATTTACAACCACCAGCTGACGTGTCTATCTCGCTTCCTAAACATGTTAAACAAGACACTGGACCTACCGTCTTTTTATGGGCGATAGGAACTCCTAAAACTTTAAACAACGCTTGCGTAGAAAACAGGAGATCAGAACAAACCTCGCTCTCTCCTGGACCTATGAAGAGAAAATCATCCAGATAGCGTGCTATGCCCGTCTGACCTGTACCGGCATGAAGACACCATTGAAGAAAGGAGCTGAATTTCTCAAAATAGGCACAGGAAACCGCGCAGCCCATAGGCAAAAATTTATCTACAAAGTACCCTGAATCAAGACGAAAACCCATGAATAGCATGGCTTCGGGATGCATCGGCAACAAGCGAAATGCAGATTCAATGTCTAGCTTCGTCATCAAAGCACCACGCCCCAAAACTGTGAACCAAGCCTAAAGTATCATCAATTGACTGATACACCACTCTGCAACAATCTACGGTATGGCGTCATTTACTGAACTGCCCTGAGGATGGGAGAGTTGTTGTATCAAACGGAATTTTCCCGGGACCTTCTTGGGGACCACTCCCACCGGGGATATACAAAGGTTACGCAAAGGAGGACAGGGAAAAGGACCCTCCATCCTCCCACACAAAACCTCCACACCCACCTTATCCTTCAGCTCTCTCGGAAAATCCCTAGCAGATCGCAAGTTTTGAGATGACCCAATAAACAAAGGCCCGTCAATAGGTAAACGAAAACCAACTGAAAAACCTTCTAGCAAAAATAAAGCGTCTTCCCTACAAGGATATAACCTTAATCATCTAGAAAGAGAAGCCAAACATATAGGCGAATTAGCTTTGACCAAATCCTTTGTGGCCTTCGCCTCTATCCTGGGAAAGGTTTCCTGCTCCCCATCGACAGTCCTTGGCAGGGTGCTCGACCGGGCAGAGACGACAGGAGTGGTGAAAACGACATCCTGACCCTCTCGTACACTTGGAGTCGTTGTAAGCAAAATATTTACCTCTATCACCTCCTGCCGTGCCCTTTCTGCTGTTGGCATAGCTTTTACGAGGAGGCGCACCGTCCAAGGGAGGTCGACGCTGCTGAGATACTTCCAGCCATACCTCTACATCTATAACACCAAATGAAATGATGAGAGCCCCGTCATGTTTCTTCCTAAATTGCACGTCATATTCACGCCAAGCCAAATTGCGAGACCGGACGAACATGTCGAGCACCAAAAATAAACATCTGATGATATTTAAGTGTTCCTCAGTCCTGGTCTCCAAGTAGCATGTCGCAAATATGAGCATTCCCTTAAGCCATGAGTTAAAACTACAAAAGGCATCCTCACCGATACCCCCGACTTTTTAGCCTGAGTAAGACCTTTTTTAATTTCGTCTGCGAGTGAAAAAATTTCCACAAATTTTCCCCTACGAATCCAGCCTTTTGCGCTTTTACGCAAGCCGCGAAGAACGGCAGTATTCGCACAGTGTACTGTGTCTGCTACTAACTCCTGCACCTTAGCCCCTGTCTCATCATCCTTCCTAACAGCGCTACTTGATTCCTTAACCAGCCGCCACGCTACCATTCTAGCAATCTTCTGGAGGCGTATGGGGGAACCAGAAGAGTGTGAGGAAGAAGAAGAAGAATCAGAAGAAGAAGACATAGCATTATCAGACTCACCGGAACCGTATGGTCCTGGAGCCGCCTCGCCAGCTTTTTCTCTTGACGCCGCCACTGCATCATTTACCAGGGTTGATTCTTCCTGCACCTGATCAGGGAAAGTAGCAACCGCAGATGATACTCCAACGAGACCACTCGTACTCTCAGGACCTGCAACTATAGAAGACGGGAGAGGTCGCCAACAAGGCCGTAGAAACATCTGATGGGGGAGGAGGAACCAGGGCAACGAAGGGCGACAGAGTGGGCGTGGGCCTTGTAGTCAATGCCCGGCTGATCTCTGGGGTAGACGGGGTAATTGGAACAGTGTTCGTGTTATGAATAAGGGCTGGGGGTTGATGCGGGGGTGCCGAAGTGGCTGGGGGGTAACATTGCCACGGTGGAAAGTAGGGATACTGAAATTGAGGATGGTGAAAAGCAGGAGGATAGGCAATGGCAGGGGAAGCGAAATGAGCAGCATAGAAGGGGCAGAAGGGACCACCGCAGATGAAGCTAAAACAGGCGGAGCCCCGCCTGAGCTCCATGATGCATGACCCCAATTTGGGCAGGCTGCTGACAAGGTTGCTGGCATGGCAAATATGGTCGCGTGGCTGCCGTCTGCTGTGTAACATGGAGGTGCCATGTAACTAACTGGAAACCCAGGATTGTGAAATGAGTGCCAGGCAGAGGTTACAATGGGCGGTGTTAAATCCCTGGTACCCTGACTATAAGCACTTGAAGGATAGGGATATCCAGCACCTAAAATGGCTGACTGCTGTGAGATGGCCGCCGGGCCCGCCGCGTGAGCCAGGCCTGCGGGACCACCCTGAACCAGCGCAGCGGGTGAAAGGAGAGTGGGGATGGAAAAGTAGGCCCCGACCAAGCATAAGGCCAGGCAGATGCCTCCGTCATGTGCACTACACTCCCAGAGGTGGACGGTGCACACGCGAAACAGGAGCTAGCGAGTCCCACATGGTGAGGTGGTAACTGTTGTTGCACCGGGATTGGGGGAATCACCTGATGGAGCAGTGCGTGAAGCGGGGCAGGCGCATGGCCAGGAGCGGAGCTGGAAGTCGCAGGGTGGAGCCCGCTGGAGTGAGGAGATGAAAGCTGAGCCGCGGTGTGTGTGAAGGACCTGACGGGATCATGGTAAGGTGACGGGGAGGCTGAGTCAGAGGTAGGAACACCCGGGGAGGGAGCGAGTGCCTCCATGTGAACAGGGTGTCCAGCCGCTGGGGAACTACAAGGGGGGGTAACAGACGTACCCGGGGACAATATGAGCAGGGATGATGGAGGAATGGGGGATAAAGGACGGGCTGGGACCACCCGCAGCAGGCAGGCAAACTCCACCAGCCGGCGGGGAGGGGGAGCATCTCGACGTGGACGAGACATTATAAGAAAAGGGACAAAGAATATCAGTGTATGGTGCAGAAATGAAAAGCTTAACAGCATGTGATACTTAGCTGGTTAAGAAGATCCACTACAAGAGACTGAGCTGAGATCTGGCAGCCCCTTAAATAGACACAACCCAGCTCCTCCTACTAACAATCCCATAGGATAATCCTCTCAAAGTGACACACACAGTTTAACCCAGCAACAAGGCTGTCATCAGCACAAACACCCAGCAACAAGGCTGTCATCAGCAGAAACACCCAGCAACAAGGCTGTCATCAGCACAAACACCCAGCAACAAGGCTGTCATCAGCACAAACACCCAGCAACAAGGCTGTCACCAGCACAAACACCCAGCAACAAGGCTGTCATCAGCACAAACACCCAGCAACAAGGCTGTCATCAACACAAATACCCAGCAACAAGGCTGTCATCAGCAGAAACACCCAGCAACAAGGCTGTCATCAGCACAAACACCCAGCAACAAGGCTGTCATCAGCAGAAACACCCAGCAACAAGGCTGTCATCAGCAGAAACACCCAGCAACAAGGCTGTCATCAGCAGAAACACCCAGCAACAAGGATGTCATCAGCAGAAACACCCAGCAACAAGGCTGTCATCAGCACAAACACCCAGCAACAAGGCTGTCATCAGCACAAACACCCAGCAACAAGGCTGTCATCAGCACAAACACCCAGCAACAAGTCTGTCATCAGCAGAAACACCCAGCAACAAGGCTGTCATCAACACAAACACACAGCAACAAGGCTGTCATCAGCAGAAACACCCAGCAACAAGGCTGTCATCAGCACCCACACACAGCAACAAGGCTGTCATCAGCACAAATACCCAGCAACAAGGCTGTCATCAGCACAAACACCCAGCAACAAGGCTGTCATCAGCAGAAACACCCAGCAACAAGGCTGTCATCAGCACAAATACACAGCAACAAGGCTGTCATCAACACAAACACCCAGCAACAAGGCTGTCATCAGCACAAACACCCAGCAACAAGGCTGTCATCAGCACCCACACACAGCAACAAGGCTGTCATCAGCACAAATACCCAGCAACAAGGCTGTCATCAGCACCAACACCCAGCAACAAGGCTGTCATCAGCACCAACACCCAGCAACAAGGCTGTCATCAGCACCAACACCCAGCAACAATGCTGTCATCAGCACAAACACCCAGCAACAAGGCTGTCACCAGCACAAACACCCAGCAACAAGGCTGTCATCAGCACAAACCCCCAGCAACAAGGCTGTCATCAGCACAAACCCCCAGCAACAAGGCTGTCATCAGCACAAACCCCCAGCAACAAGGCTGTCATCTGCACAAATACCCAGCAACAAGGCTGTCATCAGCACCAACACCCAGCAACAAGGCTGTCATCAGCACCAACACCAAGCAACAAGGCTGTCATCAGCACAAACACCCAGCAACAAGGATGTCATCAGCACAAACACCCAGCAACAAGTCTGTCATCAGCACAAACACCAAGCAACAAGGCTGTCACCAGCAGAAACACCCAGCAACAAGGCTGTCATCAGCACAAACACCCAGCAACAAGGCTGTCATCAGCAGAAACACCCAGCAACAAGGCTGTCATCAGCACAAACACCCAGCAACAAGGCTGTCATCAACACAAATACCCAGCAACAAGGCTGTCATCAACACAAATACCCAGCAACAAGGCTGTCATCAGGAGAAACACCCAGCAACAAGGCTGTCATCAGCACAAACACCCAGCAACAAGGCTGTCATCAACACAAATACCCAGCAACAAGGCTGTCATCAACACAAATACCCAGCAACAAGGCTGTCATCAGCAGAAACACCCAGCAACAAGGCTGTCATCAGCACAAACACCCAGCAACAAGGCTGTCATCAGCACAAATACCCAGCAACAAGGCTGTCATCAGCACAAACACCCAGCAACAAGGCTGTCATCAGCAGAAACACCCAGCAACAAGGCTGTCATCAGCACAAATACACAGCAACAAGGCTGTCATCAACACAAACACCCAGCAACAAGGCTGTCATCAGCACAAACACCCAGCAACAAGGCTGTCATCAGCACCCACACACAGCAACAAGGCTGTCATCAGCACAAATACCCAGCAACAAGGCTGTCATCAGCACCAACACCCAGCAACAAGGCTGTCATCAGCACCAACACCCAGCAACAAGGCTGTCATCAGCACCAACACCCAGCAACAAGGCTGTCATCAGCACAAACACCCAGCAACAAGGCTGTCACCAGCACAAACACCCAGCAACAAGGCTGTCATCAGCACAAACCCCCAGCAACAAGGCTGTCATCAGCACAAACCCCCAGCAACAAGGCTGTCATCTGCACAAATACCCAGCAACAAGGCTGTCATCAGCACCAACACCCAGCAACAAGGCTGTCATCAGCACCAACACCCAGCAACAAGGCTGTCATCAGCACAAACACCCAGCAACAAGGATGTCATCAGCACAAACACCCAGCAACAAGTCTGTCATCAGCACAAACACCAAGCAACAAGGCTGTCACCAGCAGAAACACCCAGCAACAAGGATGTCATCAGCACAAACACCCAGCAACAAGGATGTCATCAGCACAAACACCCAGCAACAAGTCTGTCTTCAGCACAAACACCCAGCAACAAGGCTGTCACCAGCACAAACACCCAGCAACAAGGCTGTCATCAGCACAAACACCCAGCAACAAGGCTGTCATCAACACAAACACCCAGCAACAAGGCTGTCATCAGCACAAACACCCAGCAACAAGGCTGTCATCAGCACAAACACCCAGCAACAAGGCTGTCATCAGCACAAACACCCAGCAACAAGGCTGTCATCAACACAAACACCCAGCAACAAGGCTGTCATCAGAACAAACACCCAGCAACAAGGCTGTCATCAGAACAAACACCCAGCAACAAGGCTGTCATCAGCACAAACACCCAGCAACAAGGCTGTCATCAACACAAATACCCAGCAACAAGGCTGTCATCAGCACAAACATCCAGCAACAAGGCTGTCATCAGCACAAACACCCAGCAACAAGGCTGTCATCAGCACAAACACACAGCAACAAGGCTGTCATCAGCACAAATACCCAGCAACAAGGCTGTCATCAGCACAAACACCCAGCAACAAGGCTGTCATCAGCACAAACACACAGCAACAAGGCTGTCATCAGCACAAACACCCAGCAACAAGGCTGTCATCAGCACAAACACCCAGCAACAAGGCTGTCATCAGCACAAATACCCAGCAGAAAACAAGCAATCTTATCTTTCCTCAATTCTATACAAATTTCGTCTTCCATAATTGATCCTACAGATTGTCTATACCAGTGTACCTTAACAGTGCATGTTTTCCAGATCTCCTAGTTGGTGCACCACATTATTCATTACTGACTTATCAATTTGTACTACCGGCCGACATATTTTAAAAGATCAATAGGTCTTGCAGCGCTAATTAGCTGAACCTAAACCCTGATCCAGTGCAAACGCCGCAGCCTGCATAGAAAATGGTGAACTAGATATACCACCTGCCCCCAGGTCTAGCTAGTACAGAGGAGAAGCCCCCGACAGACACTGGAGCCCCCATCACCTGTGTCACAATATCAACCAGACAGGCAGCAAATAGCAGAGATGCTGTAGGAAGGGATAAAATGAGGAGGCAGCAAGAAAACGATGAGTGGGGGGATAAAATGAGAGAGGAAGAGATTAGGAGAAAGAAAAATAGTAAATGAAGACTTATGAAGGTAATTAAGCTGATAAAGTGCACTTCTCTGTCCTGGCAGAAAACGGGAACAAAGAGGCAGATTACATACATCACTCCATTATATACTCTTAGGGCCGCTCGCTCTGAATCAGGGCCGGGTCTTTGGGGTTTTTTTGAACGGCCTCCTGGCCGCTCGCATAGCTGTGGGTGACCACCAACAGCTATAGCGAGCGGACATAATGATGGTTGTGATGGTCTTGACATCGGGCTTGCGACGATACCCTTGTGGTAGGGTCTCGTTGCCACCATTGACCCGGTTGCGAGGGTCGATGCGCTTGCGACCAGGTCTGAATCAGGCCTTTAGACCTCTCCCCATGAAGCATTCATTGGTTGCATAAGACCAGCTAAACTTAAAGGGGCAAAATCCAACATGTTATTTAACTGGCAACTCTCAAAACACTTGTGGTAGACGGCTCTATTTACTACAATCCGCATATTGAATGCGGATTATAGTGTGATATTACCGAGTGAATTCGCATTGCGAATTCAGGCAATATCACAGGGATTTACTATAAATCCCTTGCAGGGACAGAGCTTGCGATAAAGCTCTGTCCCTGCGGATCCCATCCGCACTCTAGTCGCGGTATTTTCGGAAAAAATACCGCGACTAAGAGCCCGCGCATGCGCCGACGCACCATCGCTGCTGCTCCCCCACCGGCGCTAAGCCCTGCCCCCCACAATCGCGGACCCCCATGACTCCCCCTTCCCCCCCGTGACCCCCCCTCCCTTCATTACACTTACCAGCATCCTCCAGGCCTCCGGTGATCTTCTCCGGGCTTCCCGATCAGGTGATCTCCCATACTGCACTGGGGCCCGATCAGCTGATGACCGGGCCGCAGTGCACTGTGGGAGACCAGCTGACCGGAGAGGAGCCATCACCGGAGGCCCGATCACCGGTCCCTGGATTCAGGTAAGTAAAAAAAAATGTTTCATTTTTTTTTCTTTTTTTTACAGCAATCAGCTTGCGGTCTGTTTAGATACACAGCTGATTACTGGTACCTGCTCCCGCCTCTGCTCTCCCCGTTAGAGCAGAGTGGGAGCCCGGTAACTGGGGGAGACCCTGGATAACGCCACCTCCAGGTGGCGTTATAATCACAGGGCTTCCCCCGGTATTTTTTTACAATTTATTTTTAGTAACTATGATTGGATCACATTTCCCATTACAATTATGGGAAATGCGATCTGCTTTACTAAAAATAAGTGATACTGGGGGTTGGAGTAGAATTTTACTAATTCTACTCCAATTGCCCTGTAATAACTACAGGTGAAACTAAAATAATGTGAAAAGGGTGTGAAAACACAAAACAGCCTCTATCACTTTATTTTAGTAAAAATAATGTTAATAAATAGAGCGCTTAATGTCCCTCATGTTTACATGTCATCCTTTGGGCTTATGAACAGAAGTAACTACATCAGAAGCGTTCTGCGTTCTGCGTTATGTTCTCCGCTATAAATCCCAGACTGTAGGAAGTTTGACGTAAGGATATTCCTGTATCAGTTTGGCCAGAGGTCACATTATTTAATATAAACTGATCATCATGGTGGGAGGGAATCATTTTTTTAAGCTCAAAGACCAATTGGCAAGAGACGTAGTAATGGCGGCGTCCTCTGCTGGGAGATCCGGCTCCTCCTGTACTGGCTTCTCTGACAGGCAACAGCGCTGCGTCACCTTTACGTCATGAGAGAGACACTGCAGGGAGCAGCTGCGGATTTATTGGGGACGGCAGAGTGGTGACCACAGGATTATTGTGCAGGGCTCCCACACAGCATTGCCAGACCCAGTCACATTCCGAACGCAAGTCACGGGCCCACCAGTAGTGCCATCATGAGCCTGGTGCCCAGTAAACGGAGGAAGCAGGAAATCACAGACTGAGAGTTATATAGAGGGAGGAGCAGAGGCCCCCAGCAGCACAGAGTATATCAGGAGATGAGTGATGTGTCAGTGAGGACAGGGCTGCATGTGACAGGGGCAGTGACATGATGTGAGGAGGAGAATGGAGGCAGCAGCACAGAGTATATCAGGAGATGAGTGATATGTTAGTGAGGATAGGGCTGCATGTGACTTGGGCAGTGACAGGATGTGAGGAGAGGAATTGAGGCAGCAGGAAGCCACAGACAGAGTTATATAGTGGGAGGAGCAGGGTCCCCAGCAGCACAGAGTATATCAGGAGATGAGTGATGTGTCAGTGAGGACAGGGCTGCATGTGACAGGGGCAGTGACAGGATGTGAGGAGGGGAATGGAGGCAGCAGGAAGCCACAGACTGAGAGTTATATAGTGGGAGGAGCAGGGTCCCCAGCAGCACAGAGTATATCAGGAGATGAGTGATGTGTCAGTGAGGACAGGGCTGCATGTGACAGGGGCAGTGACAGGGTGTGAGGAGGGGAATGGAGGCAGCAGGAAGCCACAGTCTGAGAGTTATATAGTGGGAGGAGCAGGGTCCCCAGCTACACAGAGTATATCAGGAGATGAGTGATGTGTTAGTGAGGACAGGGCTGCATGTGACAGGGGCAGTGACATGATGTGAGGAGGGGAATGGAGGCAGCAGGAAGTCACAGACTAAGAGTTATATAGTGGGAGGAGCAAGGTCCTCAGCAGCACAGAGTATATCAGGAGATGAGTGATGTGAGGACAGTGCTGCATGTGACAGGGGCAGTGACAGGATGTGATGAGGGGAATGGAGGCAGCAGGAAGTCACAGACTGAGAGTTATATAGTGGGAGGAGCAGGATCCCCTGCAGCACAGAGTATATCAGGAGATGAGTGATGTGTTAGTGAGGACAGGGCTGCATGTTACAGGAGCAGAGAAAGGATGTGAGGAGGTGAATGGGGGCAGCAGGAAACCACAGACTGAGAGTTATATAGTGGGAGGAGCAGAGGCCCCAGCAGCACAGAGTATATCAGGAGATGAGTGATATGTTAGTGAGGACAGGGCTGCATGTGACTGGGGCAGTGACATGATATGAGGAGGGGAATGGAGGCAGCAGGAAGCCACAGACTGAGTGTTATATAGTGGGAGGAGCAGGGTCCCCAGCAGCACAGAGTATATCAGGAGATGAGTGATGTGTCAGTGAGGACAGGGCTGCATGTGACAGGGGCAGTGACAGGATGTGAGGAGGGGAATGGAGGCAGCAGGAAGTCACAGACTGAGAGTTATATAGTGGAAGGAGCAGGGGCCCCAGCAGCACTGAGTATATCAGGAGATGAGTGATGTGTCAGTGAGGACAGGGCTGTATGTAACAGGGGCAGTGACATGATGTGAGGAGGGGAATTGAGGCAGCAGGAAGCCACAGACTGAGTGTTATATAGTGGGAGGAGCAGGGTCCCCAGCAGCACAGAGTATATCAGGAGATGAGTGATGTGTTAGTGAGGACAGGGCTGCATGTGATAGGGGCATTGACAGGATGTGAGGAGGGGGGTGGAGGCAGCAGGAAGTCACAGACTGAGAGTAATATAGTGGGAGGAGCAGAGGCCCCAGCAGCACAGAGTATATCAGGAGATGAGTGATGTGTCAGTGAGGACAGGGCTGTATGTGACAGGGGCAGTGACATGATATGAGGAGGGGAATGGAGGCAGCAGGAAGTCACAGACTAAGAGTTATATAGTGGGAGGAGCAGGGTCCTCAGCAGCACAGAGTATATCAGGAGATGAGTGATGTGAGGACAACGCTGCATGTGACAGGGGCAGTGACATGATGTGAGGAGGGGAATTGAGGCAGCAGGAGGCCACAGACAGAGTTATATAGTGGGAGGAGCAGGGTCCCCAGCAGCACAGAGTATATCAGGAGATGAGTGATGTGTTAGTGAGGACAGGGCTGCATGTGACAGGGGCATTGACAGGATGTGAGGAGGGGGGTGGAGGCAGCAGGAAGTCACAGACTGAGAGTAATATAGTGGGAGGAGCAGAGGCCCCAGCAGCACAGAGTAAATCAGGAGATGAGTGATGTGTCAGTGAGGACAGGGCTGTATGTGACAGGGGCAGTGACATGATATGAGGAGGGGAATGGAGGCAGCAGGAAGTCACAGACTAAGAGTTATATAGTGGGAGGAGCAGGGTCCTCAGCAGCACAGAGTATATCAGGAGATGAGTGATGTGAGGACAACGCTGCATGTGACAGGGGCAGTGACATGATGTGAGGAGGAGAATGGAGGCAGCAGGAAGCCACAGACTGCGAGTTATATAGTGGGAGGAGCAGGGTCCCCAGCAGCACAGAGTATATCAGGAGATGAGTGATGTGTTACTGAGAATAGGGCTGCAGGTAATAGGTCAGATACATGATTTGAGGGGAGAATGGAGGCAGCATGAAGCCACAGACTTATGATGCCCATATGCTAGAACAGGGGTTGTAAATCTCGGTCCCCAGGATCCCATAATATTCATGTTTTCAGGTCATCTATGGATCTTTAAATTGTGACAGTTGCTACAGTAACACACCTGTGTTCAGCTAAATATTGTATTAACTAGTGATTCTCAACCTCAGTCCTCAGGACCCCTAAAGGTGCGTACACACTGGGCGATTATACTGAGCGATTGCCCGATTACAACATCGTAATCGTGCAATCGCTCAGTAATCATGCATAATTCGGGCAGTATAATGTAGAAAACGACCAGCGATGCGCGCTCCCGCTGGTCATTTCCAACACTGTCCATCGCCTGAACATGCCGACCAATCTGCGATAAAGACAGATTGACCATGTTCAGGAATGAAGGACGGTGCCTACACTGAAGACTGATCAATCAGTGTAGGCACTACAGGGGAACAGGAACGACGGTACGATTACGATATTGCCCAGTGTGTACGCACCTTACCAGTTCACAATTTACAAAGCACCTTGCTGGGCACTGTCAGGACACCGAGACTTGCGCTCCCTTACTAACCAGCATGCTGGTCAGCCTGCCCCCAGGTGTCCTGCAGTGTTGCCGCCGCTCCTTTAGCTCTTGTTGCTATTCCCAGTGTGCCCCAGGTCTCCATGCCAGCACCCCACAACCTTCCCCACCATCTCCATGCACTGGGCGATCTGTTGAACTCAGTCTCTCCAATCACAAGCCCTATAGTGGTCAGCTGACCTGCTCCACCAACCACAGTGCAGCGGGGGGGATAAAAGGACGTGCAGTGTTCCCTGCAAATAGCCAGAGCAACATTACAATTACAGCTACGTCCCTTGGCTCCAGACTCCATCGATCATTTCTTGTTCCAGAAGCTCTGCTATTCCGCACTATTACACTGCCAGTATAACCTGTGCTGTGCTCCAGCAGTCTGCAACTATTCCAACTTACTCTGCACTCACTGCGGGTATCCTGTGGACTCAGACTCCATTCCAGCCAGTCCCAGTCCAGTCCTAGTGCAAATCAGTTCCAGCCTGACTCCAATTCTGGTCTTAATGCCTGATTCAGCGAAGATCGCAATTCACACTTGTGCAGTATGCAACAATCGGCCAATTGCGTGCAAATAAGCAACTGCGATCTTTGCTGATCCCTAGTGAAAGTGAGTTCCAGCCTAACTCAGACTCTATTCCAGTCAGTCCCAGTTCAAGAGCAAGTCAAATCCAGCCTGACCCGTATTCCATTCCAGCTGGTCCTAGGGCCTTTTTTGCACCAGTTTGACCTCAGCTCCTAGTGCCAGCTACAAACCTGTTCGCGCATATACTCAAGTTCAGTATCCAGTATCTTTAGTATAGTCTCATGCACAAGACCTCCATTGGCCCATCGCGTTTCCTGCACATAGGACCTCATTCAGAGCCGCTCACAAAAAGTGAGCGCTCACTCTGAATGAGGGCGGCCGCTTTTCTTTTGAAAGGCGGCCTTCTGGCCACTCGCTAAGCTGTGGGTTACCACCCACAGCTTTAGCAAGTGACTAGGTCGTGATGGTCGGGTAGGGTCTCATCTACGGTAGGGTCTCATCTACGACAAGCCCCAGGGAGCTTCCTTCTCTAACAGAGCAGGAAGCTCCCTACTGACATCACTGGTGATGTCAGGAGGGCCGCCTACAAACAGCAGGCATTCCTTCAGGAATGCCTCCGTTTGTCCGGCCACACCCCCCGCCCTGCCTACAAAATGGGGCGAGCTGTCGATCAACATACACAGCCGCCCCTTTTGTCACTCGCTCCCAGGCTTCCGCATGCACAGTACTGATATGAGGCCAATATCACATAGATGTAAGAATATAGGGCCTGATTCAGAGCCGGACACTCTGAACGAGCGCCCGCTCTGAATCAGGGCGTGGGGTTTTTTTTCCGTCCGCCCATTTGGATGCTCACATAGCTGTGGGTTACCACCCACAGCTTATGCGAGCGTCCATGATGATGGTCGCGATGGTCAAGACCATCGCGACCATCGTGCTTGCGATGAGACCCTGCGGTAGGGTCTCGGTGACAGCAAGCCCTGGAGTGATTTTGGATCTATCAGAGCCAAAATCACTCCCACTGACATCACTAGTGATGTCAGTGGGGCCGGATCCAGACGGTAGGCGTTCCCATGGGAACGCCTCCGTCTGGCAGCCACGCCCCCGGCACGCCCACCAAAGGGGGCATGCTGTCACTCACCATCGACAACACACCCCCTTTGGTGCGAGACCCATAACGACGGCTGCCCCGTCGTTATTCGGGTCTCACGCATGCACACGACGGAGCTCCCTCTGATGTGCGCATGCGCACTAGGGCACCTTCGACCCACTTGTGAGTGCTCAGCACTCACGAGTGGGTCTGAATTAGGCCCATAGTGTCATACACATCTCTAATAAACATTCAGCTTGTTTATGGACACTGCCCTTCTGGTGTTAATATTCAGACGTAAATGTATACAGCAAGAAACAACTGAGAGCAACATACATATAAATCCCCATCCAGGAGAGTCCCGGAGATTCCAAACTGGTCCGAATCGCGGAGGGCACGGTGAAATGATCAGTTTATCACGGCTGCATTTATAGCAGGGGTGGGGCCATGGTGAGACTCTAAGCGCTGAACTTCACTCAGGTAGTGGGCGGCATGCGGGAGACTTGCTTAGACATTTGGGAGTCTAAGGACGGGATGTACTAACCTTGCGGAGTATATGCCACCAGACATCGCATTGCTACTGATTGCATGTGCACTAACATATGCGATCAGCACCGCAAAGGACATCTCTTCCGATAAGAGCTGTCCTTTGCGATCAGCGCTGCGCTGTAGACTTCCAGGTTTATGATCCAGGAGTCCATCTGCGCATGCGCAGAGTGACATGGTGGCCTCGGGGCATGCTGGAAGGAATCCGATTGGATCCCTCATACCAGCCTGATGTGGTAGAAGCCCATAGGCTTCTATAAGGTAAAGCTGGCGTTACTCTCCGCATCGGCACCCCAGCATTTTCCATTAAGTACATCCGGTCTAAGTGAGCAGCAGAAAATTGCGACTCTCCTGGATGTTCCTGGATGTTGGGAAGCATACCCATTGGAGGAACAGAAAAGCAATGGCTGACTGTGACCAATCACAGAGCATCCTACATGCAGAGTATCAGCCATGAGACGCTCTGTGTATGTCTGAGAGAGACTTCAGCCCTATAGCTGTAACATATGGTTTTATAATTGTAACATTTTATATGGTACATTGCACCATTCCTGTTCTTTTGGAAGGATGTGGAGATCCCGCACGGAGCCACGAAGCCATCATGGTGGCCTAAGTGAGATCACCATGACAGCTGGAATACGGCTCACGAGAGGCATTTTCTAGAGGACATAACAAAAAAAATTTACCGTCTGACCCAAAGTAAATTATTAATGACCCAATATTCCTGAGAATGGAGATCAGCCCGACCATAACTCATACTGTATGTATAAGGAGTATCTTATATTGCCTGTAATAACTTATGTACAAAAACATTTATATGTACATCTCAATAACCAATTAAAGTTTACAGTTGGTTATAAATGCAATAATTTTATTGAACCTCCCCAGAGTTATATTTAAAATAAATGGAAATAACCAGGCATATATATATATATATAGCGGCTTTATAAAATTGTAACTGGATTTACTGTTAATCTACTATGGAGAAATCTGGAAAAAATAAAATTTGCAATAAGGGTAATGTCAGCAGAACGGTGCCCTGCTTTTCATCTCTTGTGACCTCTACCCACATTCTTTTTAAGAACTGGTATAAAACAGCCTGTTTATCTTAATTGAAGTAATCTAAGTAATATGATTAAATGCACACAGGAAAGTAGCGGGCAATATGTAAAGAGCGGCGCTTGTTTTGTGTGCTCTGAGATACTGCAGACCCCCGAACGTTACATCTTGAGCAGATATGCTGTGTAATCATTAAATACCACATTCTAGATTTGTACATAGTGACAGGAGTTTTCTCTATAGTTATCTCTCTCCTGGAACAGGCTGCGATCCGTCAGAGACTCCGGCCTCTGCAGAGAGACTTGCTGGAACTTTCTCTGGCATGAGACAGTCAGCAGCACTGAGGGCCTAATTCAGAGCCGGACGCTCTGACCCTAGCACTCACTCTGAATCAGGGCCCTCCTACATGAAAATGGTGCGGCCTTGTGGACGCTCGCATATTTGTGGGTTACCACCCACAGCTTATGCGAGCGTCCATGATGATGGTCACGATGGTCAAGACCATCGCGACCATCGGGCTTGCGACGGAGACCCTGCGGTAGGGTCTCGCTGCCACAAGCCCTGGAGTGATTTTGTCTCTATCAGAGCCAAAATCACTCCCACTGACATCACTAGTGATGTCAGTGGGGCCGGACTCAGATGGTAGGCGTTCCCATGGGAACGCCTCCTTCTGGCAGCCATGCCCCCGGCACACCCACCAAAGGGGGCGTGCTGTCAATCAACATCGATAGCACGCCCCCTTTGGTGCGAGACCCGGAGCGACGGAGAGCCCGTGGCTATCCGGGTCTCACGCATGCGCACGACGGAGCTCCCTCCATCGTGCGCATGTGCAGTGGGGCAACATCGACCCGCTTGCGAGCGTCCTGCGCTCGCGAGCGGGTCTGAATGACCCTCTGAGTGCTCCGGGCTGAGACCGTCCTGTCTCACAGCAAATGCAGGAAAAGGGGATTTTTGTGACTTTCTTTTCTCACTTTGAACAAATCCTCCATGACTGGGCTTTTCATTAATTGTGAGAGTTTGATAGTAAACAGAAACATGGAAGGAATGGCGTCACATTGGCATCGGATATGAGGAAATCACGGCTTTTAGACCGGCAGCCAATCAGGGGTGGCCACGTGGATGCCGGTCCATGAGCTGTCATTAGCTCACAGCCAACGCAAAATGAAAAATGGCGCCAAGAAGTGAGAAGGGAGCGGTCACTGGTGCGGTTCATAGCAGACGCAGCGTGGTGGGATGGGAAGTGCGCTGTGAGGGGATGGTGGAGGTATGGAAATATCAGGGGGGCTCAGGATTTAGGCCTGCCTAAGTAAACCACCCTGATATTTCCATACCTCCACTTCAAAATCATCATTGTAATGGGAAATGCGATCTGACCATAGTTACTAACAATAATTAGTGAAAAAAATCCCGGGGGAAGCCCTGTGATAATAACGCCACCTGGAGGGGACGTTATCCAGGGTTTCCCCTGGTTACTGGACTCCTGCTCCACTCTAACAGGCAGAGCAGAGCCCGGAGCCGGCCCCAGTGATCAATTGTGTCGTCTAAACAGATCATACGCTGATCTCTGCCAAAAAAAAAAAAAATTATTAAAAAGAAAAATATGTCCGGTGATGTCCTCCCTCTGGTCAGCTAGTCTCCCATCCTGCACTGGGACCCGGTCATCAGATGACCGGGTCCCAATGTAGGATGGGATGTCAGCTGACCGGAGCCACGGAGGACATCACCGGAGTCCCGATCACTGCAGGTAAGTGCGATTTAGAATCAACAATAGAACAAGGGGCTCCAAGTGCAATTTAGTTAGGGGGGTCGTGAGGGGAGTCACGGGGGGTCGCGATCGTGGGGGGAAGGGCTTATCGACGGCCGGTCTGCGCATAAGTGGGCACTTGTCACAGTATTTTTTGTGAAAATACCACGATAAGTTTGCGGAGGGGATTCGCAGGGACTGAGCTTTATCACTAGCTCTGTCCCTGCAAGGGATTTTTAGTAAATCCCTGTGATATTGGCTGAATTCGCAATGCAATTCTGTTGGTAATATCACACTACAATCTGCATTCAAACAACAACATCAACAGCCGTCCCATTTGTAGCGAGCCCCGGAGTGAGTGAATTTGTCACTTGCTCCAGGGCTTGCTCATGCACACTGCGAGCACTGTGTGTGCGCAGGCCCTCACCATCGAGCCGCTTTTGAGAGCATAGTGCTTGCAAGCGGACCTGAATGAGGGCCAATGTGCGGGTCATTATGATAAACGCTCACAGCGTGTTTTCTCAGCATGATGGAAGACAGGCTGCATGCCAGAGTTCCCTCCTAAACAACAGTATGGGCGCAGCCATGTTGGATTTTGTCACCTGACGCTCTTCCTCCACTCAGAGTGCTGCTCCCAGACCAGCTGATCGCTGCATCCAACCTGGGGATCCTCCCCTATAAATTCCATTTCCTAACAGGCCTCTGTGCCAGTATGTCGCAGCGTTGCAATGCACTGGCACGCCTGCATTCGCCCAACCACCCCGTCATCACACACAAATGACACTTCCTGTCAATCAATGTGCTAAGGGTCTGCGTAGCCTCTGCAAATGCTTTTCCCATCTCAATTGTTAGTTCGGCAACTACGCGCTGTGTTGCATACACATGAGCAATGCGAATTAATCGAACGGTTGCGTGCGTCTTTGCTAATGTGATCCTTGCTGAATCAGGCCCCCAGTCTGTTACATTAAGTTCCTAGATCTGGTAAACAAGTCTCCTGTACCATCTTGCTCACCAGTCTGGATTTACCAATGAGCCTTGTTCTTACAGCCACCATTTGTTCCAACCGATACCTCCAACCACCGGTCTCATATGATGCTTCCAACATCGGACTCATATCAATTAAGTTCTTTAATTCATCAACATCGGTCCAAACCAATCAAGTTCATCAATTCATCAACATCAGTCCCAACAGATCAAGTTCACCAACTCATTAACATCAGATTCTTATCAATTAAGTTCTTCAATTCGTTAATATAGGTTACAAACTGATCAAGTTAATCAATTCTTCAACATCGGATTCAATTCCATTAAGTTCTTCAATTCATCAAACCGATCCAGCTCTCAAACCAGCACCATCAGTCCCAATCCGATTCTGTCCATTCATTCAGTATAATCATCTCCAGTCCCATTAAAAACTGCTGTTCAATAAAGACGTTCTATTCCTGTTCTTGCCTTCAGGCCCATCATCCACTGCCGTATCTATACCCCTCAAATCATTACATGAGGAGGTCCTGGCTCATCCACTGCCGTATCTCTACCCCCTCACATCATTACATGAGGAGGTCCCGGCTCATCCACTGCCGTATCTCTACCTCCTCACATCATTACATGAGGAGGTCCCGGCTCATCCACTGCCATATCTCTATATCCTCACATCATTACATGAGGAGGTCCCGGCTCATCCACTGCCGTATCTCTACCCTCTCACATCATTCCAAGAGGAGGTACTGGCTCATCCACTGCCGTATCTCTATCTCCTCACATCATTACATGAGGAGGTCCTGGCTCATCCACTGCCGTATCTCTACCTCCTCACATCATTACATGAGGAGGACCTGGCTCATCCACTGCCATATCTCTACCCCCTCACATCTATACATGAGGAGGTCCTGGCTCATCCACTGCCGTATCTCTACCCCCTCACATCTATACATGAGGAGGTCCTGGCTCATCCACTGCCGTATCTCTACCCACTCACATCATTACATGAGGAGGTCCTGGCTTATCCACTGCCGTATCTCTACCCCCTCACATCATTACAAGAGGAGGTCCTGGCTCAACCACTGCCGTATCTCTACCTCCTCACATCGTTACATGGGGAGGTCCTGGCTCATCCACTGCCGTATCAATACCCCCTCACATCATTACATGGGGGGGTACCGGCTCATCCACTGCTATATCCCTACCTCCTCACATCATTACATGAGGAGGTCCCGGCTCATTCACTGCCGTATCTCTAATTCCTCACATCTATACATGAGGAGGTCCAGGCTCATCCACTGCCGTATCTCTACTTCCTCACATCTATACATTTGGAGGTCCAGGCTCATCCACTGCCGTATCTCTACTTCCTCACATCTATACATGAAGAGGTCCTGGCTCATCCACTGTCATATCTCTACCCCCTCACATCTATACATGAGGAGATCCTGGCTCATCCACTGCCGTATCTCTACCCCCTCACATCATTACATGAGGAGGTCCTGGCTCATCCACTCCCGTATCTCTACCCCCTCACATCATTACATGAGGAGGTCCTGGCTCATCCACTGCCGTATCTCTACATCCTCACATCATTACATGAGGAGGTCCAGGCTCATCCACTGCAGTATCTCTACCACCTCACACCATTACATGAGGAGGTCCTGGCTCATCCACTGCCGTATCTCTACCTCCTCACATCTATACATAAGGAGGTCCCGGCTCATCCTCTGCCGTATCTCTACCCCCTCACACCATTACATGAGGAGGTCCTGGCTCATCCACTGCCGTATCCCTACCCCCTCACACCATTACATGAGGAGGTCCTGGCTCATCCTCTGCCGTATCTCTACCGCCTCACATCATTACATGGGGAGGTCCCGGCTCATCCACTGCCGTATCTCTACCCCCTCACATCATTACATGAGGAGGTCCTGGCTCATCCACTGCCATTTCTCTACCCCCTCACATCTATACATGAGAAGGTCCCGGCTCATCCACTGCCGTATTTCTACCTCCTCAAATCATTACATGAGGAGATCCTGGCTCATCCACTGCCGTATCTCTACCCCCTCACATCTATACATGAGGAGGTCCTGGCTCATCCACTGCCATATCTCTACCCCCTCACACCATTACATGAGGAGGTCCCAGCTCATCCACTGCCGTATCTCTACCCCCCCACATCATTACAAGAGGAGGTCTCGGCTCATCCACTGCCGTATCTCTACCTCCTCACATCATTACATGAGGAGGTCCTGGCTCATCCACTGCCGTATCTCTACCCCCTCACATCATTACATGAGGAGGTCCTAGCTCATCCACTGCCGTATCTCTACCCCCTCACATCATTACATGAGGAGGTCCTGGCTCATCCACTGCCGTATCTCTATCTGCTCACATCTATACATGAGGAGGTTCAGGCTCATCCACTGCAGTATCTCTACCTCCTCACAGCATTACATGAGGAGGTTCTGGCTCATCCACTGCCATATCTCTACCCCCTCACATCATTACATGAGGAGGTCCTGGCTCATCCACTGCCGTATCTCTACCCCCTCACATCATTACATGAGGAGGTCCTGGCTCATCCACTGCCGTATCTCTACCCACTCACATCATTACATGAGGTCCTGGCTCATCCACTGCCGTATCTCCAACTCCTCACATCATTACATGAGGTCCTGGCTCATCCACTGCCGTATCCATACCTCCTCACATCATTACATGAGGAGGTCCTGGCTCATCCACTGAAGTATCCCTACCTCCTCACATCACTACATGAGGAGGTCCTGGCTTATCCACTGCCGTATCTCTACCCCGTCACATTATTACATGGGGAGGTCCTGGCTCATCCACTGCCATATTTCTACCCCCTCACATCATTACATGAGGAGGTCCCGGCTCATCCACTGAAGTATCTCTGCCCCCTCACATCATTACATGAGGAGGTCCCGACTCCTCCACTTCCGTATCCCTACCTCCTCACATCATTACATGGGGAGGTACCAGCTCATCCACTGCAATATCCCTACCTCCTCACACCATTACATGAGGAGGTCCCGGCTCATCCACTGCCGTATCTCTACCCCCTCACATCATTACATGATTAGGTACCGGCTCATCCACTGCTATATCCCTACCTCCTCACATCATTACATGAGGAGGTCCCGGCTCATCCACTGCCGTATCTCTACCCTCTCACATCATTCCAAGAGGAGGTACTGGCTCATCCACTGCCGTATCTCTATCTCCTCACAACATTACATGAGGAGGTCCTGGGTCATCCACTGCCGTATCTCTACCCCCTCACATCATTACATGAGGAGGTCCTGGCTCAACCACTGCCGTATCTCTACCTCCTCACATCGTTACATGGGGAGGTCCTGGCTCATCCACTGCCGTATCAATACCCCCTCACATCATTACATGGGGGGGTACCGGCTCATCCACTGCTATATCCCTACCTCCTCACATCATTACATGAGGAGGTCCCGGCTCATTCACTGCCGTATCTCTAATTCCTCACATCTATACATGAGGAGGTCCTGGCTCATCCACTGCCGTATCTCTACTTCCTCACATCTATACATTTGGAGGTCCAGGCTCATCCACTGCCGTATCTCTACTTCCTCACATCCACTGCCGTATCTCTGCCCCCTCACATCATTACATGAGGAGGTCCTGGCTCATCCACTGCTGTATTTCTACCCCCTCACATCATTAAATGAGGAGGTCCCGGCTCATCCACTGCCATATCTCTGCCCCCTCACATCATTACATGAGGAGGTCCCGATTCATCCACTGCCGTATCTCTACCCCCTCACACCATTACATGAGGAGATACCGGCTCATCCACTGCTATATCCCTACCTCCTCACATCAATACATGAGGAGGTCCTGGCTCATCCACTGCCATATCTCTACCTCCTCACATCTATATATGAGGAAATCCCGGCTCATCCACTGCCGTATCTCTACCTCGTGACATCTATACATGAGGTTGTCCCGGTTCTCCACTGCAGTATCTGTACCTCCTCACATATATATATGAGGAAGTCATGGCTCATCCCCTGCCGTATCTCTACCTCCTCACATCTATATATGAGGAAGTCCCAGCTCATCCACTGCCGTATCTCTACCTCCTCACATCTATACATGAGGAGGTCCTGGCTCATCCACTGCAGTATCTCTACCTCCTCACAGCATTACATGAGGAGGTTCTGGCTCATCCACTGCCATATCTCTACCCCCTCACATCATTACATGAGGAGGTCCTGGCTCATCCACTGCCGTATCTCTACCCCCTCACATCATTACATGAGGAGGTCCTGGCTCATCCACTGCCGTATCTCTACCCACTCACATCATTACATGAGGTCCTGGCTCATCCACTGCCGTATCTCCAACTCCTCACATCATTACATGAGGTCCTGGCTCATCCACTGCCGTATCCATACCTCCTCACATCATTACATGAGGAGGTCCTGGCTCATCCACTGAAGTATCCCTACCTCCTCACATCACTACATGAGGAGGTCCTGGCTCATCCACTGCCGTATCTCTACCCCATCACATTATTACATGGGGAGGTCCTGGCTCATCCACTGCCATATTTCTACCCCCTCACATCATTACATGAGGAGGTCCCGGCTCATCCACTGCCGTATCTCTGCCCCCTCACATCATTACATGAGGAGGTCCCGACTCCTCCACTTCCGTATCCCTACCTCCTCACATCATTACATGGGGAGGTACCGGCTCATCCACTGCTATATCCCTACCTCCTCACACCATTACATGAGGAGGTCCCGGCTCATCCACTGCCGTATCTCTACCCCCTCACATCATTACATGATTAGGTACCGGCTCATCCACTGCTATATCCCTACCTCCTCACATCATTACATGAGGAGGTCCCAGCTCATCCACTGCCGTATCTCTACCCCCTCACACCATTACATGAGGAGGTCCTGGTTCATCCACTGCCATATCTCTACCCCCTCACACCATTACATGAGGAGGTCCTGGCTCATCCACTGCCGTATCCCTACCTCCTCACATCATTACATGAGGAGGTCCTGGCTCATCCACTGCCGTATCTCTACCTCCTCACATCATTACATGAGGAGGTCCTGGCTCATCCACTGCAGTATCTCTACCTCCTCACATCTATATATGAGGAGGTCCTGGCTCATCCACTGCCGTATCTCTACCCACTCACATCATTATATGAGGTCCTGGCTCATCCACTGCCGTATCTCTGCCCCCTCACATCATTACATGAGGAGGTCCTGGCTCATCCACTGCTGTATTTCTACCCCCTCACATCATTAAATGAGGAGGTCCCGATTCATCCACTGCCGTATCTCTACCCCCTCACACCATTACATGAGGAGGTACCGGCTCATCCACTGCTATATCCCTACCTCCTCACATCAATACATGAGGAGGTCCTGGCTCATCCACTGCCATATCTCTACCTCCTCACATCTATATATGAGGAAATCCCGGCTCATCCACTGCCGTATCTCTACCTCGTGACATCTATACATGAGGTTGTCGCGGTTCTTCCACTGCAGTATCTGTACCTCCTCACATAAATATATGAGGAAGTCATGGCTCATCCCCTGCCGTATCTCTACCTCCTCACATCTATATATGAGGAAGTCCCAGCTCATCCACTGCCGTATCTCTACCTCCTCACATCTATACATGAGGAGGTCCTGGCTCATCCACTGCCATATCTCTACCTCCTCACATCATTACATGAGGAGGTCCTGGCTCATCCACTGCAGTATCTCTACCTTCTCACATCTATATATGAGGAAGTCCCAGCTCATCCACTGCAGTATCTCTACCTCCTCACATCATTACACGAGGAGGTCCTGGCTCATCCCCTGCCATATCTCTACCTCCTCACATCTTTACATGAGGAGATCCCGTCTCATCCACTGGCATAACTCTACCTCCTCACATCATTACATGAGGAGTTCCTGGATCATCCACTGCAATATTTCTACCTCCTCACTTCTTTACATGAGGAGATCCCATCTCATCCACTGCCGTATCTTTACCCCCACACATCATTACACAAGGAGGTCCTGGCTCATCCACAGCCATATCTCTACCACCTCACATCATTACACGAGGAGGTCCTGACTCCTCCACAGCCATACCTCTACCCCCTCACATCATTACACGAGGAGGTCCTGGCTCATCCACAGCCGTATCTCTAGCCCCTCACATCAATACACGAGGAGGTCCTGTCTCATCCAGTGCCGTATCTCTACCCCCTCACATCATTACACGAACAGGTCCTGGCTTATCTACTGCCGTATCTCTACCTACTCACATCTATACATGAGGAGGTCCTGGCTCATCCACTGCCGTATCTCTACCCCCTCACATCATTACATGAGTAGGTCCTGGCTCATCTATTGCTGTATCTCTACCCCCTCACATCATTACATGAGGAGGTCCTTGCTCATCCACTGCCATATCTCTACCTCCTCACATCTATACATGGGGAGGTCCTGGCTCATCCACTGCCGTATCTCTACTTCCTCACATCTATACATAAGGAGGTCCCGGCTCATCCACTGCCATATCTCTACCCCCTCACACCATTACATGAGGAGGTCCTGGCTCATCTACTGCCGTATCCCTACCCCCTCACACCATTACATGAGGAGGTCCTGGCTCATCCTCTGCCGTATCTCTACCCCCTCACATCATTACATGGGGAGGTCCCGGCTCATCCACTGCCATATCTCTACCCCCTCACATCATTACATGAGGAGGTCCTGGCTCATCCACTGCCATTTCTCTACCCCCTCACATCTATACATGAGGAGGTCCCGGCTCATCCACTGCCGTATCTCTACCTCCTCACATCACTACATGAGGAGATCCTGGCTCATCCACTGCCGTATCTCTACCCCCTCACATCTATACATGAGGAGGTCCTGGCTCATCCACTGCCGTATCTCTACCCCCTCACACCATTACATGAGGAGGTCCCGGCTCATCCACTGCCATATCTCTACCCCCTCACATCATTACAAGAGGAGGTCCCGGCTCATCCACTGCCGTATCTCTACCTCCTCACATCATTACATGAGGAGGTCCTGGCTCATCCACTGCCATATCTCTACCCCCTCACATCATTACATGAGGAGGTCCTGGCTCATCCACTGCCATATCTCTACCCCCTCACATCATTACATGAGGAGGTCCAGGCTCATCCACTGCCGTATCTCTATCTCCTCACATCTATACATGAGGAGGTTCTGGCTCATCCACTGCTGTATCTCTACCTCCTCACAGCATTACATGAGGAGGTTCTGGCTCATCCACTGCCATATCTCTAACCCCTCACATCATTACATGAGGAAGTCCTGGCTCATGCACTGCCGTATCTCTACCCCCTCACATCATTACATGAGGAGGTCCTGGCTCATCCACTGCCGTATCTCTACCCACCCACATCATTACATGAGGTCCTGGCTCATCCACTGCCGTATCTCCACCTCCTCACATCATTACATGAGGTCCTGGCTCATCCACTGCCGTATCCATACCTCCTCACATCATTACATGAGGAGGTCCTGGCTCATCCACTGAAGTATCCCTACCTCCTCACATCATTACATGAGGAGGTCCTGGCTCATCCACTGCCGTATCTCTACCCCCTCACATTATTACATGGGGAGGTCCTGGCTCATCCACTGCCGTATTTCTACCCCCTCACATCATTACATGAGGAGGTCCAGGCTCATCCACTGCCGTATCTCTGCCCCCTCACATCATTACATGAGGAGGTCCCTTCTCATCCACTGCCGTATCCCTACCTCCTCACATCATTATATGAGGAGGTCCCGGCTCATCCACTGCCGTATCTCTAGCCCCTCACATCATTACATGGGGGTGTACCGGCTCATCCTCTGCTATATCCCTACCTCCTCACATCATTACATAAGGAGGTCCCGGCTCATCCACTGCCGTATCTCTACCCCCTCACATCATTACATGATTAGGTACCGGCTCATCCACTGCTATATCCCTACCTCCACACATCATTACATGAGGAGGTCCCGGCGCATCC
This sequence comes from Taudactylus pleione, assembly GCA_031769625.1. Lineage (NCBI taxonomy): Eukaryota > Metazoa > Chordata > Amphibia > Anura > Myobatrachidae > Taudactylus > Taudactylus pleione. The sequence continues at coordinate 815,752 of JAUIMM010001440.1, forward strand.
ACTGCCGTATCTCTACCCCCTCACACCATTACATGAGGAGGTCCTGGCTCATCCACTGCCATATCTCTACCCCCTCACACCATTACATGAGGAGGTCCTGGATCATCCACTGCCGTATCCCTACCTCCTCACATCATTACATGAGGAGGTGCTGGCTCATCCACTGCCGTATCTCTACCTCCTCACATCATTACATGAGGAGGTCCTGGCTCATCCACTGCAGTATCTCTACCTCCTCACATCTATATATGAGGAGGTCCTGGCTCATCCACTGCCGTATCTCTACCCACTCACATCATTATATGAGGTCCTGGCTCATCCACTGCCGTATCTCTGCCCCCTCACATCATTACATGAGGAGGTCCTGGCTCATCCACTGCCGTATTTCTACCCCCTCACATCATTACATGAGGAGGTCCGGGCTCATCCACTGCCATATCTCTGCCCCCTCACATCATTACATGAGGAGGTCCCGATTCATCCACTGCCGTATCTCTACCCCCTCACACCATTACATGAGGAGGTCCTGGCTCATCCACTGCTATAACCCTACCTCCTCACATCATTACATCAGGAGGTCCTGGCTCATCCACTGCCGTATCTCTACCCCCTCACATCATTACACAAGGAGGTCCTGGCTCATCCACAGCCATATCTCTACCACCTCACATCATTACACGAGGAGGTCCTGACTCATCCACAGCCATACCTCTACCCCCTCACATCATTACACGAGGAGGTCCTGGCTCATCCACAGCCGTATCTCTACCCCCTCACATCTATTCATGAGGAGGTCCTGGCTCATCCACTGCCGTATCTCTACCCCCTCACATCATTACATGAGTAGGTCCTCGCTCATCCATTGCTGTATCTCTACCCCCTCACATCATTACATGAGGAGGTCCTTGCTCATCCACTGCCATATCTCTACCTCCTCACATCTATACATGGGGAGGTCCTGGCTCATCCACTGCCGTATCTCTATCTCCTCACATCATTACATGAGGAAGTCCTGGCTCATCCACTGCCATATCTCTACCTCCTCACATCATTACATGAGGAGGTCCTGGCTCATCCACTGGCGTATCTCTACCCCCTCACATCATTACACGAGGAGGTCCTGGCTCTTCCACTGTCGCATCTACCCCCTCACATCATTCCATGAGGAGGTCCTTGCTCATCCACTGCCGTATCTCTACCCCCTCACATCATTACTTGAGGAGGTCCTGGCTCATCCACTGCTGTATCTCTACCACCTCACATCATTACATGAGGTGGTCCTTGCTCATCCACTGCCGTATCTCTACCCCCTCACATCATTACATGAGGAGGTCCTGGCTCATCCACTGCCATATCTCTACCCCCTCACATCATTACATGAGGAGGTCCCGGCTCATCCACTGCTGTATCTCTACCTCCTCACATCATTACATGAGGAGGTCCTGGCTCATCCACTGCCGTATCTCTGCCCCCTCACATCATTACATGAGGAGGTCCTGGCTCATCCACTGCCGTATCTCTGCCCCCTCACATCATTACATGAGGAGGTTTTTAGTGTGTCTGACTTTTATTTGTGTCTAGCCAGTTTTTTCCCTGTCTAACTATTGACTGTCTAACATCTGGTGTCTTTCTAGACATTGTCTAACTAATTACTGTCTATCTCTTATACCACACCCATTTTTTAATAGTGTTTTTCTACAGGTCACAGCATTCCCTGTGTGTCAGGGTAAACCAGCACTTGTGGTTCATCAAAACCTCTACAATATCTGTCATGTGTACACTCCCCAAAAGTTATTTAGTCTTATTTTAGTAACCCAATTTAATGGATAGGTCAAATGTACAGTATCTGGAAGAATGGAAAAATTAAATGCTCCTAATAGAGCAGTATTTCTTCTAAATGTGGACGGCCAGGTGAGTGTGTGCTGTTTACCTGGGGAAGAGATGGCACCAGGATGCACTATGGGAAGAATGTAAGCTGGCGTGTGATGCTCTGGGCAACATTCTACTGGGAAACCCTGTTTCCTGGCATTCATGTGGAAGTTACTGTGACAGGTGCCACCTACCTAACCATTGTTACAGACCAATAACGCCCCTTCATGGCAGCACTATTCCCTGATGGCAGAGGCCTTTTTCAGCAGGATTATGCTCCCTGCCACACTACAAAAATCATTCAAGAATGGTTTGATGAACATGACAAAGAGTTCCAGGTGTGGACTTGGCCTCCAAACTCCCCAGAATTCAATACAATTGAGCATCTGTGGGAAGTTCTGGAGAAACAAGTCCCAGCCTATGGAGGCCCCAGCTCGCACCTTATGGGACTGAAAGGATCTGATGCTAACGTTTTGGTGCCAGATACCACAGGACACTATCAGAGGTCTTGTTGAGCCCATGCCCTCACAGGTCAGAGCTGTTTTGGCAGCATCAGGGAGAACAATATTGTGATACCCACGACTTGGTGGCCTTTCCTTCCGACACAAAGTCTTTTATTTTCCAGTTGAACAGTAAGAGGTCTACTTTAACTACTTTAACTCAGAAACAGTCACACATGGACTTTACCATTGAGAGCTGTATTGTCACTTCTATTTTGCAGAATATTTAAAGTTGTTTTGAAAGTCTCACAAAACACTTTCAATCAAATAGCATAAAATTGCAAGGAACCTCACCTTACTGAATAAACTGTAAATGTAATACTTTAACAATGTTTATTCATTACCAGGTTCATACATATATAAATTAAATCACATATATTAGCTACCACGGGTCCCCATAAAGATACAGTATACTGTATAACTCAGTTCAGCTGAATTGGCGACGGTGGTGCATGTTATAAAGCTGGGGGGCTTTTCGGGGTTAAATATCTGAATTATCAATCCAGAGTTATCAAAGAACTGGATAACTTTCACTCTTGCAGTAGTTAATGTTTTGTTCTTCTGAAAGGAAAGAGTTGCAGCTCTCTACCACATGCAAAACTTAGGACCTGATTCAGACCCGCTCGCTAAGGTGCGATCGCTCGCTCTGAGCGATTTTCGGCCATCTGTGCATTCGTATATTTTGCAATGCGCATGCGCAAGCCATTCGTTGCGATCTGATTTTGGTTGCTCGTAAGCCACTATCAGATCGCTGCTTTGAGTGACAGATAGCACCATTTGTGGGTGGTAACAGGGGAAGGTGCTTGTGAGTGGGGGAGTGGTTGTGCGAACGCAGGCATGTCAGGCTGCCAAAACGCTGTTTAAAGGGCGTGCAGAATTAGCAAAGTAGCGTCATTGTACACGTCATCTGCATGTATTTCAGCCCGCACTGATCGCTGTGCTTGCGGCAGGTTAAGGCAACCACAAGGACTGCGAGCAACTCCGATGGCTCTCGATGGTCCCGATTAATCCTACATTTCCCGGAGCTGACGTGTGTTGCGAGTGGCAAGGGGGCATCTTTAGACACTTGCGAGCGCACTTTACCGTAGCTCGCTAAAACATAGTGGGCATACTTAAGCGACACAGTGCGAGTGCTTAATTTAAATATCCGGCCCCTTTTTGCCTGCGAGCGGCCGCATCTTGCGAGCGGGTCTGAATGAGCTCCTCAGTCTTTTCTATCCCATACGATGCTGAGGATATGCTGATCTTTATTGTGCTACAGCGTACTGGCAGAGACTGCGGAGAGCTGCTGCCAATGTCTAGCCGGCTGACTGAGCCTATACTGGGGGTCCTTGTCATTAGTAATTATTAACGTCACAGTAGATGGCTGGCTGCCTTATAATATAGTTTTATAGAGTTGACTCCTGTATGCTGGTATACTAGTCCTCAAATCCTGCAATAAGATGTCTGTAGCTCAGTCTGTGGCTAATCGCTGGGACTCTCACTGTTTGGTGATGCAGGAAGCTGTAGTCAGTTATCTTGGACTTACTAACCTCCATCTAGGCGTTTGCTGTACCCTCTAAGCCAGCAGGATCTGCCAATGATCTGATAGCCGATTATGTAGGACGATGTGCCCCTGCATTACTGTATATTGCTCACCTGCAGCTGTACTGAAGAAGTGAGCGCCTCTCTGTCTGCCTCCACTGGGAGGGAAGAAGCTGCTTACTTGGCTGGAAGATGTCACTGGGACCAGGTTCACCCAGGAGCCGCTGCTACTAATCGCCTCTGCTGTCCAAGAGCCGCTCTGACGATCTCCAGTCACCGGGAACACCTCTATGTCTCAGGAACATGTGCTGCGTCTCCCCACTCTCCTCACCCCTCAGTCAGCACTACAGTCAGGGAGTCTGTCCTCTCTGCTGCCCATGCCACCTGACCCATGTGCAGAATGCCAGGCATCCAGAATAACTGGCACTGCCAACCGCATCCTATAAAGAGTCTTTAGGTGCTGGCCACTGAATACCATTACCCCTAAATAGTTAGCATTATATTTCACCTTAAATGCAAACAGCCCCCTTTCATACAATAAATGAATGCTTATTATATAGCATGAGCAGTCTGACTCTACCCAACAGAATAGTGGGGTACCAAATTATTACACGATGCCTTTAATGTTATGGCTGATCGGTAGATAGACTGTGGTAAAATCAGATTAGGGGAGACATCTCCTGGAGTAAATGGCAGCACTTATCATGCTGCAGGCAATCAATAGCAATTCAGGGCCTCAGTACAAGTATCAGCAACTCGTCCAACTTAGCAGCCTGTGTGGCGGAACCTGAAGTCCCTAAACAAAGAATATGCAGCAAAGCATCTGCATTGGTCAGTCAGCTTCCTGGCCTGTGCTCTACTATTTTGTATTGCCAAGAACCATCTTGTTATACTCCTATTGCTCTCTTTATTCTCAGACATCCACTTCAATAGATGTCTAACCGTTTGCCTTCTACAGTAATTATACATATTTCTCTATCTGGCTCAGTATGTCGGTCTGCAGTACAGGAGCAAAGAAAGATACTCTGTGATTCACATAAGTAATATCACATTGCATAGATTCAGAGGTGACTGCAACGTAGCCCAAGCCACCACATCTAAAGCCACATCTGATCATATTATTATCAAGACTTAAATGAGACGGGAAACTTCTTGGCACAGATGGCTGGTCCCAAGCCTAGATTGGGACCTGGAGATTGGCCATCTGTTTATTTTCCACCACCCACACCCTTTCCCCTGGAACAGTCTTACCAGAGTTTGCAGGAGATCGCCATTACAGGACTAGGGGCTATTGGGGTACACTCAACAGTTCCTTGCCATTACATACCTCTCCACCATTTCCACAAGCTGGACAGCTGTTACAGAGTACCCATGGCTCACCCACGTGCACAGATCTGCAGGCAGTGACTGTAGGTATTGGTCCATAACATGATCTGCGGCCCTGTTGAAGGCTCTGATTGTAGGGGGAGGTTCATCCACTTGGTATCCCCAGCGTTGTGTTCTAACTGAGATTGTGGACACCCAAATGAGTTAAAAGTTTAGTTTGTCATAGTCCTTTGCATCAAAATATGCCATTTGCCGTTCTCCTGACAGGAAGGTGCCAGAAGTCCTGTCCACTGACCTTGAGGCCAACATTCCCTCTCAGCTATTCATCAAAAAGGCTTCATCATCATCATCACTCTTTGTTGTCTTCGCAGAGAATTATAAGCCCAATGGAGCTGAAGCTAGTTGTGGCATCCGGGGAGCATTTCCAAACAAGGCTGCTAGATTCTGCACCACCTCATTTAAAGCTTCACGGTCTTGGTGCTGTTCCCTACAGCATTATTTGTTGCTGCCTCTGGAGTTCATCGATGAACAATTATTGTTGACACCGGATCTCCTCCACATCCAATTGCTGCTGCCTCTGGGTGTCCATAATGGCCAATTGCTGCATCCTTGTAGCCCACGGTAGCCTGTAGTAATGCTTTCACTATATCTTCCATATTATTTCTTCATACAGGTGGGAAGCAGAATCTGACATCTCAGAGCATCTGATGACACTACCAAGAAGTTCACACTATAACAGTCTTTTCTCATGTAAAGGGGGTGTCTGTCACTTAACACTTTTCACATAGGTTTTTATGGCTACAAAGTAATAGCTGTGCTTGCCTTCTCCGCCATGTGTTGCAATATCAGGTTATGGTTGCTGTCTCCTGTGGTAAATGGTGGCACACCAGTCCAGGGCCTTGCTAAAAGTAGCCGGAACAAGTTTTATTAGAAAGCAGAAAATGTTAAAAACATAAAGATAAATATTAACCTGTCCGGCACTAACTAACATACAACTCCCTCTCTCAAGATGGAAAGACCTACAAATCAGCAATTAGCACAGCACTTAAAATATTCTCTCTCTCTCTCTGCAGGCCTCAACCTGCTCACCAGGCAGTGAGAGACAGACTAGAAAAACTAACCCACCTTTATCAGCATCTCACAGGTGGTCAAGTCAAGGTTGCTAACTTTACCAGAAAGAAGCTAGGTACCTGGGGCATATACATTTCCCCTTGACAACTTCACCAGTGTTCTTGTCACTATATATATATATAAAAGAGTGCCTACTAGTGTAAAAGTCTAATTAAAAAATGTGCCTAAATAAAGGAAGTTCCGAGCATATGACCTTTAATGTCAGAGGTGAAGGAATCCAAACAGCAACAAATGCAAAGTATTCAGGAAACACAGCAACAGGTGTAAAAGCAATCAGGTACACACACGAGTAACCTTGGTGATGGTGACACGATGACGGCGCCTTAGTGCGATGACATCGTCAGTAGGAGACCGCCAACCGGGTGAGTGGTCCCGGATTCGGCAGTTGAGCTTTCAGAAGTTGTGCTGCAGTTGTGTATAAAAGTTGACCGAAGATCATTCCCTTATAAGATAAGTCTCCGGATCCTCTTGTCCCTTTATGCACTTTATTTAGGCACTTTATTAATTGACTTTTACACTAGTAGGCGCTCTTTTATCGTTATTTACTTAATTTTACTTTACTGTGTTTCACCTATACACATTTTACTGCAAAGAGCAGCCACCCATTAAATTGGGAAGTGTTTGTACAGTATATATTTATTTTATTTGTTGCACTGAATCCTGTAAAAAGGATTTTTAAAATGTATATATACCTGAGTGCCGTATTCTTTCGCACTTATATATATATATATATATAAACACACAAATGAAAACAGCACACACGTAGCTACAGTCTTAGGCCCTCATTCAGAGTCGTACGCTCTGAGCAGAGCGCACGCTCTGAATGAGGGCCGCCCTCCATAATTCTGGAGCGTCCTTCTGGACGCTCGTATAGCTGTGGGTCACAACCCACAGCCTATACGAGCGTGCAGTTTGATGGCCGCGACCATCGAAACTGCGAGCCGGAGCCTGCGGTTGAGGTTTTCAACTGCAAGGCCCGGAGTTATTTTGGCTCTATCAGAGCCAAAATCACTCCCACTGACATCACTAGTGATGTCAGTGGGCCGGCTTCTGACGGTAGGCGTTCCCTTGGGAATGCCCCCGTCAGGGAGGCACGCCCCCGGCACGCCCACCAAAGGGGGCGTGCTGTCAATCAACATCGACAGCATGCCCCCTTTGATCAGACACAACGAGCGAAGGACTTTCCTTCGCACGTCGCGTCTGGCGCATGCGCACGGCGGAGCTCCCGCCGTCGTGCGCATGTGCAGTGCACAACATCGACCCACTTGCGAGCGGACAGCCGCTTGGGAGTGGGTCTGAATCAGGCCCTTAGTCAACGTTTCCATGCATCAGAATTTTCTTCAGGACACAAAGAGATCAAACAGAAGCAAACCTTAAATAAGTGCTCCCCCTCATATATATATATGTGTGTGTGTGTGTGTGTGTGTGTGTGTGTGTGTGTGTGTGTGTGTGTGTATAAATATATATATATATATATATATATATATATATATATATATATTAGGGGTGTGCACCGGCCACTTTTCGTGTTTTGTGTTTTGGTTTTGGATCTGGATCTTTCTTCGTGTTTTGGATCTGGATTGGTTTTGCCAAAACCACCCTTCCGTGTTTTGGGTTCTGGGTTTTGTGTTTTGGATCTGTATTTTTTTTTTAAAAAGCATAAAAACAGCTAAAATCACAGAATTTGTTGGTTTCTCTGCTCCTATGCTATTATTAACCTCAATAACCTTAATTTCCACTCATTTCCAGTCTATTCTGAACACCTCACACCTCACAATAGTGTTTTCATGTCCAAAAGGTTGCACCGAGGTAGCTGGATGACTATGCTAAGCGACACGAGTGGGCGGCACAAACACGTGACCCATCTAGGAGTGACACTGCAGTGGCAGACAGGATGGCAGTTAGAAAAACTAGGCCCCAAACTGTACATAATGCAAAGAAAAAAAAGAAGTGCAAGATGGAATTGTCCTTGGGCCCTCCCACCCACCCTTATGTTGTATAAACAGGACATGCACACTTTAACAAATCAATCATTTCAGCGCCAGGGTCTGCCACACAACTGTGGCTGAAATGATTGGTTCGTTTGGGCCCCCACAAAACAAGCTGGCAATTAATGTGTCCCTGCACAAACTGGCTCTACGGAGGCAAGATGTCATCCTCATCCTCCTCATCCACCGATTCCTCACCCTCTTCAGTGTGTACATCCTCATCCTCACAAAGTATTAACTCGTCCCCACTTGAATCCACCACCACAGGTCCCTCTGTACCTTCTGGAGGCTGGTCTCCCTGGAAGAGCTGATAATTCATTTTGATGAACATCATCTTCTCCACATTCTGTGGAAGCAACCTCCTACGCCTTTCGCTGACAAGGTTCCCGGCTGCACTAAACACTCTTTCGGAGTACACACTGGAGGGGGGGCAACTCAGGTAAAATAGAGCCAGCTTGTACAGGGGCCTCCAAATTGCCTCTTTTTCCTGCCAGTACAGGTATGGACTGTCTGACATGCCTACTTGGATGCTGTCACCGATGTAATCCTCCACCATTCTGTCAATGGTGACAGTATCATATGCAGTGACAGTAGACATGTCAGAAATTGTTGCCAGGTCCTTCAGTCCGGACCAGATGTCCAAACTTGGTCCTGCCTGCCCTGCATCACCGCCAGCGGGTTGCTTAGGATACCTACGTTTTTTCCTGGCAGCCCCAGTTGCGGGAGAAAATGAAGAAGGAGCCGTTGACGTGTCACGTTCCGCTTCAGCTGACAGTGTGTTCACCAGCAGGTCTTTGCACCTCTGCAGGCTTGTGTCGGCCGGAAAGAGAGACACCACATAGGCTTTAAACCTAGGATCAAGCACGGTGGCCAAAATGTAGTGGTCTGATTTCAACAGATTGACCACCCTGGAATCCTGGCAAAGCGAATGAAGGGCTTCATCCACAAGTCCCACATGCCGAGCGGAATCGCTCCATCTTAGCTCCTCCTTCACTTTCTCCAGCTGCTTCTGCAAAAGCCTGATGAGGGGAATGACCTGACTCAAGCTGGCTGTGTCTGAACTGACTTCACGTGTGGCAAGTTCGAAGGGCTGGAGAACCTTGCACAACACGGAAATCATTCTCCACTGCGCTTGAGTCAGGTGCATACCCCCTCCTTTGCCTATGTCATAGGTGGATGTATAGGCTTGTATGGCCTTTTGCTGCTCCTCCATCCTCTGAAGCATATAGAGGGTTGAGTTCCACCGCGTCACAACCTCTTGCTTCAGGTGATGGCGGGGCAGGTTCAAGAGTGTTTGCTGGCGCTCCAGTCTTCGGCACGCAGTCGCTGAATGGCGAAAGTGGCCAGAAATTTTTCGGGCCACCCAAAGCGTCTCCTGCACGCCCCTGTCGCTTTTCAGAAAATTCTGCACCACCAAGTTTATTGTGTGAGCAAAACATGGGACGTGCTGGAATTTGCCCAGATGTAATGCCCGCACAATATTGGTGGCGTTGTCAGATATCACAAATCCCCAGGAGAGTCTAAGTGGGGTAAGCCACTGGGCGATGATTTCCCTCAGTTTCTCTAAGAGGTTGTCGGCGGTGTGCCTCTTACTGAAACCGGTGATACACAGCGTAGCCTGCCTTGTAACGAGCTGGCGTTTCTGAGATGCTGCTACTGGTGACGCTGCTGCTGTTGCTGCGTAAGGTGATACATCTACCCAGTGGGCTGTCACAGTCATATAGTCCTTAGTCTGCCCTGTTCCACTTGTCCACATGTCCGTGGTTAAGTGGACATTGTGTACAACGGCATTTTTCAGGACACTGAGTACACTTTTTCTGACGTTTCTGTACAGTCTCGGTATCGCCTGCCTAGTGAAGTGGAATCTAGACGGGATTTGGAACCGGGGACACACTACCTCCATCAATTGTCTAAATCCCACTGCACTAATGGCGGATACCGGACGCACGTCTAACACCAACATAGCAGTCAAGGCCTCAGTTATACGTTTTGCTTCAGGATGACTGCTGTCGTACTTCATCCTCCTCGCTAAGGACTGTTGGAGGGTCAATTGTTTAGTAAAAGTAGTGGTGTTCCTACTTCCTCTCTGGGATGATGAACGACTCCCAGCAGCAGCAACAGCAGCAGCGGCAGCAGTAGGCGTAGCAATGCAGGATCCTCCAGAGGAATCCCGGATAGGAGAGTCAGTCATGCCAGTGACATGGCCTGCAGGACTACTTCCGATCCTGACTAAGGAGGAAATTGACGAGGAGGGAGTTGACGGTGTGGTTTGCAGGCGCTTGGATACAACAGGACAACGGGATTTAGGTGTCCCTGGACTGCTTACGGTCTTAGCCAAAGTTTCTGAACTTGACAGTAACTTTTTATGAACGCGCTGCAGGTGCCGTATAAGGGAGGATGTTCCTAGGTGGTTGACGTCCCTACCCCTACTTATTTCACCTTTACATATGGTACATATGGCAAGACAGTTGTTGTCCGGATTTGGATAGAAATATTGCCAGACCAAAGAGGTGGAATGTTTGGTCTTCTGCCCAGGCATGACCGTGATGGGCTTTTTCATCCCACGGACAACAACTGTCTCCCCCGGAGCCTGATTTAAACAAACCACATCACCATCAGAATCCTCCTCGCCAACTTCCTCCTCAGCGCCAGCTACACCAGTATCCTCATCCTGTTGTACTTCAACAGTGACATCTTCAATTTGCATATCAGCAAGTGGACTGTGGGTGCTCCTTTCAGCACTTGCAGGGGGCGTGCAAATGGTGGAAAGAGCCACCTCTTCCCGTCCAGTGCTGGGAAGGTCAGGCATCGCAACCACCACCACACTTGGACTCTCCTTGGGGATTTGTGATATCTTCTTAGAAAGCACAGTTCTTCGCTGTGCTTTTGCCAGCTTAACTCTTTTGATTTTTTTAGTGGGAGGAGGGCTTCCATCGTCATGTGAAGCTGAACCACTAGTCATGAACATACTAGGGATCGACCTTAGCCGTTCCTTGCCACTCCGTGTCGTAAATGGCATATTGGCAAGTTTACGTTTCTCTTCAGATGATTTAAATGTCTTTTTCAAGGTCATTTTCCTGAACTTTGCCATTTGGGATTGTATGTGCCCTCTACTATGACATTGGGCATCGGCCTTGGCAGACGATGTTGATGGCATGTTATCGTCTATGTCATGACTAGTGGCAGCAGCTTCAGCACTAGGAGGAAGTGGTTCTTGATCTTTCTCTATTTTATTTTTATCGGAGAAAGTTTGGTCCTCCATTTATGTTATATCGATTTGATATATACGTGCGGCTAAACACAGAAAATAATTTTTTTTTTGGTTTGGACTGGAGTGTACTTTGTGGGTTACAGCACCCTTTAACGGTCAAGCCAGCCGGCCCTTTACTTATGACACAGGCGCATTCTTGGCACTACTTTGTTGATGCACGTGCGGCTACTGCGCACACAATTCACAAACACAGAAAATAATTTTTTTTTGGTTTGGACTGGAGTGTACTTTCGGGGGTTACAGCACCCTTAACGGTCAAGCCAGCCGGCCCTTTACTTATGACACAGGCGCACGCTTGGCACTACTTTGTTGATGCACGTGCGGCTACTGCGCACACAATTCACAAACACAGAAAATAATTTTTTTTTTGGTTTGGACTGGAGTGTACTTTGGGGGTTACAGCACCCTTTAACGGTCAAGCCAGCCGGCCCTTTACTTATGACACAGGCGCACGCTTGGCACTACTTTGTTGATGCACGTGCGGCTACTGCGCACACAATTCACAAACACAGAAAATAATTTTTTTTTTGGTTTGGACTGGAGTGTACTTTGGGGGTTACAGCACCCTTTAACGGTCAAGCCAGCCGGCCCTTTACTTATGACACAGGCGCACGCTTGGCACTACTTTGTTGATGCACGTGCGGCTACTGCGCACACAATTCACAAACACAGAAAATAATTTTTTTTTTGGTTTGGACTGGAGTGTACTTTCGGGGGTTACAGCACCCTTAACGGTCAAGCCAGCCGGCCCTTTACTTATGACACAGGCGCACGCTTGGCACTACTTTGTTGATGCACGTGCGGCTACTGCGCACACAATTCACAAACACAGAAAATAATTTTTTTTTTGGTTTGGACTGGAGTGTACTTTTGGGGGTTACAGCACCCTTAACGGTCAAGCCAGCCGGCCCTTTACTTATGACACAGGCGCACGCTTGGCACTACTTTGTTGATGCACATGCGGCTACTGCGCACACAATTCACAAACACAGAAAATAATTTTTTTTTTGGTTTGGACTGGAGTGTACTTTTGGGGGTTACAGCACCCTTAACGGTCAAGCCAGCCGGCCCTTTACTTATGACACAGGCGCACGCTTGGCACTACTTTGTTGATGCACGTGCGGCTACTGCGCACACAATTCACAAACACAGAAAATATATTATTTTTTTAGCACTTGGGGGGAGCTCCCCTGATGGACAGAGCACCCCCTGGACAACACTACAGCACCTCTTTAGGACTGGGACACTGCACAGGACTTTGGAGTGGACACAGCCCCTATGGAGAACTGACTGCACAACACAGTCCAGCCAGCCCCTATGGACTTTGAAGTAGTGGACACAGCCCCTATTAACAACAGCAGCACAGCACAACACAGCCAGCCCCTATGGACTTTGAAGTAGTGGACAACAGCAGCACTACACTACACTACACTACACAGCCCTAACTCCCACCCTCCCTCTTCACTGTCCACAGCCGAATGAGAAAATGGCGCCGACGTGGGTACCTTATATAGGATCCAAAACCCGCGAGACTCGGAAGGCGGGATGATGACGTTTTGCCTCGATTTCAGATCCGAGTCAGGCGGGAAAAGTCGAGCCTGATTCGGATCGGACTCGGATCGGGGGGGCTCGGGGGGGTTCGGATTTCAGAAATCCGAACCCGCTCACCCCTAATATATATATATATTTATTAGGGGTGTGCACCGGCCACTTTTCGTGTTTTGTGTTTTGGTTTTGGATCTGGATCTTTCTTCGTGTTTTGGATCTGGATTGGTTTTGCCAAAACCACCCTTCCGTGTTTTGGGTTCTGTTTTGTGTTTTGGATTTGAATTGTTTTTTCAAAAAGCATAAAAACAGCTAAAATCACAGAATTTGTGGGTTTTTCTGCTCCTATGCTATTATTAACCTCAATAACCTTAATTTCCACTAATTTCCAGTCTATTCTGAACACTTCACACCTCACAATAGTGTTTTTATGTCCAAAAGGTTGCACCGAGGTAGCTGGATAACTATGCTAACCGACACGAGTGGGCGGCACAAACACGTGACCCATCTAGGCGTGACACTGCAGTGGCAGACAGGATGGCAGTTTGAAAAACTAGGCCCCAAACTGTACATAATGCAAAGAAAAAAAAGAGGTGCAAGATGGAATTGTCCTTGGGCCCTCCCACCCACCCTTATGTTGTATAAACAGGACATGCACACTTTAACAAAGCAATCATTTCAGCGCCAGGGTCTGCCACACGACTGTGGCTGAAATGATTGGTTCGTTTGGGCCCCCACAAAACAAGCTGGCAATTAATCTGTCCCTGCACAAACTGGCTCTACGGAGGCAAGATGTTGTCCTCATCCTCCTCATCCACCGATTCCTCACCCTATTCAGTGTTGTGTACATCCTCATCCTCACAGAGTATTAACTCGTCCCCACTGGAATCCACCACCACAGGTCCCTCTGTACGTTCTGGAGGCTGGTCTCCCTGGAAGAGTTGATAATTCATTTTTATGAACATCATCTTCTCCACATTTTGTGGAAGCAACCTCCTACGCCTTTCGCTGTCAAGGTTCCCAGCCGCACTAAACACTCTTTCGGAGTACACACTGGAGGGGGGGCAACTCAGGTAAAATAGAGCCAGTTTGTACAGGGGCCTCCAAATTGCCTCTTTTTCATGCCAGTACAGGTATGGACTGTCTGACATACCTACTTGGATGCTGTCACCGATGTAATCCTCCACCATTCTGTCAATGGTGACAGAATCATATGTAGTGACAGTAGACATGTCAGAAATTGTTGCCAGGTCCTTCAGTCCGGACCAGATGTCCAAATTTGGTCCTGCCTGCCCTGCATCACCACCAGCGGGTTGCTTAGGATACCTAAGTTTTTCCTGGCAGCCCCAGTTGCGGGAGAAAATGAAGAAGGAGCTGTTGACGAGTCAAGTTCCGCTTCAGCTGACAGTGTGTTCACCAGCAGGTCTTTGCACCTCTGCAGGCTTGTGTCGGCCGGAAAGGGAAACACCACATAGGCTTTAAACCTAGGATCGAGCACGGTGGCCAAAATGTAGTGGTCTGATTTCAACAGATTGACCACCCTGGAATCCTGGCAAAGAGAATGAAGGGCTTCATCCACAAGTCCCACATGCCGAGCGGAATCGCTCCGTCTTAGCTCCTCCTTCACTTTCTCCAGCTGCTTCTGCAAAAGCCTGATGAGGGGAATGACCTGACTCAAGCTGGCAGTGTCTGAACTGACTTCACGTGTGGCAAGTTCGAAGGGCTGGAGAACCTTGCACAACACGGAAATCATTTTCCACTGCGCTTGAGTCAGGTGCATACCCCCTCCTTTGCCTATGTCATTGGTGGATGTATAGGCTTGAATGGCCTTTTGCTGCTCCTCCATCCTCTGAAGCATATAGAGGGTTGAGTTCCACTGCGTCACAACCTCTTGCTTCAGGTGATGGCGGGGCAGGTTCAAGAGTGTTTGCTGGCGCTCCAGTCTTCGGCATGCAGTCGCTGAATGGCGAAAGTGGCCAGGACTTTTTCGGCCACCCAAAGCGTCTCCTGCACGCCCCTGTCGCTTTTCAGAAAATTCTGCACCACCAAGTTTATTGTGTGAGCAAAACATGGGACGTGCTGGAATTTGCCCAGATGTAATGCCCGCACAATATTGCTGGTGTTGTCAGATATCACAAATCCCCAGGAGAGTCTAAGTGGGGTAAGCCAATGGGTGATGATTTCCCACAGTTTCTCTAAGAGGTTGTCGTCGGTGATCCTCTTACTGAAACCGGTGATACACAGCGTAGCCTGCCTTGGAATGAGCTGGCGTTTCTGAGATGCTGCTACTGGTGACGCTGCTGCTGTTGCTGCGTAAGGTGATACATCTACCCAGTGGGCTGTCACAGTCATATAGTCCTTAGTCTGCCCTGTTCCACTTGTCCACATGTCCGTGGTTAATTGGATATTGGGAACAACTGCATTTTTCAGGATACTGAGGACACTTTTTCTGACGTTTCTGTACAGTCTCGGTATCGCCTGCCTAGTGAAGTGGAACCTAGATGGGATTTGGAACCGGGGACACATTAACTCCATCAATTGTCTAAATCCCACTGCACTAATGGCGGATACCGGACACACGTCTAACACCAACATAGCAGTCAAGGCCTCAGTTATACGTTTTGCTTCAGGATGACTGCTGTCGTAATTCATCCTCCTCGCTAAGGACTGTTGGAGGGTCAATTGTTTAGTAAAAGTAGTGGTGTTCCTACTTCCTCTCTGGGATGATGAACGACTCACAGCAGCAGCAGCAGTGGCAGCAGGAGGCGTAGCAATGCAGGATCCTCCAGAGGAATCCCGGATAGGAGAGTCAGTCATGCCAGTGACATGGCCTGCAGGACTACTTCCGATCCTGACTAAGGAGGAAATTGACGAGGAGGGAGTTGACGGTGTGGTTTGCAGGCGCTTGGATACAACAGGACAACGGGATTTAGGTGTCCCTGGACTGCTTATGGTCTTAGCCAAAGTTTCTGAACTTGACAGTAACTTTTTATGAACGTGCTGCAAGTGCCGTATAAGGGAGGATGTTCCTAGGTGGTTAATGTCCCTACCCCTACTTATTTCACCTTTACATATGGTACATATGGCAAGACAGTTGTTGTCCGGATTTGGATAGAAATATTGCCAGACCAAAGAGGTGGAATGTTTGGTCTTCTGCCCAGGCATGACCGTGATGGGCTTTTTCATCCCACGGACAACAACTGTCTCCCCCGGAGCCTGATTTAAACAAACCACATCACCATCAGAATCCTCCTTGCCAACTTCCTCCTCAGCTACACCAGTATCCTCATCCTGTTGTACTTCAACAGTGACATCTTCAATTTGCATATCAGCAAGTGGACTGTGGGTGCTCCTTTCAGCACTTGCAGGGGGCGTGCAAATGGTGGAAAGAGCCACCTCTTCCCGTCCAGTGCTGGGAAGGTCAGGCATCGCAACCGCCACCACACTTGGACTCTCCTTGGGGATTTGTGATATCTTCTTAGAATGCACAGTTCTTTGCTGTGCTTTAGCGGGAGGAGGGCTTCCATCGTCATGTGAAGCTGAACCACTAGTCACGAACATACTAGTCATACTAGTATGACACACACTAGTCATAGGGAAAGACCTTAGCCGTTCCTTGCCACTCCGTGTCATAAATGGCATATTGGCAAGTTTACGTTTCTCTTCAGATGATTTAAATGTTATTTTTAAGGTCATTTTCCTGAACTTTGTCATTTGGGATTGTATGTGGCCTCTACTATGACATTGGGCATCGGCCTTGGCAGACGACGTTGATGGCATGTTATCGTCTATTTCATGACTAGTGGCAACAGCTTCAGCACTAGGAGGAAGTGGTTCTTGATCTTTCTCTATTTTATTTTTATCGGAGAAAGTTTGATCCTCTATTTATGTTATATCGATTTGATATATACGTGCGGCTAAGGCGCACACAAACACAGAAAATATTTTTATTTTTGCTGGAGAGTAGTGCACTTTGTGGGTTACACCACCCTTTAAGAAATAAGCCAGCCGGCTCTTCACTTATGGGACACAGGCGCACGCTTGGCGCTGCTCCTTTGTTGATGCACGTGTGGCTACTGCGCACACAATTCACAAACACAGAAAATATTTTTTTATTTTGTTTGGAGTATACTTTGGGGGTTACAGCACCCTTTAACGGTCAAGCCAGCCGGCCCTTTACTTATGACACATGCGCACGCTTGGCACTACTTTGTTGATGCACGTGCGGCTACTGCTAACACAATTCACGAACACAGAAAATATATATTTTTTTTGTTTGGCGTGTACTTTGGGGGTTACAGCACCCTTTAACGGACAAGCCAGCTGGCCCTTTACTAATGGGACACAGGCGCACGCTTGGCAGTGCTCCTTTGTTGATGCACGAGCAGCCACAGTGCACACAATTCCCAAACACAGAAAAAATATATTTTTTTTAGCACTTGGGGGGAGCACCCCTGATGGACAGAGCACCCCCCGGACAACACTACAGCACCCCTTTAGGACTGGGACACAGCACAGGACTTTGGAGTGGACACAGCCCCTATGGACAACTGATTGCACAACACAGTCCAGCCAGCCCCTATGGACTTTGAAGTAGTGGACAACAGCAGCACTACACTACACTACACTACACTACACTACTCTGCACTACACTACACTACACAGCCCAGCCAGCCCTAACTCCCACCCTCCCTCTTCACTGTCCACAGCCGAGTGAGAAAATGGCGCCGACGCGGGTACCTTATATAGGATCCAAAACCCGCGAGACCCGGAAGGCGGGATGATGACGTTTTGCCTCGATTTCAGATCCGAGTCAGGCGGGAAAAGTCGAGCCCGACAGATCGGCCTCAGATCGGGGGGGTTCGGATTTCAGAAATCCGAACCCGCCCACCCCTTGTATACAGTTAGTAACTGCTCAGGTAACAGGATCATAATCTTTAGGTTATAAATTATTGAAGTGAGACACTAACATAAGTAGGAAAACCATTTGCTTGCATTTACAGGTTATGTGATATATTTATATATATATATATATATATATATATAATATTTATATATATGTAATATAAAATATTATTTAATATAAAGAGAATGTGTTAGTTGAGTAAATAGAGTTGTGTTATGGGCAGCAATGTACATTGGCATGTGATAAAGAGCCTTTAAGCTGCCTGTTCCAGCAATCTTATCCTGCTGTGTAACTTACTTCCAGTATATAATAGATTCTCCTATTGGTTATAACAGTACAGGAATTCTGTTACACATAGAGTATAAATGCAAAATAATAGAGCAGTAAAACCATACAGATATACCCAGTGATAGTTTATATAGTGAGAAACACAATACATAGCTAGAAAAGCATTGCCCAATAATGTAGAAGAATGGGGGGAGGGTAGAGTCACTAGGCCATGGTTTACCAAAACCGCCAATGACCCACAGCTGTTACTGATGGTTTTTAAAAGGCATCGCTAATAAGTGCTAAACCAGCCGGATTTACCATTTATTACTGGTGCCATTTTCAATCCATCAGTCAAAGCTGCAGGTAATTGGTGGCTTTGATAAACCATGGCCTAGTGACTCTACCCAGAGATATTATCCCATACATCAGGGGTAGGCAATGCTGGGCACTCCAGCTCCTGTAGAACTACACATGACAGCATGCCTTGAAATAGCTTTAGCAGGCCCCAAAAGTAAAACTCTGGCAGAGCATGCTGGTAGTTCCATTGCACCTGGAGTGCCGCACATTGCCTATCCCTGCCCTAAAATATTAGCCCCAAATATGTCAGTATCCATCAATAAGTATAACTGATCTTCAGTTTGTCTCAATTGGGCTCTCACTGAGTTTTTACTGTCACTCATTAGATAAGAGAAAATCATTATCTCCTGTCACTCCTGTAAGTGTTTCATGTTGCAATCCCACAGGTGTGACACTTCCATAAGGCTGGATGGTGCCGACTTATGTTGGAGATTAGGGGCCATTGGGAGGTTCATACTGAGAATTTCCATCTCTCTTTTCTTGCAGACTGACAATGAGGACCTACAAAAAGAACTGGCCCAGGTCCGGCAGCAGCACAGCACGGAGGCAGAGCAGCTGTATAGTATTATATCTGTGCTCAGTGACCAACTCAGAGGGTATTTATATTCTGTCATGTAACACTGTATATACTCTGGTAGTAAGTCAGTTATATAGATGTAACTAAATTATGTAATACTGTATATACTATGGTAGTAATCATTTGTCTAGGTCACTGGTTCCCAAACATTTTCGAACCACGATTATCAGCATTTTTTCCACGTGAACCCTGGGCCAAAAGTTTCTTATACCCCTTTCAGACATACGACCCGGGAAATTTCCTGCTCAGACCCAGGAATTTCCCCTGTGTAAAATCCCGAGTATTTGGTGGAGACCCCCCTTTCACACTACGTAGTCTACCCGGGAAATTCCCGGGTAGACCCCTTTCAGACACAAGCCGGGTATTTTTGTTTTATATACACTGGATGTATTCTCCACCTCTCACTTCCTTCTCTGACACGTCAGCGCCACAGCCTAATCTGGACATGTCCCCCGAGATGTGCTAGGGGAGAGCGGGGGACTAGCCAGGCTGGAGCCAGTACTGCCATTCTGTAATGGGTCCCCGGGCTGCAGTGACAGGGGAGGCCCACTCTTGGAGCCAGGTTGATGGCGTTGCGCTAGAGCCTCTGCGCATTGCCCCTCGCAATAGGGGCAGTAGTGGTGGTCCAGCGGGAGTGTGGACGGGTGGTGAGCGGCAGCGTTGAGCGTCCTATAGGATGCTCTGCACTGTCAGCTACATATCAAAGCTGCTTGGTGCTGCCCGGGAGTAGTAAATTCCCAGATAGCACCATTCACACAGAGGCAGGGTAATTTCCCAGGACTTAAGTCCCGGGAAAAACCCTGGTCGATTGCAGGGGCAGCTACCCGGGAACGTGTTCCCGGGTAGGTACCTTTCAGACAGACTTGGCTTCCTGGGAATTTGGCTGAGGCAGGCCAAATTCCCGGGAATCTCGAGATGTCTGAAAGGGGTATTATTGAGAAATTCAGAACAAATTAAATAAAGTAAATTCTATGTCACCCTTAGGTTCAGTTATGTGGCGGATGACAGGGCTGTGCTTCTTTTTGTCCACATATTCTTTGATTGGCAGCCATTAGCACTGATTTTACCTATCACACTGGCTAAAATTATTTTATTTGGTACTGGACCACCACTCCGAGATACCCCTGCATGTGCACTGAGGGACCCAGGATGCCACGGCACACAGTTTGGGAAGCACTGGTCTAGGTGTAATTATGTAACACTGTATATACTCTGGTAGTAAGTCATTAGTCTAGGTGTAACTATGTAACACTGTATATACTCTGGTAGTAAGTCATTAGTCTAGGTGTATCTATGTAACACTGTATATACTCTGGTAGTAAGTAATTTGTCAAGGTGTAACTATGTAACACTGTATATACTCTGGTAGTAAGTCATTTATTTAGGTGTATCTATGTAACACTGTATATACTCTGGTAGTAAGTCATTTATCTAGGTGTAACTATGTTACACTGTATATACGCTGGTAGTAAGTCATTTATCTAGGTGTAACTATGTAACACTGTATATACTCTGGTAGTAAGTAATTTGTCTAGGTGTAACTATGTAACACTGTATATACTCTGGTAGTAAGTCATTAGTTTAGGTGTAACTATGTTACACTGTATATACTCTGGTAGTAAGTAATTTGTCTAGGTGTAACTATGTAATACTGTATATACTCTGGTAGTAAGTCATTAGTCTAGGTGTAACTATGTAACACTGTATATACTCTGGTAGTAAGTCATTTATCTAGGTGTAACTATGTAACACTGTATTATACACTGGTAGTAAGTCATTTATCTAGGTGTAAAGAGGGTCAGAGGATAATGTACTGCTGATTATGCTCATGCGCAAAACATTAGCTCAGTGATTATGCTCATGCGCAAAACATTGTGACTAGCCCTACAGTGCATGCATTACACAGAGTGTATGCACAAAGGAGCTTCTACCAATGGGACAGACAGTATCAGAAATGGGGCGGGAGAATGATGGGTGTTCCTGTGCGCTGACTGGGAGGTGAACTTAAATAAATAAATAAATAAAACTGCACATTATCTCTTAGTGTGACCATGAGGAACGCCATCCTGGAACAACAGCTGGAGAAGGATCAAACAGCGACAATGGATCAGGATGAACATCAGGTCAGTGATAATGATAATGAGCCCATCACCTGCACACAGTATAGGCAGCCAGTCTATTTATCTGCAGGAGACCTAGTTACCAATATTCCCAATAATGCACATGAGATTGTGGCCACTATCGGAGAGGGATCCTTTGGATGATGTTACACCGATATCACCACAGCTACATGTAACACACCTGATCCAGGGGTAGTATAGTGACCTGGTCAGTGTGAGGATATAGATATACAGAGGTGGAAGTGGCCCGATATACAGCGACAGGCTATACCATATCTTCTCCCATGGCTCTCATTGTATGGCCATATTAACTAATCTGTCCTCTCTCCCTCCCCTTCTCTCTGTGCCTGTATTGCAGACTGATCAATCACCAGCTCCCTGTGCCCAAACACCCAGCACCAGGGATGGCAGGAGGCGGCTCTGGACCTCTATCCGTGCCATCTTCCAGAGAATACAACACTTTTTCAAAAGAGAGAGGCCCAGCGCACCCAAGAGCCCCAGCACTGATGCAGCACCCCTTAGTGCCATGCAGATGCAGGTAATTGTATGAGGAGTCATTTGTACACAAGTAATGTTGCAGTATTTACTGTATTAATAACTTCTAAAGAATGGATGGAGGTAACTGTGCTTAAAATTAGAGGTAAAAGAACTATATTCTATAGAAATAAGCATCACTTTTTGGTTATAATCACAACTTTTTATGACTTGTAGATCATTCAGAGAGAGATAACTGACCTGAGCCAGATGCTGCAAAGCAGGAGAGAATACCTCCAGCAGGTCCCCCTCATGAGAGAGGCAGAGGAGACATCCAGGAGAGAATACCTCCAGCAGGTCCCCCTCCTGAGAGAGGCAGAGGAAACATCCAGGAGAGAAGCAGAGGAGCTGAGAGAACAACTACAGGAGGAGAAAGCAGAGAGGGGAAGGCTGGCAGCATTAATATCAGATAACAGCAAGAAGATGCAGGTTATGGAGGACGAGCTAACCATCGCTAAGGCAGCAACAAAAGGTCACAATAAGCTGCAAAAACAGTTTAACAAACTGGTGGCCAAGCTAAAGAAAAAAGACCAGGACATAGAGGGGCTACAGCAGGAGATCACTGTGCTGAAGACACGGATGGATGGCGTCGGGGCAGCGAAAGCTGAAGAAAATAATAACTAAATGATCAGGAGAGCCCGGATCAATGTAGCTTAGGGAACAAACTCTTTAATCTTTTAAAAACAAAAATAAAACTTTTTTTTTGAAATCTAAACTTATGTCTTCTAGTAACACCGTTTTTGAATAAGATCTTTGGAACATGTTTGAATCACAATCGTTAGTAAAAATGAAACTTATGAATAATTAGAAATAATTATAAAAACTTAGTTAGCTCAGTCTTAATCAGATCACTCTTGGCTGACAGCAAGGCAGCTGCCGAAGCAGGTGGGGTATGAGATGCCCACATGCACTTTACACATATGTACTCACTACGCTATCGCTTGCCACACTATACCACCATCACTATGCAAACTGGCAACATCGCAACTATAGCTACATGAAACCGCAACTTGCACACAGTATTTTTAAAAAGTTATAGGAGTTTAAATCTAGCTGGGGTATGTTACGCCCCACCTAGTTCACAGAAGATTAATAGAAGGTTCCTTGTCAAACACATGTCTCACTATTATGGGACAGACCATTGTATACTTAAATGTGTTTATTCGAGATTAAATTACTTATTTTAAAAAATATGTGATGGACCTACATTCAGGATTTACAGCTGCTGGGACACCTATGAGTCTTGTTTCTTTAGCACCTTTAGTTGAGAGGACATCAGGAAGCAAGTTTCAATGTTTGTTCCTTGTTTGTCACCCCAAAGTTCTGCTGAATTGTGTACAGTTATTGTGTATTGTGCTTTGGTTCATATAAAAAAAATAAAATACACAATTGGTACATTAAATATTAGTGGAACAGGGGACACTACAGTGTGGTATAATGTGAACTAGGGGCACTACAGTGTTATAATCTGAACTGGATGCACTACAGAGTGGTATATTTTGAACTGGGTGAACTACAGTGTGGTATAATGTGAACTAGGGGCACTACAATGTGTTATTATATGAATTGGATTCACTACAGAGTGGCATAATGTGAACTGGGGCACTACAATGTGCTATAATATGAATTGGATTCACTACAGAGTGGCATAATGTAAACTGGGGAGCTACAATGTAGTACAATATGAACTGGGGCACTACAGTGTGGCATAATGTGAACTGGGCACTATCTTGTAGTTTAATGTGAATTGAGGGAACTACAGTGTGGCATGATGTATACTGGGGCACTACAGTCTTGTATAATGTGAACTGGGTATAACAGTTTTATAAAACACTGCAATACATAAAGGAAAACATAACACTGCTTTATTACAAATTGAAACATATCAGGCTTATATAAAATAGCAAACTATAATACATATTGCAAAACACACCATTAATTGCCAACATCTAGATACACATAGCAATGGCTGAGCAGTGCGTAATAGGAAATGAGGACTCCCAGCAGCAGTTGCCTAATGAATACAGAAACTTTCCTATTACAGCGCAGTGTTCTCCCCAGAAAATTTTACCAGCCGGGTGGCATCAGGAAGTAGCTGGGTGGGTTCCTTCGCAATAATAAAATGTTTTAAATCCTAACCTTATAATAATTTAAACTTGAAATAACAATTTATATTTCTCTTTCATCCACTAGGGGACACTGGAGGTGCTTATGCTGGGGTATAGAGGCGTGGATAGCTTGAGCCGGCACTTTAAATAATTTAGAAGTGTGAAGCTCCTCCCCCTCTATGCCCCACCAGCCTTCAGTTTAGAAAATGTGCCTACGGACCTGGTCACAACCTTCTGTGCTCCAGCAACACATCTATTTTATTTAATTAGTTTTATTATTTTCTAACATCTTTTTTAACACCTTTTAGGTACCCTTCACCCCCTCTCTAAAGGTGGGGTCCGGGTACCTGGCGCCCTGTCCTTAATAGAAGGCAGGAAGGAGTGCACAGTGCTTATACTGAAAGCACTGACAGCTCCTTACCGCCACACACACACACAGCACTTCTACAAAGCCGGGCAGCCTGGCAGTCTTCAGAAGCGGCTGCCGGTCAGGTGACTCCCCCTCAAGAAGGAAGTGCTGTTCGGAGGGAAGCCGTCCAGGAGCGCAGTGAGTAAATCACCTGTGCATCCCCTGTCTCCTGCCCTGCGGCCAGCGTGGGATGCAGAGAGCTCTGGTAATAGAGCTTCTCCCCCTCTTCCCACTGCGGAGCGGCTGGAGGCTCCCGTTCAGCGGGGCTTGAACAGCGGCTACAGCGCTGCTCATTGAATGTGTCTCCCCTCTCCCTGCTGCTGAGCACAGCAGGGCTTGCAGGGGGAGATGATTACTTAGTGTGGCAGCCATATTAGAGCCCCTGTGGGCTTGAGGAAGGGGGGCGGAGCTTAACAGCGCGGGCCCCCTGTCCCATTTACGCGGCAGCGGCTGTGAGAACAGGACGGCTGCTGTTTGTTTAACCCACTGTTGCCTGCATCTCTCCATTATAGGTAGTGTGCAGCACATGCAGAAGGCTGATTCTCCTGACTACATCCCTGGCAAGAGGCTGTGAGTAATCACTGGGGTGTAAGTGCAGGGAATGTAATCTGTGGGAAGGGGTTCCTCTTCCTCTGTGTCCCAACCAGCCTTCTGTTTTATTTCTAATTCACTCATGGTGTACCTCTGGGTGACTGTGTGTATCCATGTCAAACAGAACAAAAGCGGCTCAGAAGATGTTTGTCTGTTCTAAGTGTAACAACAAGCTATCCAGGCCGCATGCCGCTGGATCCATGTTATGTGATGCTTGTATAGCAATAGATACGATGGCTATTACTGCCACACCTGCTCCTCCATGGGCCGCTGACATGGTAGGAGTAATGACGGATTTGAGTCAGAGTTAACTGAGGCACGTAAGTCTCAGCCTCTCTAGGTGGCTGATTTAACCAAGTCTTTAGACACCCTGGTACAGCTTATGGGTACAGCGGCATCCGCACCCTCCATGACACACGTACTCTGACGACTGTTCTCCAGTCAGAGGAGTCGGATAAAGAATTCCTCACTACGGAGAATTGGAGGACACATTACAGGACAGTACCTCTCAGGAGTTGACATCCACTTCTCCCGGGGTGGAATCTCTAATTTTGGCAGTTAAAAAATAAAAAAAATTTACCTGAGGATGTAATTCCTGCATCCCAGCAGTGTGAATTTTTTCATGAACAAAGAGCTCTGTGGTTTTTCCGTTCTCACAACTTCAACAGCAGCTCTCAGTGGCCTGGAAACAACCGGGCAAACGGTTCCAAATTCCGCGCCAGTTTCCGTCTAGCTACCCTTTTCCATCATCCATGATGGACAAGTGAGAAACGCCTCCTCCAGTAGATGCGTCCGTCTCCCGTCTCTCTAAGAAAACTCCCAGTACCAGGGGCTACAGTACTAAAAGATCCTTCGGATTGTAAGTTGGAGACAACGCTAAGATCTATTTATACTGCAGCGGGTGCTCAACTTAGACCCACCCTTGTTACCGCTTTGGTTAACAAGGCGGTGATTTGCTGGGCTGACCAGTTGATTACCGGTTTGGACTCTGGTACCTCCAGAGCAGAGTTACGTCTACTTGCAGAACACATATGTGAGTCTGCAGTTTACTTGGGCGAAGCTTCAAAAGATATCAGTCAGATTAGTGCTCGCATATCCGCTTCTGCTATTTCGGGGCGCAGAGCCCTCTGGTTGCGCGCTTGGCATGCGGATGCAGAATCTAAGCATGCGGTGGAGGGTTTACCATTCACTGGCGATATGCTTTTTGGCCCAGAATTAGCCAAATGGATATTCCAGTCCACGGGGGGTAAGTCTTCCTTCCATCAACTGCTCCGACCCCCAGAAGATCTTACAATGGATCTTCGTTTCATTCCTTTCGTGGTAGAGCCAGAGGTGCTCCCACGCAACCTAGACAGCAGGGGTAGAGGTCGTCCACACACGGTTGCACGTAGACCAGAGCCTAAACCAGCAACAAAAAAAAAAAAACAGGTGGCATGACGGTTTTCCGTCCCACCTGGTACCTTCTGCAGTGGGAGCCCGTCTGCAGAACTTTCAACAAGTTTGGAACCACCAGACCTCTACAGACCCGTGGATCCACAGACTCATTTCCCTGGGGTTCCGAATAGACTTCGAAGTCCCCCCTCCACCTCGGTTCTTCACTACAAGTCTGCCAACACCTGCCACCAGTATGGGACTGGATCATCGTAACAACGGATGCCAGCCTTCGAGGATGGGGAGCAGTAGTCCTCGATTATTACTTTCAGGGTCGATGGTCCCCCCTCTAGAACAGAAGTGGCCCATAAATGTATTGGAATTCAGAGCGAATTACAATGCTGATAGACAGAGATTTTAAAGACTCGTCCGGTAAGAGTTCAGTACGACAACGCGACGGCCGTCACTTACATCAACCGCCAAGGAGGGACTCGGAGTCGCATGGCTATGCAAGAAGTAACTCAGATCCTCCGGTGGGCCGAGAACCAGTCAGAATGGCAGCTTCATCCAGATGTGTTCAACGCGCTGATACGTCAATGGGGATGTCCTCAGGTGGACCTCATGGCGTCACGATTGAATCATCAGCTCCCATTATACGTGTCAAGTCGAGATCCGCAGGCGGAAGCAGTAAACGCTCTAACAAGTCCGTGGATCTACGACTTCGTTTACATTTTTCCTCCGATTCCGCTTCTTCCTCGTCTTTTAGAAAGGATAAAACAAGAGACAGCCTCTGTAATTCACGTGGCTCCAAACTGGCCTCAGAGAAGTTGTTGGACGATCAGTGGCCCCTTCCTCTGCGCCCGGATCTTCTACAGTAGAGCCTTTTCATACACCACAACTTAGCGCAGCTGCGTTTAACGGGTGGCTCTTGAAACCGATATCCTAAGACGCAAAGGTATCCCAGACACGGTTATTCCCACCATGCTACGCGCCAGGAAGCCAGTTTCGGCTGCGCATTATCATCGCATCTGGCGTGCTTATATCTCACGGTGTTCCAGTCAGGCTCTTCCATCTAGGACTTTTAGTTTGTCCCGGTTTTTTGCTGGGTCTGGATTCTGGCCTTCGTCTGGGAACCTTAAAGGTGCAGGTTTTCTGCCCTCTCCATTTTCTTTCAAAGGAAATTGGCCCTCATTCCTGAGGTGCAGACGTTTCTTCAAGGGGTCTTGCGCGTGCAGCATCCTTTTGTACCTCTAATAGCTCCCTGGGGACCTTAACTTGGTGCTTCTGTTTCTTCAGTCGCCCATGTTTGAACCTTTGGAGAAGGTTGATCTTAAGTACCTGTCTTGGAAGACGGTCCTCCTCTTGGCTCTCGCTTCGGCTTGTAGGGTTTCGGAATTGGGTGCTCTGTCCTATAAGCCACCTTACCTTGTGTTTCATGCTGATAGGGCAGAACTCCGGACAGTAGCCGCCTTCCTTCCCAGGGTAGTGTCAGCTTTTCATATTAATCAGCCTATTGTGGTACCATCGTTGGTGGAGGACTCTGGTGGTCCTTCTACCTTGGATGTGGTTAGGGTTCTCTGGATCTATGTTGTTTGGACAGCATCCCTCCGTAAGTCCGAGTCGCTTTTTGTCCTCTAAGATGCTGTTCGCATGGGTTGGCCAGCATCTAAGCACGTTGGATCCGGCTGACTATCATCAGGCTTATGTTAGTGCCGACCGTTGGCCTCCTTCGTCTATTTCAGCTCATCCCACACATTCTGTGGGTGCGTCATGGGCGGCCGGTAGGGGAGCATCCACGTCACAGTTGTGCCTTGCGGCCAGTTGGTTTTCAGTTCACACGTTGTCAGATTTTACAAATTTGATACGTTTGCTATGCCGGTATCCCGTTTTGGCCGCCTGCAGGCGCCGCAGAGCGCTCCCGCCCATGGGGAAAACTTTGGGACATCCCCAGCGCAAGCACCTCCAGTGTCCCCTAGTGGATGAAAGAGAAAATGGGATTTTGGTACCTACCGGTAAATCCTTTTCTCTGATTCCACAGGGGACACTGGACACCCTCCTCTGCACTCTTAGCCTGCCTGTTCGGCTTGTTCCATATGTTGTATGATTCAGTTATTGTGTGTTGTTCTCTTCCTTTTTTTACTCCGCTTGATCTCCATCTCCTCTCGGTCTTCATTTTCTAAACTGAGGGCTGGTGGGGCATAGAGGGGGAGGAGCTTCACACTTCTAAATTATTTAAAGTGTCGGCTCCAGCTATCCACGCCTCTATACCCCAGCGTAAGCGATCTCCAGTGTCCCCTGTGGAATCAGAGAAAAGGATTTACCGGTAGGTACCAAAATCCCATTATTACTTCTCTTCATTTTAGAGGCCCCACTTGCTGGCACCAAAGAATTTATTTTTGATAGAGGCTTCAGATACAGGCCCCACTTGCAGGCTACACAAAATATATTTATTATACAGCTCTACAGATACAGGCCCCACTTGCAGGCTACACAAAATATATTTATTATACAGCTCTACAGATACTGGTCCCACATGCAGGCTCTCTTTAATCAGTTCAGGTGACTATTCCTGCACTGTGCGCCCGTGCTTTTATACAGGAGGAGATTTTTGTGCCCTCCAGCCTGCACTGTGATGGAATATAATTTGTATATATCTGCCTGAATCATGCAGATCTCTGCACCTGCACCGCCTCCAGCTCTCCGTCCGCTAGAGCAGCAGTCAGTATTATTATTATTGGCATTTACCCCTACCCAAGCACTTGCACATGCAGGGGGGTTCTCAGTACACAGAAACCCCCCTGATGGAAAATTCCCTCCCCCTACACTGGGTGTCATAGGGGGCGGGGCCTATGTGGTAAGCTCCAGTCCTTATCCCGGCGAATCACTTAGGTACTTTATCAAAATGTCAGCACTTTATTGTGCTTTTGTCAAGCAATACAACATTTTTGTATTACTTCTATGTGTAAAGTCCGCTGCTTGCTCTAAGCTTCGGAGGGCAGCAGCCAAGTGCTTTTATTTGGAACCATTGAGTGTCGGATATCTCTATCTCTTTCTCTCTCTCTATACAGATACGTATATATCTATAAGCTCCTGCACCCACCAGGGGAGGGGATGAGGGTGAGAATGAGCTAAACTTCTGGCGGCATTGAGGTGAGCAGGGCTATTGGTGATGACAGAATTTTTTTTTTTTCCTGGGTGCACTGCAGTCAGTGTATCATGTGGGCCTGTTTTCAATGGGAGGCTTGTAGCTGCAGCTCCACCCTGTGTGCATGTTAGCCTGCCACACCACCAGTGTCAAAATAAAAACAATTTTTTTGGTGTGTGCGTGTTAGCCTGCCACACCACCAGGTGCGCAAGGTTGCTGTGCTGCCTGTGTCGTTTATCAAGAGGCTGCTGCCTCATTCGGGTGCTCTCCCTCCCATGTGCCCAAAAATAATTAATTCAATCAATCAAAATCAATCAATGTGTTTTTTTTTGTATGACAGTTAGCCACACTTATCACTAGCAACGTAGCTGCGCAGGGGTGCTGCCTGTGTTGTTTATCAAGAGGCTGCTGCCTCGTTCGGGTGCTAAAAATTAATTGAATCAATCAATGTGTTTTTTGTGTGTGTGTGTGTGTGTGTGTGTGTGCGTGTTAGCCACAATTATCACCAGCAACATAGGTGAGCAGGGGTGATGTCTGTGTCGTTTATCAAGAGGCTGGTGGCTCGTTTGAGTGCTCTCCCTCCCAAGTGCCCCCCCAAAAAATAATTAATCAATCAATGTGGTTTTTTTTCTGTATGTGTGTGCGCATTAGCCATGGCATCACAAACGCCTCTGCTGAGATTTGCATAAACATTTTCAAAGGTGAAAATAGAGGATATGGTTTAAAAAATGGAATAAGCAGCTAAAACTGTGTTCTCTGATTATAGTGTCCCTACTCCCTACCGATGGCCCCTCTACCTGACTTTCAGCGAGTCAGAGCGACAACTCCATGCAACCGTATTCCAGAGTGCAGCTGCTCCTCCTGTAGCCCAGGTCAGAAGATGTTTAGGGAGTGTGGTGATGATATGGACTAAAATGGAGCTCACATCCACTAAAGTGGACAATGAATGCCCAATCTAACAGGGAGCGCAGATGTAATATATACACAACACAGGATGGGATGGCGATATAGGCTTGGGTAATGGTATATATATGTGTGTGTATTTCTAAGTTTATTTCAGTTATGTGAAGTAAAAAAAAATGTTATTTCATACCTAATATTAATTTTTCCCGTTAGAGATTTCTCTAAAAAAGTTTCCTGAAAAGAATGGGAAAATAGTATTTCTTTATAATGAGTTGGAGAAAGCTATTTATGACGCATAGGAATGTCTCTCAATGTAGAGTCCTGAATACTTTCAACATTCTACCAGAGTTTGTGTGATCTGATTGGCATGAAAATAAATAATGAGGGTGGTCTGTTTAAGGCTCTTGTCCAAATCCAATCACATTACATTTTCCTAGTATCAACATTAGAGAACTGTGAGGGAATATCTCCGAAGCCGACGGACACGGCACAGGGCAGAGGACTGGAGAAATGAGAGACGGAATTGCTTCGGCTGTTCCCAGATATCAGCGTGGAGATTGGGGCTGTACTCGTGGCTTCATATTAGTGGATTATTAGCTCAGCCCAAGTAAAATGATAAAACATTAAAGACTTTTGCTATCGGCGTTAACAATAATATACTGCACATCTGTGAGTATCTACCAAATAACAGCATGGGGAGGTTGTTCAAAACATTTAAGCTTTCAGGCCATCATCATGGGATGTCTGCAGGTCCTACACTATACGCCCAACACACCATTAAATTGCAGTTACATGTACTCACCTCTCAGGTACAGACGGTAACATCTACACTATGGCTTGTGAGCTAGTCATAACCTTGATTGGAAGCAGCCATGATAGCACTAGGCAACACAGAAAAGAAATCTGCCCGCTCTCGGTGTTACCCATATCTGCCTGGCAGCATTAATGCCACATACTGTATGTACACAAAACAGAAAGACTTTTGCTATCGGCGTTAACAATAATATACCACAAATCAGGGTGTATGTAGAAAATAAAAGCATGGGAATTTTGTTTATATTGTGATCATAACATTTAAGCTTGCAGCCCATCGTCCCGCATTTGTAAGATAATAATTGTAATGTAATAATAACTGTAATGTAAACTTACACATTGCATTTAAGGAAATTAGCGTTAATGCACAAATAGGGCTGGTATACAGTATATAAAGGCAATAGTTAAATCATGGAAAAAACTAGGAAATATTTCCTTGTATCTAACAGTTCTATACAGCATCTCAGTGATTCCCAGGAATATTGCAGCCTGCGATCTTAATTATTGTTCCTATAGAACTCTATTGTATTGCACTGAGCATTAATGCTTCTGAAGGCTCATAACCAGTGGTGGCTCTAACCTTACTTGAGGAGGGGGCTGCCCGCCATGCTGCTTTATGGACCTGGACTGCACTAGGCACTCCAGACTGGGCCCAGCGCACAAATACAGGCAGACCAGCGCATGAGCACAAGCCCAGCTTCCTGAGACTGCCCCCAGGAGCCGGGTAAGGATGACGGGAAGACAGGAGAGAGACCCGGACTGGCAGCCCCAGGGGTGGAAAACACAATGACCCCTGGGACAGACAGTACTGTGTGTGATTGGCAGGTAGCGCTTCCAATGGAGGTAGAGGTTTTTTCAGGTGCACGGGTAGGGGGCTCAGTCCTGCAGCACCTAGGTAAAATCTGCCAGCCCATAGCTGATACAAAGTAAAACAAACTCACTTAATGTAGTGTTTATACAGCTCTGCCTGCTTACATTGTATTATTGTCACATAGTGTTTATACCGGTCTGCCTGCTTACATTGTATTATTGTCACATAGTGTTTATACAGCTCTGCCTGCTTACATTGTATTATTGTCACATAGTGTTTATACCGGTCTGCCTGCTTACATTGTATAATTGTCACATAGTGTTTATACCGGTCTGCCTGCTTACATTGTATTATTGTCACATAGTGTTTATACCGGTCTGCCTGCTTACATTGTATTATTGTCACATAGTGTTTATACCGCTCTGCCTGCTTACATTGTATTATTGTCACATAGTGTTTATACCGGTCTGCCTGCTTACATTGTATTATTGTCACATAGTGTTTATACAGCTCTGCCTGCTTACATTGTATTATTGTCACATAGTGTTTATACCGGTCTGCCTGCTTACATTGTATTATTGTCACATAGTGTTTATACCGGTCTGCCTGCTTACATTGTATTATTGTCACATAGTGTTTATACAGCTCTGCCTTCTTACATTGTATTATTGTCACATAGTGTTTATACCGGTCTGCCTGCTTACATTGTATTATTGTCACATAGTGTTTATACCGGTCTGCCTGCTTACATTGTATTATTGTCACATAGTGTTTATACCGCTCTGCCTGCTTACATTGTATTATTGTCACATAGTGTTTATACCGGTCTGCCTGCTTACATTGTATTATTGTCACATAGTGTTTATACAGCTCTGCCTGCTTACATTGTATTATTGTCACATAGTGTTTATACCGGTCTGCCTGCTTACATTGTATTATTGTCACATAGTGTTTATACAGCTCTGCCTGCTTACATTGTATTATTGTCACATAGTGTTTATACAGCTCTGCCTGCTTACATTGTATTATTGTCACATAGTGTTTATACAGCTCTGCCTGCTTACATTGTATTATTGTCACATAGTGTTTATACCGGTCTGCCTGCTTACATTGTATTATTGTCACATAGTGTTTATACCGGTCTGCCTGCTTACATTGTATTATTGTCACATAGTGTTTATACCGCTCTGCCTGCTTACATTGTATTATTGTCACATAGTGTTTATACCGGTCTGCCTGCTTACATTGTATTATTGTCACATAGTGT
Organism: Taudactylus pleione; assembly: GCA_031769625.1. Taxonomy (NCBI): domain Eukaryota; kingdom Metazoa; phylum Chordata; class Amphibia; order Anura; family Myobatrachidae; genus Taudactylus; species Taudactylus pleione. Next base: position 849,088 of record JAUIMM010001440.1, read on the forward strand.
TTATACAGCTCTGCCTGCTTACATTGTATTATTGTCACATAGTGTTTATACAGCTCTGCCTGCTTACATTGTATTATTGTCACATAGTGTTTATACAGCTCTGCCTGATTACATTGTATTATTGTCACATAGTGTTTATACAGCTCTGCCTGCTTACATTGTATTATTGTCACATAGTGTTTATACAGCTCTGCCTGCTTACATTGTATTATTGTCACATAGTGTTTATACCGCTCTGCCTGCTTACATTGTATTATTGTCACATAGTGTTTATACAGCTCTGCCTGATTACATTGTATTATTGTCACATAGTGTTTATACCGGTCTGCCTGCTTACATTGTATTATTGTCACATAGTGTTTATACTGCTCTGCCTGATTACATTGTATTATTGTCACATAGTGTTTATACAGCTCTGCCTGCTTACATTGTATTATTGTCACATAGTGTTTATACAGCTCTGCCTGCTTACATTGTATTATTGTCACATAGTGTTTATACAGCTCTGCCTGCTTACATTGTATTATTGTCACATAGTGTTTATACCGCTCTGCCTGCTTACATTGTATTATTGTCACATAGTGTTTATACAGCTCTGCCTGCTTACATTGTATTATTGTCACATAGTGTTTATACCGCTCTGCCTGCTTACATTGTATTATTGTCACATAGTGTTTATACCGCTCTGCCTGCTTACATTGTATTATTGTCACATAGTGTTTATACCGCTCTGCCTGCTTACATTGTATTATTGTCACATAGTGTTTATACAGCTCTGCCTGCTTACATTGTATTATTGTCACATAGTGTTTATACAGCTCTGCCTGCTTACATTGTATTATTGTCACATAGTGTTTATACAGCTCTGCCTGCTTACATTGTATTATTGTCACATAGTGTTTATACCGGTCTGCCTGATTACATTGTATTATTGTCACATAGTGTTTATACCGCTCTGCCTGCTTACATTGTATTATTGTCACATAGTGTTTATACAGCTCTGCCTGCTTACATTGTATTATTGTCACATAGTGTTTATACAGCTCTGCCTGCTTACATTGTATTATTGTCACATAGTGTTTATACCGCTCTGCCTGCTTACATTGTATTATTGTCACATAGTGTTTATACAGGTCTGCCTGCTTACATTGTATTATTGTCACATAGTGTTTATACAGCTCTGCCTGCTTACATTGTATTATTGTCACATAGTGTTTATACAGCTCTGCCTGCTTACATTGAATTATTGTCACATAGTGTTTATACAGCTCTGCCTGCTTACATTGTATTATTGTCACATAGTGTTTATACAGCTCTGCCTGCTTACATTGTATTATTGTCACATAGTGTTTATACAGCTCTGCCTGCTTACATTGTATTATTGTCACATAGTGTTTATACCGCTCTGCCTGCTTACATTGTATTATTGTCACATAGTGTTTATACAGCTCTGCCTGCTTACATTGTATTATTGTCACATAGTGTTTATACCGCTCTGCCTGCTTACATTGTATTATTGTCACATAGTGTTTATACCGGTCTGCCTGCTTACATTGTATTATTGTCACATAGTGTTTATACAGCTCTGCCTGCTTACATTGTATTATTGTCACAGAGTGTTTATACAGCTCTGCCTGCTTACATTGTATTATTGTCACATAGTGTTTATACCGCTCTGCCTGATTACATTGTTTTATTGTCACATAGTGTTTATACAGCTCTGCCTGCTTACATTGTATTATTGTCACATAGTGTTTATACCGGTCTGCCTGCTTACATTGTATTATTGTCACATAGTGTTTATACCGGTCTGCCTGCTTACATTGTATTATTGTCACATAGTGTTTATACCGGTCTGCCTGCTTACATTGTATTATTGTCACATAGTGTTTATACCGGTCTGCCTGCTTACATTGTATTATTGTCACATAGTGTTTATACCGGTCTGCCTGCTTACATTGTATTATTGTCACATAGTGTTTATACCGGTCTGCCTGCTTACATTGTATTATTGTCACATAGTGTTTATACAGCTCTGCCTGCTTACATTGTATAATTGTCACATAGTGTTTATACCGGTCTGCCTGCTTACATTGTATTATTGTCACATAGTGTTTATACAGCTCTGCCTGCTTACATTGTATTATTGTCACATAGTGTTTATACAGCTCTGCCTGCTTACATTGTATTATTGTCACATAGTGTTTATACCGCTCTGCCTGCTTACATTGTATAATTGTCACATAGTGTTTATACAGCTCTGCCTGCTTACATTGTATTATTGTCACATAGTGTTTATACCGGTCTGCCTGCTTACATTGTATTATTGTCACATAGTGTTTATACCGCTCTGCCTGCTTACATTGTATTATTGTCACATAGTGTTTATACCGCTCTGCCTGCTTACATTGTATAATTGTCACATAGTGTTTATACAGCTCTGCCTGCTTACATTGTATTATTGTCACATAGTGTTTATACCGGTCTGCCTGCTTACATTGTATTATTGTCACATAGTGTTTATACAGCTCTGCCTGCTTACATTGTATATTGTCACATAGTGTTTATACCGGTCTGCCTGCTTACATTGTATTATTGTCACATAGTGTTTATACCGCTCTGCCTGCTTACATTGTATTATTGTCACATAGTGTTTATACCGCTCTGCCTGCTTACATTGTATTATTGTCACATAGTGTTTATACCGCTCTGCCTGCTTACATTGTATTATTGTCACATAGTGTTTATACAGGTCTGCCTGCTTACATTGTATTATTGTCACATAGTGTTTATACAGCTCTGCCTGCTTACATTGTATTATTGTCACATAGTGTTTATACAGCTCTGCCTGCTTACATTGTATTATTGTCACATAGTGTTTATACCGCTCTGCCTGCTTACATTGTATTATTGTCACATAGTGTTTATACCGCTCTGCCTGCTTACATTGTATTATTGTCACATAGTGTTTATACCGCTCTGCCTGCTTACATTGTATTATTGTCACATAGTGTTTATACCGCTCTGCCTGCTTACATTGTATTATTGTCACATAGTGTTTATACCGCTCTGCCTGCTTACATTGTATTATTGTCACATAGTGTTTATACAGCTCTGCCTGCTTACATTGTATTATTGTCACATAGTGTTTATACCGGCTCTGCCTGCTTACATTGTATTATTGTCACATAGTGTTTATACCGGTCTGCCTGCTTACATTGTATTATTGTCACATAGTGTTTATACCGCTCTGCCTGCTTACATTGTATTATTGTCACATAGTGTTTATACCGCTCTGCCTGCTTACATTGTATTATTGTCACATAGTGTTTATACCGCTCTGCCTGCTTACATTGTATTATTGTCACATAGTGTTTATACCGCTCTGCCTGCTTACATTGTATTATTGTCACATAGTGTTTATACCGCTCTGCCTGCTTACATTGTATTATTGTCACATAGTGTTTATACAGCTCTGCCTGCTTACATTGTATTATTGTCACATAGTGTTTATACAGCTCTGCCTGCTTACATTGTATTATTGTCACATAGTGTTTATACAGCTCTGCCTGCTTACATTGTATTATTGTCACATAGTGTTTATACCGGTCTGCCTGCTTACATTGTATTATTGTCACATAGTGTTTATACAGCTCTGCCTGCTTACATTGTATTATTGTCACATAGTGTTTATACCGCTCTGCCTGCTTACATTGTATTATTGTCACATAGTGTTTATACAGGTCTGCCTGCTTACATTGTATTATTGTCACATAGTGTTTATACAGGTCTGCCTGCTTACATTGTATTATTGTCACATAGTGTTTATACCGGTCTGCCTGCTTACATTGTATTATTGTCACATAGTGTTTATACCGGTCTGCCTGCTTACATTGTATTATTGTCACATAGTGTTTATACCGGTCTGCCTGCTTACATTGTATTATTGTCACATAGTGTTTATACCGCTCTGCCTGCTTACATTGTATTATTGTCACGTAGTGTTTATACCGCTCTGCCTGCTTACATTGTATAATTGTCACGTAGTGTTTATACCGCTTCCTGCTTACATTGTATAATTGTCACGTAGTGTTTATACCGCTCTGCCTGCTTACATTGTATTATTGTCACGTAGTGTTTATACCGCTCTGCCTGCTTACATTGTATAATTGTCACGTAGTGTTTATACCGCTCTGCCTGCTTACATTGTATTATTGTCACATAGTGTTTATACCGCTCTGCCTGCTTACATTGTATTATTGTCACATAGTGTTTATACAGCTCTGCCTGCTTACATTGTATTATTGTCACATAGTGTTTATACAGCTCTGCCTGCTTACATTGTATTATTGTCACATAGTGTTTATACAGGTCTGCCTGCTTACATTGTATTATTGTCACATAGTGTTTATACCGGTCTGCCTGCTTACATTGTATTATTGTCACATAGTGTTTATACAGCTCTGCCTGCTTACATTGTATTATTGTCACAGAGTGTTTATACAGCTCTGCCTGCTTACATTGTATTATTGTCACATAGTGTTTATACCGCTCTGCCTGCTTACATTGTATTATTGTCACATAGTGTTTATACCGGTCTGCCTGCTTACATTGTATTATTGTCACATAGTGTTTATACCGCTCTGCCTGCTTACATTGTATTATTGTCACATAGTGTTTATACCGGTCTGCCTGCTTACATTGTATTATTGTCACATAGTGTTTATACAGCTCTGCCTGCTTACATTGTATTATTGTCACATAGTGTTTATACAGCTCTGCCTGCTTACATTGTATTATTGTCACATAGTGTTTATACAGCTCTGCCTGCTTACATTGTATTATTGTCACATAGTGTTTATACCGGTCTGCCTGCTTACATTGTATTATTGTCACATAGTGTTTATACCAGCCTGCCTGCTTACATTGTATTATTGTCACATAGTGTTTATACAGCTCTGCCTGCTTACATTGTATTATTGTCACATAGTGTTTATACAGCTCTGCCTGCTTACATTGTATTATTGTCACATAGTGTTTATACAGCTCTGCCTGCTTACATTGTATTATTGTCACATAGTGTTTATACCGGTCTGCCTGCTTACATTGTATTATTGTCACATAGTGTTTATACAGCTCTGCCTGCTTACATTGTATTATTGTCACAGAGTGTTTATACAGCTCTGCCTGCTTACATTGTATTATTGTCACATAGTGTTTATACCGCTCTGCCTGATTACATTGTATTATTGTCACATAGTGTTTATACAGCTCTGCCTGCTTACATTGTATTATTGTCACATAGTGTTTATACCGGTCTGCCTGCTTACATTGTATTATTGTCACATAGTGTTTATACCGGTCTGCCTGCTTACATTGTATTATTGTCACATAGTGTTTATACCGGTCTGCCTGCTTACATTGTATTATTGTCACATAGTGTTTATACCGGTCTGCCTGCTTACATTGTATTATTGTCACATAGTGTTTATACCGGTCTGCCTGCTTACATTGTATTATTGTCACATAGTGTTTATACCGGTCTGCCTGCTTACATTGTATTATTGTCACATAGTGTTTATACCGGTCTGCCTGCTTACATTGTATTATTGTCACATAGTGTTTATACAGCTCTGCCTGCTTACATTGTATAATTGTCACATAGTGTTTATACCGGTCTGCCTGCTTACATTGTATTATTGTCACATAGTGTTTATACAGCTCTGCCTGCTTACATTGTATTATTGTCACATAGTGTTTATACAGCTCTGCCTGCTTACATTGTATTATTGTCACATAGTGTTTATACCGCTCTGCCTGCTTACATTGTATAATTGTCACATAGTGTTTATACAGCTCTGCCTGCTTACATTGTATTATTGTCACATAGTGTTTATACCGGTCTGCCTGCTTACATTGTATTATTGTCACATAGTGTTTATACCGCTCTGCCTGCTTACATTGTATTATTGTCACATAGTGTTTATACCGCTCTGCCTGCTTACATTGTATAATTGTCACATAGTGTTTATACAGCTCTGCCTGCTTACATTGTATTATTGTCACATAGTGTTTATACCGGTCTGCCTGCTTACATTGTATTATTGTCACATAGTGTTTATACAGCTCTGCCTGCTTACATTGTATTATTGTCACATAGTGTTTATACCGGTCTGCCTGCTTACATTGTATTATTGTCACATAGTGTTTATACCGCTCTGCCTGCTTACATTGTATTATTGTCACATAGTGTTTATACCGCTCTGCCTGCTTACATTGTATTATTGTCACATAGTGTTTATACCGCTCTGCCTGCTTACATTGTATTATTGTCACATAGTGTTTATACAGGTCTGCCTGCTTACATTGTATTATTGTCACATAGTGTTTATACCGGTCTGCCTGCTTACATTGTACTATTGTCACATAGTGTTTATACCGCTCTGCCTGCTTACATTGTATTATTGTCACATAGTGTTTATACCGGTCTGCCTGCTTACATTGTATTATTGTCACATAGTGTTTATACCGGTCTGCCTGCTTACATTGTATTATTGTCACATAATGTTTATACCGGTCTGCCTGCTTACATTGTATTATTGTCACATAGTGTTTATACCGGTCTGCCTGCTTACATTGTATTATTGTCACATAGTGTTTATACCGGTCTGCCTGCTTACATTGTATTATTGTCACATAGTGTTTATACAGCTCTGCCTGCTTACATTGTATTATTGTCACATAGTGTTTATACCGCTCTGCCTGCTTACATTGTATTATTGTCACATAGTGTTTATACCGCTCTGCCTGCTTACATTGTATTATTGTCATATAGTGTTTATACCGCTCTGCCTGCTTACATTGTATTATTGTCACATAGTGTTTATACCGCTCTGCCTGCTTACATTGTATTATTGTCACATAGTGTTTATACCACTCTGCCTGCTTACATTGTATTATTGTCACATAGTGTTTATACCGCTCTGCCTGCTTACATTGTATTATTGTCACATAGTGTTTATACAGCTCTGCCTGCTTACATTGTATTATTGTCACATAGTGTTTATACCGCTCTGCCTGCTTACATTGTATTATTGTCACATAGTGTTTATACCAGTCTGCCTGCTTACATTGTATTATTGTCACATAGTGTTTATACCGCTCTGCCTGCTTACATTGTATTATTGTCACATAGTGTTTATACCGCTCTGCCTGCTTACATTGTATTATTGTCACATAGTGTTTATACCGCTCTGCCTGCTTACATTGTATTATTGTCACATAGTGTTTATACCGCTCTGCCTGCTTACATTGTATTATTGTCACATAGTGTTTATACCGGCCTGCCTGCTTACATTGTATTATTGTCACATAGTGTTTATACAGCTCTGCCTGCTTACATTGTATTATTGTCACATAGTGTTTATACAGCTCTGCCTGCTTACATTGTATTATTGTCACATAGTGTTTATACAGCTCTGCCTGCTTACATTGTATTATTGTCACATAGTGTTTATACCGGTCTGCCTGCTTACATTGTATTATTGTCACATAGTGTTTATACAGCTCTGCCTGCTTACATTGTATTATTGTCACATAGTGTTTATACCGCTCTGCCTGCTTACATTGTATTATTGTCACATAGTGTTTATACAGGTCTGCCTGCTTACATTGTATTATTGTCACATAGTGTTTATACAGGTCTGCCTGCTTACATTGTATTATTGTCACATAGTGTTTATACCGGTCTGCCTGCTTACATTGTATTATTGTCACATAGTGTTTATACCGGTCTGCCTGCTTACATTGTATTATTGTCACATAGTGTTTATACCGGTCTGCCTGCTTACATTGTATTATTGTCACATAGTGTTTATACCGCTCTGCCTGCTTACATTGTATTATTGTCACGTAGTGTTTATACCGCTCTGCCTGCTTACATTGTATAATTGTCACGTAGTGTTTATACCGGTCTGCCTGCTTACATTGTATAATTGTCACGTAGTGTTTATACCGCTCTGCCTGCTTACATTGTATTATTGTCACGTAGTGTTTATACCGCTCTGCCTGCTTACATTGTATAATTGTCACGTAGTGTTTATACCGCTCTGCCTGCTTACATTGTATTATTGTCACATAGTGTTTATACCGCTCTGCCTGCTTACATTGTATTATTGTCACATAGTGTTTATACAGCTCTGCCTGCTTACATTGTATTATTGTCACATAGTGTTTATACAGCTCTGCCTGCTTACATTGTATTATTGTCACATAGTGTTTATACAGGTCTGCCTGCTTACATTGTATTATTGTCACATAGTGTTTATACCGGTCTGCCTGCTTACATTGTATTATTGTCACATAGTGTTTATACAGCTCTGCCTGCTTACATTGTATTATTGTCACAGAGTGTTTATACAGCTCTGCCTGCTTACATTGTATTATTGTCACATAGTGTTTATACCGGTCTGCCTGCTTACATTGTATTATTGTCACATAGTGTTTATACCGGTCTGCCTGCTTACATTGTATTATTGTCACGTAGTGTTTATACCGCTCTGCCTGCTTACATTGTATTATTGTCACATAGTGTTTATACCGGTCTGCCTGCTTACATTGTATTATTGTCACATAGTGTTTATACAGCTCTGCCTGCTTACATTGTATTATTGTCACATAGTGTTTATACAGCTCTGCCTGCTTACATTGTATTATTGTCACATAGTGTTTATACAGCTCTGCCTGCTTACATTGTATTATTGTCACATAGTGTTTATACCGGTCTGCCTGCTTACATTGTATTATTGTCACATAGTGTTTATACCAGCCTGCCTGCTTACATTGTATTATTGTCACATAGTGTTTATACAGCTCTGCCTGCTTACATTGTATTATTGTCACATAGTGTTTATACAGCTCTGCCTGCTTACATTGTATTATTGTCACATAGTGTTTATACAGCTCTGCCTGCTTACATTGTATTATTGTCACATAGTGTTTATACCGCTCTGCCTGCTTACATTGTATTATTGTCACATAGTGTTTATACCGCTCTGCCTGCTTACATTGTATTATTGTCACATAGTGTTTATACCGCTCTGCCTGCTTACATTGTATTATTGTCACATAGTGTTTATACAGCTCTGCCTGCTTACATTGTATTATTGTCACATAGTGTTTATACCGCTCTGCCTGCTTACATTGTATTATTGTCACATAGTGTTTATACCGCTCTGCCTGCTTACATTGTATTATTGTCACATAGTGTTTATACCGGTCTGCCTGCTTACATTGTATTATTGTCACATAGTGTTTATACAGGTCTGCCTGCTTACATTGTATTATTGTCACATAGTGTTTATACAGCTCTGCCTGCTTACATTGTATTATTGTCACATAGTGTTTATACCGGTCTGCCTGCTTACATTGTATTATTGTCACATAGTGTTTATACCGGTCTGCCTGCTTACATTGTATTATTGTCACATAGTGTTTATACCGGTCTGCCTGCTTACATTGTATTATTGTCACATAGTGTTTATACCGGTCTGCCTGCTTACATTGTATTATTGTCACATAGTGTTTATACCGGTCTGCCTGCTTACATTGTATTATTGTCACATAGTGTTTATACCGCTCTGCCTGCTTACATTGTATTATTGTCACATAGTGTTTATACAGCTCTGCCTGCTTACATTGTATTATTGTCACATAGTGTTTATACAGCTCTGCCTGCTTACATTGTATTATTGTCACATAGTGTTTATACCGCTCTGCCTGCTTACATTGTATTATTGTCACATAGTGTTTATACCGGTCTGCCTGCTTACATTGTATTATTGTCACATAGTGTTTATACCGCTCTGCCTGCTTACATTGTATTATTGTCACATAGTGTTTATACCGCTCTGCCTGCTTACATTGTATTATTGTCACATAGTGTTTATACCGCTCTGCCTGCTTACATTGTATTATTGTCACATAGTGTTTATACCGCTCTGCCTGCTTACATTGTATTATTGTCACATAGTGTTTATACCGCTCTGCCTGCTTACATTGTATTATTGTCACATAGTGTTTATACCGGTCTGCCTGCTTACATTGTATTATTGTCACATAGTGTTTATACCGCTCTGCCTGCTTACATTGTATTATTGTCACATAGTGTTTATACCGGTCTGCCTGCTTACATTGTATTATTGTCACATAGTGTTTATACCGCTCTGCCTGCTTACATTGTATTATTGTCACATAGTGTTTATACCGCTCTGCCTGCTTACATTGTATTATTGTCACATAGTGTTTATACCGGCCTGCCTGCTTACATTGTATTATTGTCACATAGTGTTTATACAGCTCTGCCTGCTTACATTGTATTATTGTCACATAGTGTTTATACAGCTCTGCCTGCTTACATTGTATTATTGTCACATAGTGTTTATACAGCTCTGCCTGCTTACATTGTATTATTGTCACATAGTGTTTATACCGGTCTGCCTGCTTACATTGTATTATTGTCACATAGTGTTTATACAGCTCTGCCTGCTTACATTGTATTATTGTCACATAGTGTTTATACCGCTCTGCCTGCTTACATTGTATTATTGTCACATAGTGTTTATACAGGTCTGCCTGCTTACATTGTATTATTGTCACATAGTGTTTATACAGGTCTGCCTGCTTACATTGTATTATTGTCACATAGTGTTTATACCGGTCTGCCTGCTTACATTGTATTATTGTCACGTAGTGTTTATACCGGTCTGCCTGCTTACATTGTATTATTGTCACGTAGTGTTTATACCGCTCTGCCTGCTTACATTGTATTATTGTCACGTAGTGTTTATACCGTTCTGCCAGCTTACATTGTATAATTGTCACGTAGTGTTTATACCGCTCTGCCTGCTTACATTGTATAATTGTCACGTAGTGTTTATACCGCTCTGCCTGCTTACATTGTATTATTGTCACGTAGTGTTTATACCGCTCTGCCTGCTTACATTGTATAATTGTCACGTAGTGTTTATACCGCTCTGCCTGCTTACATTGTATTATTGTCACATAGTGTTTATACCGCTCTGCCTGCTTACATTGTATTATTGTCACATAGTGTTTATACCGCTCTGCCTGCTTACATTGTATTATTGTCACATAGTGTTTATACAGCTCTGCCTGCTTACATTGTATTATTGTCACATAGTGTTTATACAGCTCTGCCTGCTTACATTGTATTATTGTCACATAGTGTTTATACCGGTCTGCCTGCTTACATTGTATTATTGTCACATAGTGTTTATACAGCTCTGCCTGCTTACATTGTATTATTGTCACAGAGTGTTTATACAGCTCTGCCTGCTTACATTGTATTATTGTCACAGAGTGTTTATACCGCTCTGCCTGCTTACATTGTATTATTGTCACATAGTGTTTATACCGCTCTGCCTGCTTACATTGTATTATTGTCACATAGTGTTTATACCGGTCTGCCTGCTTACATTGTATTATTGTCACATAGTGTTTATACAGCTCTGCCTGCTTACATTGTATTATTGTCACATAGTGTTTATACAGCTCTGCCTGCTTACATTGTATTATTGTCACATAGTGTTTATACAGCTCTGCCTGCTTACATTGTATTATTGTCACAGAGTGTTTATACAGCTCTGCCTGCTTACATTGTATTATTGTCACATAGTGTTTATACAGCTCTGCCTGCTTACATTGTATTATTGTCACATAGTGTTTATACCGCTCTGCCTGCTTACATTGTATTATTGTCACATAGTGTTTATACAGGTCTGCCTGCTTACATTGTATTATTGTCACATAGTGTTTATACCGCTCGGCCTGCTTACATTGTATTATTGTCACATAGTGTTTATACCGCTCGGCCTGCTTACATTGTATTATTGTCACATAGTGTTTATACAGCTCTGCCTGCTTACATTGTATTATTGTCACATAGTGTTTATACCGGTCTGCCTGCTTACATTGTATTATTGTCACATAGTGTTTATACCGCTCTGCCTGCTTACATTGTATTATTGTCACATAGTGTTTATACAGCTCTGCCTGCTTACATTGTATTATTGTCACATAGTGTTTATACAGCTCTGCCTGCTTACATTGTATTATTGTCACATAGTGTTTATACAGCTCTGCCTGCTTACATTGTATTATTGTCACATAGTGTTTATACAGCTCTGCCTGCTTACATTGTATTATTGTCACATAGTGTTTATACCGGTCTGCCTGCTTACATTGTATTATTGGCACATAGTGTTTATACAGCTCTGCCTGCTTACATTGTATTATTGTCACATAGTGTTTATACCGGTCTGCCTGCTTACATTGTATTATTGTCACATAGTGTTTATACCGGTCTGCCTGCTTACATTGTATTATTGTCACATAGTGTTTATACAGGTCTGCCTGCTTACATTGTATTATTGTCACATAGTGTTTATACAGGTCTGCCTGCTTACATTGTATTATTGTCACATAGTGTTTATACCGCTCTGCCTGCTTACATTGTATTATTGTCACAGTGTTTATACAGCTCTGCCTGCTTACATTATATTATTGTCATATAGTGTTTATACCGGTCTGCCTGCTTACATTGTATTATTGTCACATAGTGTTTATACAGCTCTGCCGGCTTACATTGTATTATTGTCACATAGTGTTTATACCGCTCTGCCTGATTACATTGTATTATTGTCACATAGTGTTTATACCGCTCTGCCTGCTTACATTGTATTATTGTCACATAGTGTTTATACCGCTCTGCCTGCTTACATTGTATTATTGTCACATAGTGTTTATACCGCTCTGCCTGCTTACATTGTATTATTGTCACATAGTGTTTATACCGGTCTGCCTGCTTACATTGTATTATTGTCACATAGTGTTTATACAGCTCTGCCTGCTTACATTGTATTATTGTCACATAGTGTTTATACCGGTCTGCCTGCTTACATTGTATTATTGTCACATAGTGTTTATACCGGTCTGCCTGCTTACATTGTATTATTGTCACATAGTGTTTATACCGGTCTGCCTGCTTACATTGTATTATTGTCACATAGTGTTTATACAGCTCTGCCTGCTTACATTGTATTATTGTCACATAGTGTTTATACAGCTCTGCCTGCTTACATTGTATTATTGTCACATAGTGTTTATACAGCTCTGCCTGCTTACATTGTATTATTGTCACATTGTGTTTATACAGCTCTGCCTGCTTACATTGTATTATTGTCACATAGTGTTTATACAGCTCTGCCTGCTTACATTGTATTATTGTCACATAGTGTTTATACAGCTCTGCCTGCTTACATTGTATTATTGTCACATAGTGTTTATACAGCTCTGCCTGCTTACATTGTATTATTGTCACATAGTGTTTATACAGCTCTGCCTGCTTACATTGTATTATTGTCACATAGTGTTTATACCGCTCTGCCTGCTTACATTGTATTATTGTCACATAGTGTTTATACAGGTCTGCCTGCTTACATTGTATTATTGTCACATAGTGTTTATACCGCTCTGCCTGCTTACATTGTATTATTGTCACAGTGTTTATACAGCTCTGCCTGCTTACATTATATTATTGTCACATAGTGTTTATACCGGTCTGCCTGCTTACATTGTATTATTGTCACATAGTGTTTATACCGCTCTGCCTGCTTACATTGTATTATTGTCACATAGTGTTTATACAGCTCTGCCTGATTACATTGTATTATTGTCACATAGTGTTTATACCGGTCTGCCTGATTACATTGTATTATTGTCACATAGTGTTTATACAGCTCTGCCTGCTTACATTGTATTATTGTCACATAGTGTTTATACCGCTCTGCCTGCTTACATTGTATTATTGTCACATAGTGTTTATACCGCTCTGCCTGCTTACATTGTATTATTGTCACATAGTGTTTATACCGGTCTGCCTGCTTACATTGTATTATTGTCACATAGTGTTTATACCGCTCTGCCTGCTTACATTGTATTATTGTCACATAGTGTTTATACCGCTCTGCCTGCTTACATTGTATTATTGTCACATAGTGTTTATACAGCTCTGCCTACTTACATTGTATTATTGTCACATAGTGTTTATACAGGTCTGCCTGCTTACATTGTATTATTGTCACATAGTGTTTATACCGGTCTGCCTGCTTACATTGTATTATTGTCACATAGTGTTTATACCGGTCTGCCTGCTTACATTGTATTATTGTCACATAGTGTTTATACAGCTCTGCCTACTTACATTGTATTATTGTCACATAGTGTTTATACAGCTCTGCCTGCTTACATTGTATTATTGTCACATAGTGTTTATACAGCTCTGCCTGCTTACATTGTATTATTGTCACATAGTGTTTATACAGCTCTGCCTGCTTACATTGTATTATTGTCACATAGTGTTTATACAGGTCTGCCTGCTTACATTGTATTATTGTCACATAGTGTTTATACAGCTCTGCCTGCTTACATTGTATTATTGTCACATAGTGTTTATACAGCTCTGCCTGCTTACATTGTATTATTGTCACATAGTGTTTATACAGGTCTGCCTGCTTACATTGTATTATTGTCACATAGTGTTTATACCGCTCTGCCTGCTTACATTGTATTATTGTCACATAGTGTTTATACAGCTCTGCCTGCTTACATTGTATTATTGTCACATAGTGTTTATACCGCTCTGCCTGCTTACATTGTATTATTGTCACATAGTGTTTATACCGCTCTGCCTGCTTACATTGTATTATTGTCACATAGTGTTTATACAGCTCTGCCTGCTTACATTGTATTATTGTCACATAGTGTTTATACAGCTCTGCCTGCTTATATTGTATTATTGTCACATAGTGTTTATACCGGTCTGCCTGCTTACATTGTATTATTGTCACATAGTGTTTATACAGCTCTGCCTGCTTACATTGTATTATTGTCACATAGTGTTTATACCGGTCTGCCTGATTACATTGTATTATTGTCACATAGTGTTTATACAGCTCTGCCTGCTTACATTGTATTATTGTCACATAGTGTTTATACAGCTCTGCCTGCTTACATTGTATTATTGTCACATAGTGTTTATACAGCTCTGCCTGCTTACATTGTATTATTGTCACATAGTGTTTATACAGCTCTGCCTGCTTACATTGTATTATTGTCACATAGTGTTTATACCGCTCTGCCTGCTTACATTGTATTATTGTCACATAGTGTTTATACCGGTCTGCCTGCTTACATTGTATTATTGTCACATAGTGTTTATACCGGTCTGCCTGCTTACATTGTATTATTGTCACATTGTGTTTATACCGGTCTGCCTGCTTATATTGTATTATTGTCACATAGTGTTTATACAGCTCTGCCTGCTTACATTGTATAATTGTCACATAGTGTTTATACAGCTCTGCCTGCTTACATTGTATTATTGTCACATAGTGTTTATACCGCTCTGCCTGCTTACATTGTATTATTGTCACATAGTGTTTATACCGCTCTGCCTGATTACATTGTATTATTGTCACATAGTGTTTATACAGCTCTACCTGCTTACATTGTATAATTGTCACATAGTGTTTATACAGCTCTGCCTGCTTACATTGTATTATTGTCACATAGTGTTTATACAGGTCTGCCTGCTTACATTGTATAATTGTCACATAGTGTTTATACAGCTCTGCCTGCTTACATTGTATTATTGTCACATAGTGTTTATACAGCTCTGCCTGCTTACATTGTATTATTGTCACATAGTGTTTATACCGGTCTGCCTGCTTACATTGTATTATTGTCACATAGTGTTTATACCGCTCTGCCTGCTTACATTGTATTATTGTCACATAGTGTTTATACCGCTCTGCCTGCTTACATTGTATTATTGTCACATAGTGTTTATACAGGTCTGCCTGCTTACATTGTATTATTGTCACATAGTGTTTATACAGGTCTGCCTGCTTACATTGTATTATTGTCACATAGTGTTTATACCGCTCTGCCTGCTTACATTGTATTATTGTCACATAGTGTTTATACCGGTCTGCCTGCTTACATTGTATTATTGTCACATAGTGTTTATACAGCTCTGCCTGCTTACATTGTATTATTGTCACATAGTGTTTATACCGGTCTGCCTGCTTACATTGTATTATTGTCACATAGTGTTTATACCGCTCTGCCTGCTTACATTGTATTATTGTCACATAGTGTTTATACAGCTCTGCCTGCTTACATTGTATTATTGTCACATAGTGTTTATACCGCTCTGCCTGCTTACATTGTATTATTGTCACATAGTGTTTATACAGCTCTGCCTGCTTACATTGTATTATTGTCACATAGTGTTTATACAGTTCTGCCTGCTTACATTGTATTATTGTCACATAGTGTTTATACCGGTCTGCCTGCTTACATTGTATTATTGTCACATAGTGTTTATACCGCTCTGCCTGCTTACATTGTATTATTGTCACATAGTGTTTATACAGCTCTGCCTGCTTACATTGTATTATTGTCACATAGTGTTTATACCGCTCTGCCTGCTTACATTGTATTATTGTCACATAGTGTTTATACAGGTCTGCCTGCTTACATTGTATTATTGTCACAGAGTGTTTATACAGCTCTGCCTGCTTACATTGTATTATTGTCACATAGTGTTTATACAGCTCTGCCTGCTTACATTGTATTATTGTCACATAGTGTTTATACCGGCCTGCCTGCTTACATTGTATTATTGTCACATAGTGTTTATACCGCTCTGCCTGCTTACATTGTATTATTGTCACATAGTGTTTATACCGGCCTGCCTGCTTACATTGTATTATTGTCACATAGTGTTTATACCGCTCTGCCTGCTTACATTGTATTATTGTCACAGAGTGTTTATACAGCTCTGCCTGCTTACATTGTATTATTGTCACATAGTGTTTATACAGCTCTGCCTGCTTACATTGTATTATTGTCACATAGTGTTTATACCGGTCTGCCTGCTTACATTGTATTATTGGCACATAGTGTTTATACAGCTCTGCCTGCTTACATTGTATTATTGTCACATAGTGTTTATACAGCTCTGCCTGCTTACATTGTATTATTGTCACATAGTGTTTATACAGCTCTGCCTGCTTACATTGTATTATTGTCACATAGTGTTTATACCGGTCTGCCTGCTTACATTGTATTATTGTCACATAGTGTTTATACAGGTCTGCCTGCTTACATTGTATTATTGTCACATAGTGTTTATACCGCTCTGCCTGCTTACATTGTATTATTGTCACAGTGTTTATACAGCTCTGCCTGCTTACATTATATTATTGTCACATAGTGTTTATACCGGTCTGCCTGCTTACATTGTATTATTGTCACATAGTGTTTATACAGCTCTGCCGGCTTACATTGTATTATTGTCACATAGTGTTTATACCGCTCTGCCTGATTACATTGTATTATTGTCACATAGTGTTTATACCGCTCTGCCTGCTTACATTGTATTATTGTCACATAGTGTTTATACCGCTCTGCCTGCTTACATTGTATTATTGTCACATAGTGTTTATACCGCTCTGCCTGCTTACATTGTATTATTGTCACATAGTGTTTATACCGGTCTGCCTGCTTACATTGTATTATTGTCACATAGTGTTTATACCGGTCTGCCTGCTTACATTGTATTATTGTCACATAGTGTTTATACAGCTCTGCCTGCTTACATTGTATAATTGTCACATAGTGTTTATACAGCTCTGCCTGCTTACATTGTATTATTGTCACATAGTGTTTATACCGCTCTGCCTGCTTACATTGTATTATTGTCACATAGTGTTTATACCGCTCTGCCTGATTACATTGTATTATTGTCACATAGTGTTTATACAGCTCTGCCTGCTTACATTGTATAATTGTCACATAGTGTTTATACAGCTCTGCCTGCTTACATTGTATTATTGTCACATAGTGTTTATACAGGTCTGCCTGCTTACATTGTATAATTGTCACATAGTGTTTATACAGCTCTGCCTGCTTACATTGTATTATTGTCACATAGTGTTTATACAGCTCTGCCTGCTTACATTGTATTATTGTCACATAGTGTTTATACCGGTCTGCCTGCTTACATTGTATTATTGTCACATAGTGATTATACAGCTCTGCCTGCTTACATTGTATTATTGTCACATAGTGTTTATACCGGTCTGCCTGCTTACATTGTATTATTGTCACATAGTGTTTATACCGCTCTGCCTGCTTACATTGTATTATTGTCACATAGTGTTTATACAGCTCTGCCTGCTTACATTGTATTATTGTCACATAGTGTTTATACCGGTCTGCCTGCTTACATTGTATTATTGTCACATAGTGTTTATACAGCTCTGCCTGCTTACATTGTATAATTGTCACACAGTGTTTATACAGCTCTGCCTGCTTACATTGTATTATTGTCACATAGTGTTTATACAGGTCTGCCTGCTTACATTGTATTATTGTCACATAGTGTTTATACCGGTCTGCCTGCTTACATTGTATTATTGTCACATAGTGTTTATACAGCTCTGCCTGCTTACATTGTATTATTGTCACATAGTGTTTATACCGGTCTGCCTGCTTACATTGTATTATTGTCACATAGTGTTTATACCGGTCTGCCTGCTTACATTGTATTATTGTCACATAGTGTTTATACAGCTCTGCCTGCTTACATTGTATTATTGTCACATAGTGTTTATACCGGTCTGCCTGCTTACATTGTATTATTGTCACATAGTGTTTATACAGCTCTGCCTACTTACATTGTATTATTGTCACATAGTGCTTATACCGCTCTGCCTGCTTACATTGTATTATTGTCACATAGTGTTTATACAGCTCTGCCTGCTTACATTGTATTATTGTCACATAGTGTTTATACAGGTCTGCCTGCTTACATTGTATTATTGTCACATAGTGTTTATACCGCTCTGCCTGCTTACATTGTATTATTGTCACATAGTGTTTATACAGCTCTGCCTGCTTACATTGTATTATTGTCACATAGTGTTTATACAGCTCTGCCTGCTTACATTGTATTATTGTCACATAGTGTTTATACAGCTCTGCCTGCTTACATTGTATTATTGTCACATAGTGTTTATACCGGTCTGCCTGATTACATTGTATTATTGTCACATAGTGTTTATACCGCTCTGCCTGCTTACATTGTATTATTGTCACATAGTGTTTATACAGCTCTGCCTGCTTACATTGTATTATTGTCACATAGTGTTTATACCGGTCTGCCTGCTTACATTGTATTATTGTCACATAGTGTTTATACCGGTCTGCCTGCTTACATTGTATTATTGTCACATAGTGTTTATACAGCTCTGCCTGCTTACATTGTATTATTGTCACATAGTGTTTATACAGCTCTGCCTGCTTACATTGTATTATTGTCACATAGTGTTTATACAGCTCTGCCTGCTTACATTGTATTATTGTCACATAGTGTTTATACCGGTCTGCCTGATTACATTGTATTATTGTCACATAGTGTTTATACCGCTCTGCCTGCTTACATTGTATTATTGTCACATAGGGTTTTATACCGCTCTGCCTGCTTACATTGTATTATTGTCACATAGTGTTTATACCGCTCTGCCTGCTTACATTGTATTATTGTCACATAGTGTTTATACAGCTCTGCCTGCTTACATTGTATTATTGTCACATAGTGTTTATACAGCTCTGCCTGCTTACATTGTATTATTGTCACATAGTGTTTATACAGCTCTGCCTGCTTACATTGTATTATTGTCACATAATGTTTATACAGCTCTGCCTGCTTACATTGTATTATTGTCACATAGTGTTTATACAGCTCTGCCTGATTACATTGTATTATTGTCACATAGTGTTTATACAGCTCTGCCTGCTTACATTGTATTATTGTCACATAGTGTTTATACCGGTCTGCCTGCTTACATTGTATTATTGTCACATAGTGTTTATACCGGTCTGCCTGCTTACATTGTATTATTGTCACATAGTGTTTATACAGCTCTGCCTGCTTACATTGTATTATTGTCACATAGTGTTTATACCGGTCTGCCTGCTTACATTGTATTATTGTCACATAGTGTTTATACCGCTCTGCCTGCTTACATTGTATTATTGTCACATAGTGTTTATACAGCTCTGCCTGCTTACATTGTATTATTGTCACATAGTGTTTATACTGCTCTGCCTGCTTACATTGTATTATTGTCACATAGTGTTTATACAGCTCTGCCTGCTTACATTGTATTATTGTCACATAGTGTTTATACCGGTCTGCCTGCTTACATTGTATTATTGTCACATAGTGTTTATACCGCTCTGCCTGCTTACATTGTATTATTGTCACATAGTGTTTATACAGCTCTGCCTGCTTACATTGTATTATTGTCACATAGTGTTTATACAGCTCTGCCTGATTACATTGTATTATTGTCACATAGTGTTTATACAGCTCTGCCTGCTTACATTGTATTATTGTCACATAGTGTTTATACCGGTCTGCCTGCTTACATTGTATTATTGTCACATAGTGTTTATACCGGTCTGCCTGCTTACATTGTATTATTGTCACATAGTGTTTATACAGGTCTGCCTGCTTACAATGTATTATTGTCACATAGTGTTTATACAGCTCTGCCTGCTTACATTGTATTATTGTCACATAGTGTTTATACCGCTCTGCCTGCTTACATTGTATTATTGTCACATAGTGTTTATACAGCTCTGCCTGCTTACATTGTATTATTGTCACATAGTGTTTATACAGCTCTGCCTGCTTACATTGTATTATTGTCACATAGTGTTTATACCGGTCTGCCTGCTTACATTGTATTATTGTCACATAGTGTTTATACAGCTCTGCCTGCTTACATTGTATTATTGTCACATAGTGTTTATACAGGTCTGCCTGCTTACATTGTATTATTGTCACATAGTGTTTATACAGCTCTGCCTGCTTACATTGTATTATTGTCACATAGTGTTTATACCGCTCTGCCTGCTTACATTGTATTATTGTCACATAGTGTTTATACCGCTCTGCCGGCTTACATTGTATTATTGTCACATAGTGTTTATACCGGTCTGCCTGCTTACATTGTATTATTGTCACATAGTGTTTATACAGCTCTGCCTGCTTACATTGTATTATTGTCACATAGTGTTTATACCGGTCTGCCTGCTTACATTGTATTATTGTCACATAGTGTTTATACCGCTCTGCCTGCTTACATTGTATTATTGTCACATAGTGTTTATACAGCTCTGCCTGCTTACATTGTATTATTGTCACATAGTGTTTATACCGGTCTGCCTGCTTACATTGTATTATTGTCACATAGTGTTTATACCGGTCTGCCTGCTTACATTGTATTATTGTCACATAGTGTTTATACCGCTCTGCCGGCTTACATTGTATTATTGTCACATAGTGTTTATACCGGTCTGCCTGCTTACATTGTATTATTGTCACATAGTGTTTATACAGCTCTGCCTGCTTACATTGTATTATTGTCACATAGTGTTTATACCGGTCTGCCTGCTTACATTGTATTATTGTCACATAGTGTTTATACAGCTCTGCCTGATTACATTGTATTATTGTCACATAGTGTTTATACAGCTCTGCCTGCTTACGTTGTATTATTGTCACATAGTGTTTATACCGCTCTGCCTGCTTACATTGTATTATTGTCACATAGTGTTTATACAGCTCTGCCTGCTTACATTGTATTATTGTCACATAGTGTTTATACAGCTCTGCCTGCTTACATTGTATTATTGTCACATAGTGTTTATACCGGTCTGCCTGCTTACATTGTATTATTGTCACATAGTGTTTATACCGGTCTGCCTGCTTATATTGTATTATTGTCACATAGTGTTTATACAGCTCTGCCTGCTTACATTGTATAATTGTCACATAGTGTTTATACAGGTCTGCCTGCTTACATTGTATAATTGTCACAGAGTGTTTATACAGCTCTGCCTGCTTACATTGTATAATTGTCACATAGTGTTTATACCGGTCTGCCGGCTTACATTGTGTTATTGTCACATAGTGTTTATACCGCTCTGCCGGCTTACATTGTATTATTGTCACATAGTGTTTATACAGCTCTGCCTGCTTACATTGTATTATTGTCACATAGTGTTTATACCGCTCTGCCTGCTTACATTGTATTATTGTCACATAGTGTTTAATAGGGTAACAGGGTAAGAGGAGCAAGTAGCAGCTCAGGGTGACAAAGTACATTCAGCCCGAGCCCCCGATCTGCCCAAACAATGATCAGCTGCTGGTAATACAGCAATTATTCAGCACCCTCCAGCATGACAGAGGCGAATCACCCTTGTATTGGTTGGGGTCCTGATAGTGACACTTCCGTTCTGCAGCTGGGGAGGCTGATGTTTGCTTTAATATTGGTGGGGTGTCTTTGCTATATATATATGTAATATCCCAGAAGCAAATTATATTCATTATAGAGGAACAGTGCATTAGAACTGGGTTTTTAATATATTGATGTATAGCCTATTGATATATATATATATATATATATATATATATATAGCATGATGTATGTAAATTAATATTTATGGGGTAAGCAGGTCCCTAATGCAGAGAATATGTAAGAAGAAACCCACATGAGTATCTACATATGGTACTGCCCTAGGACGTTAGAACTGATGAGGTGAGGAGACTCGCACTGACAGGGCAGTTACTGGGAGTTACCGGCAGTGGGAGAGAGCAGACGGAGGCTTCAACGCATCGCGGCAGACAGCAGGGCCAGTAGACCTTTCGGCAGCTAACTAGGGAGTGGTAGGAAGAGGCCGGGTACTCCCATCAGTGTCCAACAGGAGTCCTGGGAGGCGCAGCAGAGGCGGAGGTTGGGACGGAGGTTGTTAAGCCAGCCTGGCTGTTGAGAGCCGGTTCCTGGTGACGTAGGAGCCCAAGTCAGTGGGAGTTAGGAGGAGGCATCTGGGGCTGAAGCAATAGCATCATAAGTACAAGCGGAGATTAGATCTCTCACAGAACTATAGTTTAACACCTCTGTGCAGTGAGGTAGAGACAGTAACCGCATTACACAGTGATCCCCAACCGTTTACATCTGCAAAAAGTCCAACAGGATAATCAGTGTAAAATACAGCGCCCTTGTAGAATAGCCGCTGAAGATATAGACAGGACTGACTCATAAATGAGATAGCGTCACGCTGCCAACCGTCATTGATGTCTAGCCCACTGAGTAGTTGACATTTGGAAGTAACCAAGTTTCAGTGAAAAGAGACGTAATACCTACTGTACTGAGAGAGTTAGGAAGTTGCAGAGGGATACGGTCTGCTGAATAGATACAGGTAACCTCACCGCACGGTAACACAAAATATCCTGAAGTATTTCTAGGAAAATTGAGAAAGTTAACATTGTAACAAAGTAATGAGGAAGGCAGGTCAGATGCTTGGTACATAGGGAGAGGAATCAGTAGCAGAAAGAAAGAAGTGATAATACCACTGTATAGGTCATTGGTACGTCCTCATCTATAATACTGTGTTCAGTTCTGGAGGCCATACGTTATCTCCAGAAGGATATTAATACATTAGAGACTGTACAAAGATGGGCAACTAAAATGGTGCAAGGTCTACACCACAAAACCTACCAGGAAAGACTAAAAGATCTTAATATGTATAGTTTGGAGCAGAGAAGGGAAAGGGGGGACATGACAGAAATGTGCATATATATATAAAGGGTTTTACCAAGGAAAAGGAAGGAGACATTCTTCATAGGAAGAGAAGTATTAGAACAAGAGGACATGTACTGAGACTGGGGGGGTAGGTTCAGGGGAAATGTGAGGAACAATGACGTCACAGAGAGGGTAGTGGACAAGTGGAATAGCCCCCATCAGGGGTGGTAGAAGCTAAGACAGTAGAGCAATGTACACATGCATGGGATAGATATAAGGAATCCTTCAGAAGAAGTAAGGATCAATAAGGGTTGTGGTAACAATATGTTTAATAATGGGGCAGACTAGATGGGCCAAGTGGTTCTTATCTGCCATCACATTCTATGTTTCTATTCCTTGAGTAGTAGATTATTTACCTGCCATAAACTTTTCCAGGACAGTGACAGATAATAATTAGAAAGTAGGGAGGAATTTAGGGATTGTTCACTATCTTATATGAATCAACGAAGGGATCCCCAACTTATAGTGTGCTCTACTAACTATGACTTTGCTTCAACCCAGGCAACGATCAGTATACGGTTCTCTTCCTTTAAAAGTTACTACTTTGGGACTTAATTAGAATAAAATATTATTCTAGACTAAATGCTTGAAAACTGTATAGTTAAGAGGGTAAATGAGTGGTTACATTGTATCAAAGTTATATGTGTACATAAGAGATGTTTGGTTACTAACCTTTATAGAGTGAGGTGTAGTCAGATACCACCAAGTCCTGAAAAATAAAATAAATAATATTGTTCTGGTTTCATAGAAAAGTGTTTTCTGAACAAATTGTATAATCCTTCTACTACCTGACTTATTGTGGAATAAATCTTTAAAAAACATATTGTGTGATTGGCTCCACTGCAAACATTTCCTAATACAATCTAACTGGGAGTGTTACACATACATATATATATATACATACATACATATACACACATACATACATACATACATACATATACACACACATATACACACACATACATACATACACATACATACATACATACATATACACACATACATACATACATACATATACACACACATACATACATACATACATACATACATATACACACACATATACACACACATATATATACACACATATACATATACACACATATACACACACATACATACATACATACATATACACACACATATATATATATATATATATGCCATCAGTATTATTTATCTGCTTTACAAGTCCTGGAGTACTGCTGTTATTTGCTTTGTATACCACACATTAAGGAGGGCACCCAGGCAACTTTGCCATTTGCTATATTGGATGGCCAGCTCATTCTAACTCTAATATATATATATATATATATATATATATATATATATACATACACACACACACACATACACACACATATATACACACACACACATATACGCACACAGCTTGTGGAGTACGTGCTCTAAGCCCGATTCAGCAGCGTATGCAATAGCGATAACTGCAGTTGATCTATTGTTTTCCATTGCGCATGCGTAAAAGCCGCACTGTGTTTGAACAGCGTTCGCATTGCAGTTGCGGATGCACAAAGGAATCCATGGCAGAGTGAGTAATAGGCTGTCAGCTTTTGGGGGTGGTGATGGGGGAGTGGTTGGAGAAATGCAAGCGTGCCTGTCCGCTTCATCGCTGTTTCATGGGCGTGCATAAATTAGTCACTGCGATTACATACGCAGCATGAGAACTGTATGAGTGCAACAAGATTTGTAGTGCCTGCGGCTGGTCAGTCCTGCTGTAAATGTGCGTGACGGGTCGATGTGCGTCGGCAGTAATTATGTATACGCAGTACTGCGAGATATTACGGATATGAGAAAGCATTAGTGGGGTCTCTATGCTGGCTGTGCTGTGGCTGATGTTACAGATGTATACACAGGACTGTGAGGTATTACAGATGTGAGATAGCATTAGTGGGTGTCTCTATGCTGGCTGTGCTGTGGCTGATGTTACAGATGTATACACAGTACTGTGAGGTAGTAAAGATGTGAGATAGCAGTAGTGGGCGCCTCTATGCTGGCTGTGCTGTGGCTGATGTTACAGATGTATACACAGGACTGTGAGGTATTACAGATGTGAGATAGCAGTAGTGGGTGTCTCTATGCTGGCTGTGCTGTGGCTGATGTTACAGATGTATACACAGGACTGTGAGGTATTACAGATGTGAGATAGCAGTAGTGGGTGTCTCTATGCTGGCTGTGCTGTGGCTGATGTTACAGATGTATACACAGGACTGTGAGATATTACAGATGTGAGATAGCAGTAGTGGGTGTCCCTATGCTGGCTGAGCTGTGGCTGATGTTACAGATGTATACACAGGACTGTGAGGTATTACAGATGTGAGATAGCAGTAGTGGGTGTCTCTATGCTGGCTGTGCTGTGGCTGATGTTACAGATGTATACACAGGACTGTGAGGTATTACAGATGTGAGACAGCAGTAATGGGTGTCTCTATGCTGGCTGTGCTGTGGCTGATGTTACAGATGTATACACAGGACTGTGAGGTATTACAGATGTGAGATAGCAGTAGAGGGTGTCTCTATGCTGGCTGTGCTGTGGCTGATGTTACAGATGTATACACAGGACTGTGAGATATTACAGATGTGAGATAGCAGTAGTGGGCGTCTCTATGCTGGCTGAGCTGTGGCTGATGTTACAGATGTATACACAGGACTGTGAGGTATTACAGATGTGAGATAGCAGAAGTGGGTGTCTCTATGCTGGCTGTGCTGTGGCTGATGTTACAGATGTATACACAGGACTGTGAGGTACTACAGATGTGAAATAGCAGTAGTGGGTGTCTCTATGCTGGCTGAGCTGTGGCTGATGTTACAGATGTATACACAGGACTGTGAGGTATTACTGATGTGAGATAGCAGTAGTGGGTGTCTCTTTGCAGGCTGAGCTGAGGCTGATGTTACTGATGTATACACAGGACTTTGATGTATTACAGATGTGAGATAGCAGTAGTGTGTGTCTATATGCTGGCTGTGCTGTGGCTGATGTTACTGATGTATACACAGGACTGAGGTATTACAGATGTGAGATAGCAGTAGTGGGCGTCTCTATGCTGGCTGTGCTGTGGCTGATGTTACAGATGTATACACAGGACTGTGAGGTATTACAGATGTGAGATAGCAGTAGTGGTGTCTCTATGCTGGCTGTGGTCTGGCTGATGTTACAGATGTATACAGAGGACTGTGAGGTATTACAGATGTGAGATAGCAGTAGTGGGTATCTCTATGCTGTCTGTGTTGTGGCTGATGTTTCAGATGTATATACAGGACTGTAAGGTATTACAGATGTGAGATAGCAGTAGTGGGCGTCTCTATGCTGGCTGAGCTGTGGCTGATGTTACTGATGTATACACAGGAGTTTGATGTATTACAGATGTGAGATAGCAGTAGTGTGTGTCTATATGCTGGCTGTGCTGTGGCTGATGTTACTGATGTATACACAGGACTGAGGTATTACAGATGTGAGATAGCAGTAGTGGGTGTCTCTATGCAGGCTGAGCTGAGGCTGATGTTACTGATGTATACACAGGAGTTTGATGTATTACAGATGTGAGATAGCAGTAGTGTGTGTCTATATGCTGGCTGTGCTGTGGCTGATGTTACTGATGTATACACAGGACTGAGGTATTACAGATGTGAGATAGCAGTAGTGGGCGTCTCTATGCTGGCTGTGCTGTGGCTGATGTTACAGATGTATACACAGGACTGTGAGGTATTACAGATGTGAGATAGCAGTAGTGGTGTCTCTATGCTGGCTGTGGTCTGGCTGATGTTACAGATGTATACAGAGGACTGTGAGGTATTACAGATGTGAGATAGCAGTAGTGGGTATCTCTATGCTGTCTGTGTTGTGGCTGATGTTTCAGATGTATATACAGGACTGTAAGGTATTACAGATGTGAGATAGCAGTAGTGGGCGTCTCTATGCTGGCTGAGCTGTGGCTGATGTTACAGATGTATACACAGGACTGTGAGGTATTACACATGTGAGATAGCAGAAGTGGGTGTCTCTATGCTGGCAGAGCTGTGGCTGATGTTACTGATGGATACATAGGACTGTGAGGTATTACAGATGTTAGACAGCAGTAGTGGGCGTTTCGCTATGCCGGCTGTGCTGTGGCTGATGTTACAGATGTATACACAGGACTGTGAGGTATTACAGATGTGAGATATCAGTAGTGGTGTCTCTATGCTGGCTGTGCTGTGGCTGATGTTACAGATGTATACACATGACTGTGTGGTATTACAGATGTGAGACTATGCAGGCTGAGCTATGGCTGATGTTACAGATGTATACACAGGACTGAGAGGTATTACAGATGTGAGATAGCAGTAGTGGGTGTCTCTATGCTGGCTGTGCTGTGGCTGATGTTACAGATGTATACACAGAACTGTGAGGTATTACGGATGTGAGATAGCAGTAGTGGGCGTCTCTCTGCTGGCAGAGCTGTGGCTGATGTTACAGATGCATACAGAGGACTGTGAGGTATTACAGATGTGAGATAGCAGTAGTGGGCGTCTCTATGCTGGCTGAGCTGTGGCTGATGTTTCAGATGTATACAGAGGACTGTGAGGTATTACAGATGTGAGACTATGCTTGCTGAGCTGTGGCTGATGTTACTGATGTATACACAGGACTGTGAGGTATTACAGATGTGAGATAGCAGTAGTGGGTGTCTCTATGCTGGCTGTGCTGTGACTGATGTTACTGATGTATACACAGGACTGTGAGGTATTACAGATGTGAGATAACAGTTGTTGGTGTCTCTATGCTTGCTGAGCTGTGGCTGATGTTACAGATGCATACAGAGGACTGTGAGGTATTACAGATGTGAGATAGCAGTAGTGGGCGTCTCTATGCTGGCTGAGCTGTGGCTGATGTTACAGATGTATACACAGGACTGTGAGGTATTACAGATGTGAGACAGCAGTAGTGGGTGTCTCTATGCTGGCTGAGCTGTGGCTGATATTACAGATGTATACACAGGACTGTGAGGTATTACAGTTGTGAGATAGCAGTAGTGGTGTCTCTATGCTGGCTGTGCTGTGGCTGATGTTACAGATGTATACACAGGACTGTGAGGTATTACAGATGTGAGACTATGCTGGCTGAGCTATGGCTGATGTTACAGATGTATACACAGGACTGAGAGGTATTACAGATGTGAGATAGCAGTAGTGGGTGTCTCTATGCTGGCTGTGCTGTGGCTGATGTTACAGATGTATACACAGAACTGTGAGGTATTACGGATGTGAGATAGCAGTAGTGGGTGTCTCTATGCTGGCTGAGCTGTGGCTGATGTTACAGATGCATACAGAGGACTGTGAGGTATTACAGATGTGAGATAGCAGTAGTGGGCGTCTCTATGCTGGCTGAGCTGTGGCTGATGTTTCAGATGTATACAGAGGACTGTGAGGTATTACAGATGTGAGACTATGCTTGCTGAGCTGTGGCTGATGTTACTGATGTATACACAGGACTGTGAGGTATTACAGATGTGAGATAGCAGTAGTGGGTGTCTCTATGCTGGCTGTGCTGTGACTGATGTTACTGATGTATACACAGGACTGTGAGGTATTACAGATGTGAGATAACAGTTGTTGGTGTCTCTATGCTTGCTGAGCTGTGGCTGATGTTACAGATGCATACAGAGGACTGTGAGGTATTACAGATGTGAGATAGCAGTAGTGGGCGTCTCTATGCTGGCTGAGCTGTGGCTGATGTTTCAGATGTATACAGAGGACTGTGAGGTATTACAGATGTGAGACTATGCTTGCTGAGCTGTGATTGATGTTACTGATGTATACACAGGAATATGATGTATTAGAGATGTGAGATAGCAGTAGTGGGCATCTCTATGCTGGCTGAGCTATGGCTGATGTTACAGATGTATACACAGGACTGTGAGGTATTACAGATGTGAGATAGCAGTAGTGGGTGTTTCTACTGGCTGTGCTGTGACTGATGTTACTGATGTATACACAGGACTCTGAGGTATTACAGATGTGAGATAGCAGTAGTGGGTGTCTCTATGCTGGCTGTACTGTGGCTGATGTTACAGATGTATACACAGTACTGTGAGGTATTACAGATGTGAGATAGCAGTAGTTGGTATCTCTATGCTGGCTCGGCTGTGGCTGATGTTACTGATATATACACAGAACTGTGAGGTATTACAGATGTGAGATAGCAGTAGTGGGCATCTCTCTGCTGGCTGAGCTGTGGCTGATGTTACAGATGCATACAGAGGACTGAGGTATTACAGATGAGAGACTATGCTTGCTGAGCTGTGGCTGATGTATACACAGGAATGTGAGGTATTACAGATGTGAGATAGCAGTAGTGGGTGTCTCTATGCTGGCAGAGCTGTGGCTGATGTTACGGATGTATACACAGTACTGTGAGGTATTACAGATGTGAGATAGCAGTAGTGGGCTTTTCTATGCTGGCAGTGCTGTGACTGATGTTACTGATGTATACACAGGACTCTGAGGTATTACAGATGTGAGATAGCAGTAGTGGGTGTCTCTATCCTGGCTGTGCTGTGGCTGATGTTACAGATGTATTCACAGTACTGTGAGGTATTACAGATGTGAGATAGCAGTAGTTGGTATCACTATGCTGGCTCGGCTGTGGCTGATGTTACAGATGTATACACAGAACTGTGAGGTATTACAGATGTGAGATAGCAGTAGTGGGTGTCTCTATGCTGGCTGTGCTGTGACTGATGTTACAGATGTATACACAGGACTGAGAGGTATTACAGATGTGAGATATCAGTAGTGGGTGTCTCTATGCTGGCTGAGCTGTGGCTCATGTTACAGATGCATACAGAGGACTTAGGTATTACAGATGTGAGACTATGCTTGCTGAGCTGTGGCTGATGTTACTGATGTATACACAGGACTGTGAGGTATTACAGATGTGAGATAGCAGTAGTGGGTGTACCCATGCTGGCTGTGCTGTGACTGATGTTACAGATGTATACACAGGACTGTGAGGTATTACAGATGTGAGATAGCAGTTGTTGGTGTCTCTATGCTGGCTGTGCTGTGGCTGATGTTACAGATGTATACACAGGACTGAGAGGTATTACAGATGTGAGATAGCAGTAGTGGGTGTCTCTATGCTGGCTGTGCTGTGGCTGATGTTACAGATGTATACACAGGACTGTGAGGTATTACAGATGTGAGATAGCAGTAGTGGGTGTCTCTATGCTGGCTGAGCTGTGGCTGATGTTACAGATGTATACACAGGACTGTGAGGTATTACAGATGTGAGTTAGCAGTAGTGGTTGTCTCTATGCTGGCTGTGCTGTGGCTGATGTTACAGATGTATTCACAGTACTGTGAGGTATTACAGATGTGAGATAGCAGTAGTTGGTATCACTATGCTGGCTGTGCTGTGGCTGATGTTACAGATGTATACACAGGACTGTGAGGTATTACAGATGTGAGTTAGCAGTAGTGGGTGTCTCTATGCTGGCTGAGCTGTGGCTGATGTTACTGATGTATACACAGGACTGAGAGGTATTACAGATGTGAGATAGCAGTAGTGGGTGTCTCTATGCTGGCTGTGCTCTGGCTGATGTTACAGATGTATACACAGGACTGAGAGGTATTACAGATGTGAGATAGCAGTAGTGGGTGTCTCTATGCTGGCTGTGCTGTGGCTGATGTTACAGATGTATACACAGGACTGTGAGGTATTACAGATGTGTGATAGCAGTAGTGGGTGTCTCTATGCTGGCTGAGCTGTGGCTGATGCTACAGATGTATTCAGAGGACTGTGAGGTATTACAGATGTGAGACTATGCTGGCTGAGCTGTGGCTGATGTTACTGATGTATACACTGGACTGTGAGGTATTACAGATGTGAGATAGCAGTAGTGGGTGTCTCTATGCTGGCTGTGCTGTGACTGATGTTACAGATGTATACACAGGACTGTGAGGTATTACAGATGTGAGATAGCAGTAGTGGGTGTTTCTCTATGCCGGCTGAGCTGTGGCTGATGTTACAGATGTATACACAGTACTGTGAGGTAGTAAAGATGTGAGATAGCAGTAGTGGGCGCCTCTATGCTGGCTGTGCTGTGGCTGATGTTACAGATGTATACACAGGACTGTGAGGTATTACAGATGTGAGATAGCAGTAGTGGGTGTCTCTATGCTGGCTGTGCTGTGGCTGATGTTACAGATGTATACACAGGACTGTGAGGTATTACAGATGTGAGATAGCAGTAGTGGGTGTCTCTATGCTGGCTGAGCTGTGGCTGATGTTACAGATGTATACACAGGACTGTGAGGTATTACAGATGTGAGATAGCAGTAGTGGTGTCTCTATGCTGGCTGTGGTCTGGCTGATGTTACAGATGTATACAGAGGACTGTGAGGTATTACAGATGTGAGATAGCAGTAGTGGGTGTCTCTATGCTGGCTGTGCTGTGGCTGATGTTACAGATGTATACACAGGACTGTGAGATATTACAGATGTGAGATAGCAGTAGTGGGTGTCCCTATGCTGGCTGAGCTGTGGCTGATGTTACAGATGTATACACAGGACTGTGAGGTATTACAGATGTGAGATAGCAGTAGTGGGTGTCTCTATGCTGGCTGTGCTGTGGCTGATGTTACAGATGTATACAAAGGACTGTGAGGTATTACAGATGTGAGACAGCAGTAATGGGTGTCTCTATGCTGGCTGTGCTGTGGCTGATGTTACAGATGTATACACAGGACTGTGAGGTATTACAGATGTGAGATAGCAGTAGAGGGTGTCTCTATGCTGGCTGTGCTGTGGCTGATGTTACAGATGTATACACAGGACTGTGAGATATTACAGATGTGAGATAGCAGTAGTGGGCGTCCCTATGCTGGCTGAGCTGTGGCTGATGTTACAGATGTATACACAGGACTGTGAGGTATTACAGATGTGAGATAGCAGTAGTGGGCGTCTCTTTGCAGGCTGAGCTGAGGCTAATGTTACTGATGTATACACAGGAGTTTGATGTATTACAGATGTGAGATAGCAGTAGTGTGTGTCTATATGCTGGCTGTGCTGTGGCTGATGTTACTGATGTATACACAGGACTGAGGTATTACAGATGTGAGATAGCAGTAGTGGGCGTCTCTATGCTGGCTGTGCTGTGGCTGATGTTACAGATGTATACACAGGACTGTGAGGTATTACAGATGTGAGATAGCAGTAGTGGTGTCTCTATGCTGGCTGTGGTCTGGCTGATGTTACAGATGTATACAGAGGACTGTGAGGTATTACAGATGTGAGATAGCAGTAGTGGGTATCTCTATGCTGTCTGTGTTGTGGCTGATGTTTCAGATGTATATACAGGACTGTAAGGTATTACAGATGTGAGATAGCAGTAGTGGGCGTCTCTATGCTGGCTGAGCTGTGGCTGATGTTACAGATGTATACACAGGACTGTGAGGTATTACACATGTGAGATAGCAGAAGTGGGTGTCTCTATGCTGGCAGAGCTGTGGCTGATGTTACTGATGGATACATAGGACTGTGAGGTATTACAGATGTTAGACAGCAGTAGTGGGCGTTTCGCTATGCCGGCTGTGCTGTGGCTGATGTTACAGATGTATACACAGGACTGTGAGGTATTACAGATGTGAGATAGCAGTAGAGGGTGTCTCTATGCTGGCGGAGCTGTGGCTGATGTTACAGATGTATACACAGGACTGTGAGGTATTACAGATGTGAGATAGCAATAGAGGGTGTCTCTATGCTGGCTGAGCTGTGTCTGATGTTACAGATGTATACACAGGACTGTGAGGTATTACAGATGTGAGACAGCAGTAGTGGGTGTCTCTATACTGGCTGAGCTGTGGCTGATATTACAGATGTATACACAGGACTGTGAGGTATTACAGATGTGAGATATCAGTAGTGGTGTCTCTATGCTGGCTGTGCTGTGGCTGATGTTACAGATGTATACACAGGACTGTGTGGTATTACAGATGTGAGACTATGCAGGCTGAGCTATGGCTGATGTTACAGATGTATACACAGGACTGAGAGGTATTACAGATGTGAGATAGCAGTAGTGGGTGTCTCTATGCTGGCTGTGCTGTGGCTGATGTTACAGATGTATACACAGAACTGTGAGGTATTACGGATGTGAGATAGCAGTAGTGGGCGTCTCTCTGCTGGCAGAGCTGTGGCTGATGTTACAGATGCATACAGAGGACTGTGAGGTATTACAGATGTGAGATAGCAGTAGTGGGCGTCTCTATGCTGGCTGAGCTGTGGCTGATGTTTCAGATGTATACAGAGGACTGTGAGGTATTACAGATGTGAGACTATGCTTGCTGAGCTGTGGCTGATGTTACTGATGTATACACAGGACTGTGAGGTATTACAGATGTGAGATAGCAGTAGTGGGTGTCTCTATGCTGGCTGTGCTGTGACTGATGTTACTGATGTATACACAGGACTGTGAGGTATTACAGATGTGAGATAACAGTTGTTGGTGTCTCTATGCTTGCTGAGCTGTGGCTGATGTTACAGATGCATACAGAGGACTGTGAGGTATTACAGATGTGAGATAGCAGTAGTGGGCGTCTCTATGCTGGCTGAGCTGTGGCTGATGTTACAGATGTATACACAGGACTGTGAGGTATTACAGATGTGAGATAGCAGTAGAGGGTGTCTCTATGCTGGCTGAGCTGTGGCTGATGTTACAGATGTATACACAGGACTGTGAGGTATTACAGATGTGAGACAGCAGTAGTGGGTGTCTCTATGCTGGCTGAGCTGTGGCTGATATTACAGATGTATACACAGGACTGTGAGGTATTACAGTTGTGAGATAGCAGTAGTGGTGTCTCTATGCTGGCTGTGCTGTGGCTGATGTTACAGATGTATACACAGGACTGTGAGGTATTACAGATGTGAGACTATGCTGGCTGAGCTATGGCTGATGTTACAGATGTATACACAGGACTGAGAGGTATTACAGATGTGAGATAGCAGTAGTGGGTGTCTCTATGCTGGCTGTGCTGTGGCTGATGTTACAGATGTATACACAGAACTGTGAGGTATTACGGATGTGAGATAGCAGTAGTGGGTGTCTCTATGCTGGCTGAGCTGTGGCTGATGTTACAGATGCATACAGAGGACTGTGAGGTATTACAGATGTGAGATAGCAGTAGTGGGCGTCTCTATGCTGGCTGAGCTGTGGCTGATGTTTCAGATGTATACAGAGGACTGTGAGGTATTACAGATGTGAGACTATGCTTGCTGAGCTGTGGCTGATGTTACTGATGTATACACAGGACTGTGAGGTATTACAGATGTGAGATAGCAGTAGTGGGTGTCTCTATGCTGGCTGTGCTGTGACTGATGTTACTGATGTATACACAGGACTGTGAGGTATTACAGATGTGAGATAACAGTTGTTGGTGTCTCTATGCTTGCTGAGCTGTGGCTGATGTTACAGATGCATACAGAGGACTGTGAGGTATTACAGATGTGAGATAGCAGTAGTGGGCGTCTCTATGCTGGCTGAGCTGTGGCTGATGTTTCAGATGTATACAGAGGACTGTGAGGTATTACAGATGTGAGACTATGCTTGCTGAGCTGTGATTGATGTTACTGATGTATACACAGGAATATGATGTATTACAGATGTGAGATAGCAGTAGTGGGCATCTCTATGCTGGCTGAGCTATGGCTGATGTTACAGATGTATACACAGGACTGTGAGGTATTACAGATGTGAGATAGCAGTAGTGGGTGTTTCTACTGGCTGTGCTGTGACTGATGTTACTGATGTATACACAGGACTCTGAGGTATTACAGATGTGAGATAGCAGTAGTGGGTGTCTCTATGCTGGCTGTACTGTGGCTGATGTTACAGATGTATACACAGTACTGTGAGGTATTACAGATGTGAGATAGCAGTAGTTGGTATCTCTATGCTGGCTCGGCTGTGGCTGATGTTACTGATATATACACAGAACTGTGAGGTATTACAGATGTGCGATAGCAGTAGTGGGCATCTCTCTGCTGGCTGAGCTGTGGCTGATGTTACAGATGCATACAGAGGACTGAGGTATTACAGATGAGAGACTATGCTTGCTGAGCTGTGGCTGATGTATACACAGGAATGTGAGGTATTACAGATGTGAGATAGCAGTAGTGGGTGTCTCTATGCTGGCAGAGCTGTGGCTGATGTTACGGATGTATACACAGTACTGTGAGGTATTACAGATGTGAGATAGCAGTAGTGGGCTTTTCTATGCTGGCAGTGCTGTGACTGATGTTACTGATGTATACACAGGACTCTGAGGTATTACAGATGTGAGATAGCAGTAGTGGGTGTCTCTATGCTGGCTGTGCTGTGGCTGATGTTACAGATGTATACACAGAACTGTGAGGTATTACGGATGTGAGATAGCAGTAGTGGGCGTCTCTCTGCTGGCAGAGCTGTGGCTGATGTTACAGATGCATACAGAGGACTGTGAGGTATTACAGATGTGAGATAGCAGTAGTGGGCGTCTCTATGCTGGCTGAGCTGTGGCTGATGTTTCAGATGTATACAGAGGACTGTGAGGTATTACAGATGTGAGACTATGCTTGCTGAGCTGTGGCTGATGTTACTGATGTATACACAGGACTGTGAGGTATTACAGATGTGAGATAGCAGTAGTGGGTGTCTCTATGCTGGCTGTGCTGTGACTGATGTTACTGATGTATACACAGGACTGTGAGGTATTACAGATGTGAGATAACAGTTGTTGGTGTCTCTATGCTTGCTGAGCTGTGGCTGATGTTACAGATGCATACAGAGGACTGTGAGGTATTACAGATGTGAGATAGCAGTAGTGGGCGTCTCTATGCTGGCTGAGCTGTGGCTGATGTTACAGATGTATACACAGGACTGTGAGGTATTACAGATGTGAGATAGCAGTAGAGGGTGTCTCTATGCTGGCTGAGCTGTGGCTGATGTTACAGATGTATACACAGGACTGTGAGGTATTACAGATGTGAGACAGCAGTAGTGGGTGTCTCTATGCTGGCTGAGCTGTGGCTGATATTACAGATGTATACACAGGACTGTGAGGTATTACAGTTGTGAGATAGCAGTAGTGGTGTCTCTATGCTGGCTGTGCTGTGGCTGATGTTACAGATGTATACACAGGACTGTGAGGTATTACAGATGTGAGACTATGCTGGCTGAGCTATGGCTGATGTTACAGATGTATACACAGGACTGAGAGGTATTACAGATGTGAGATAGCAGTAGTGGGTGTCTCTATGCTGGCTGTGCTGTGGCTGATGTTACAGATGTATACACAGAACTGTGAGGTATTACGGATGTGAGATAGCAGTAGTGGGTGTCTCTATGCTGGCTGAGCTGTGGCTGATGTTACAGATGCATACAGAGGACTGTGAGGTATTACAGATGTGAGATAGCAGTAGTGGGCGTCTCTATGCTGGCTGAGCTGTGGCTGATGTTTCAGATGTATACAGAGGACTGTGAGGTATTACAGATGTGAGACTATGCTTGCTGAGCTGTGGCTGATGTTACTGATGTATACACAGGACTGTGAGGTATTACAGATGTGAGATAGCAGTAGTGGGTGTCTCTATGCTGGCTGTGCTGTGACTGATGTTACTGATGTATACACAGGACTGTGAGGTATTACAGATGTGAGATAACAGTTGTTGGTGTCTCTATGCTTGCTGAGCTGTGGCTGATGTTACAGATGCATACAGAGGACTGTGAGGTATTACAGATGTGAGATAGCAGTAGTGGGCGTCTCTATGCTGGCTGAGCTGTGGCTGATGTTTCAGATGTATACAGAGGACTGTGAGGTATTACAGATGTGAGACTATGCTTGCTGAGCTGTGATTGATGTTACTGATGTATACACAGGAATATGATGTATTACAGATGTGAGATAGCAGTAGTGGGCATCTCTATGCTGGCTGAGCTATGGCTGATGTTACAGATGTATACACAGGACTGTGAGGTATTACAGATGTGAGATAGCAGTAGTGGGTGTTTCTACT
This sequence comes from Taudactylus pleione, assembly GCA_031769625.1. Lineage (NCBI taxonomy): Eukaryota > Metazoa > Chordata > Amphibia > Anura > Myobatrachidae > Taudactylus > Taudactylus pleione. The sequence continues at coordinate 886,951 of JAUIMM010001440.1, forward strand.
GGCTGTGCTGTGACTGATGTTACTGATGTATACACAGGACTCTGAGGTATTACAGATGTGAGATAGCAGTAGTGGGTGTCTCTATGCTGGCTGTACTGTGGCTGATGTTACAGATGTATACACAGTACTGTGAGGTATTACAGATGTGAGATAGCAGTAGTTGGTATCTCTATGCTGGCTCGGCTGTGGCTGATGTTACTGATATATACACAGAACTGTGAGGTATTACAGATGTGAGATAGCAGTAGTGGGCATCTCTCTGCTGGCTGAGCTGTGGCTGATGTTACAGATGCATACAGAGGACTGAGGTATTACAGATGAGAGACTATGCTTGCTGAGCTGTGGCTGATGTATACACAGGAATGTGAGGTATTACAGATGTGAGATAGCAGTAGTGGGTGTCTCTATGCTGGCAGAGCTGTGGCTGATGTTACGGATGTATACACAGTACTGTGAGGTATTACAGATGTGAGATAGCAGTAGTGGGCTTTTCTATGCTGGCAGTGCTGTGACTGATGTTACTGATGTATACACAGGACTCTGAGGTATTACAGATGTGAGATAGCAGTAGTGGGTGTCTCTATCCTGGCTGTGCTGTGGCTGATGTTACAGATGTATTCACAGTACTGTGAGGTATTACAGATGTGAGATAGCAGTAGTTGGTATCACTATGCTGGCTCGGCTGTGGCTGATGTTACAGATGTATACACAGAACTGTGAGGTATTACAGATGTGAGATAGCAGTAGTGGGTGTCTCTATGCTGGCTGTGCTGTGACTGATGTTACAGATGTATACACAGGACTGAGAGGTATTACAGATGTGAGATATCAGTAGTGGGTGTCTCTATGCTGGCTGAGCTGTGGCTCATGTTACAGATGCATACAGAGGACTTAGGTATTACAGATGTGAGACTATGCTTGCTGAGCTGTGGCTGATGTTACTGATGTATACACAGGACTGTGAGGTATTACAGATGTGAGATAGCAGTAGTGGGTGTCTCTATGCTGGCTGTGCTGTGGCTGATGTTACAGATGTATACACAGGACTGAGAGGTATTACAGATGTGAGATAGCAGTAGTGGGTGTCTCTATGCTGGCTGTGCTGTGGCTGATGTTACAGATGTATACACAGGACTGTGAGGTATTACAGATGTGTGATAGCAGTAGTGGGTGTCTCTATGCTGGCTGAGCTGTGGCTGATGCTACAGATGTATTCAGAGGACTGTGAGGTATTACAGATGTGAGACTATGCTGGCTGAGCTGTGGCTGATGTTACTGATGTATACACTGGACTGTGAGGTATTACAGATGTGAGATAGCAGTAGTGGGTGTCTCTATGCTGGCTGTGCTGTGACTGATGTTACAGATGTATACACAGGACTGTGAGGTATTACAGATGTGAGATAGCAGTAGTGGGTGTTTCTCTATGCCGGCTGAGCTGTGGCTGATGTTACAGATGTATACACAGGACTGTGAGGTATTACAGACGTGAGAGAGCAGTAGTGGGTGTCTCTATGCTGGCTGAGCTGTGGCTGATGTTACTGATGTATACACAGGACTGTGAGGTATTACAGATGTGAGATAGCAGTAGTGGGCGTCTCTATGCTGGCTGAGCTGTGGCTGATGTTACAGATGTATACACAGGACTGTGAAGTATTACAGATGTGAGATAGCAGTAGTGGGTGTCTCTATGCTGGCTGAGCTGTGGCTGATGTTAGAGATGTATACACAGGACTGTGAAGTATTACAGATGTGAGATAGCAGTAGTGGGAGTCTCTATGCTGGCTGTGCTGTGGCTGATGTTACAGATGTATACACAGGACTGTGAGGTATTACAGATGTGAGATTCAGTAGTGGGTGTCTCTATGCTGGCTGAGCTGTGGCTGATGTTACAGATGTATGCAGAGGACTGTGTTGTATTACAGATGTGAGATAGCAGTAGTGGGTGTCTCTATGCTGGCTGTGCTGTGGCTGATGTTAAAGATGTTTATACAGACTGTGAGGTATTACAGATGTGAGATAGCAGTAGTGGGTGTCTCTATGCTGGCTGAGCTGTGGCTGATGTTACAGATGTATACACAGTACTGTGAGGTATTACAGATGTAAGATAGCAGTAGTGGGTGTCTCTATGCTGGCTGTGCTGTGGCTGATGTTACAGATGTATACACAGGACTGTGAGGTATTACAGATGTGAGACTATGCTGGCTGAGCTGTGGCTGATGTTACTGATGTATACACAGGACTGTGAGGTATTACAGATGTGAGATAGCAGTAGTGGGTGCCTCTATGCTGGCTGAGCTGTGGCTGATGTTACAGATGTATACACAGGACTGTGAAGTATTACAGATGTGAGATAGCAGTAGTTGGTGTCTCTATGCTGGGTGGGCTGTGGCTGATGTTACAGATGTATACACAAGACTGTGAGGTATTACAGATGTGAGATAGCAGTAGTGGGTGTCTCTATGCTGGCTGTGCTGTGGCTGATGTTACTGATGTATACACTGGACAGTGAGTTATTACAGATTTGAGATAGTAGTGGGCGTCTCTATGCTGGCTGATCTATGGCTCATGTTACAGATGTATACACAGGACTATGAGGTATTACAGATGTGAGAGCAGTAGTGGATGTCTATGCTGGCTGTGCTGTGGCTGATGTTACAGATGTATACACAGGACTGTGAGGTATTACATATGTGAGATAGCAGTAGTGGGTGTCTCTATGCTGGCTGAGCTGTGGCTGAAGTTACTGATGTATACACAGGACTGTGAGGTATTACAGATGTGAGATAGCAGTAGTGGGTGTCTCTATGCTGGCTGTGCTGTAGCTATTGTTACAGATGTATACACAGGACTGTGAGGTATTACAGATGTGAGAGCAGTAGTGGGCGTCTCTATGCTGGCTGAGCTATGGCTAATGTTACAGATGTATACACAGGACTGTGAGGTATTACAGATGTGAGATAGCAGTAGTGGGCGTCTCTATGCTGGCTGAGCTATGGCTAATGTTACAGATGTATACACAGGACTGTGAGGTATTACAGATGTGAGTTAGCCGTAGTGGGTGTCTCTATGCTGGCTGAGCTGTGGCTGATGTTACTGATGTAAACACAGGACTTTGAGGTATTACAGATGTGAGATAGCAGTAGTGGGCGTCTCTATGCTGGCTGAGCTGTGGCTGATGTTACAGATGTATACACTGGACTGTGAGGTATTACAGATGTGAGATAGCAGTAGTGGGTGTCTTTGCTGGCTGAGCTGTGGCTGATGTTACAGATGTATACACAGGACTGTGAGGTATTACAGATATGAGATAGCAGTAGTGGTGTCTCTTTGCTGGTTGTGCTGTGGCTGATGTTACAGATGTATACACAGGACTGAGGTATTACGTATGTGAGAAAGCAGTAGTGGGTGTCTCTATGCTGGCTGAGCTGTGGCTGATGTTACTGATGTATACACAGGATTGTGAGGTATAACAGATGTGAGAGAGCAGTAGTGGGTGTCTCTATGCTGACTGTGCTGTGGCTGATGTTACAGATATATACACAGGACTGTGAAGTATTACAGATGTGAGATAGCTGTAGTGGGTGTCTCTATGCTGGATGAGCTGTGACTGATATTACTGATGTATACACAGGACTTTGAGGTATTACAGATGTGAGATAGCAGTAGTGTGTGTCTATATGCTGGCTGAGCTGTGGCTGATGTTACAGATGTATACACAGGACTGTGAGGTATTACAGATGTGAGAGAGCAGTAGTGGGTGTCTCTGTGATGGCTGAGCTGTGGCTGATGTTACAGATGTATACACAGGACTGTGAGGTATTACAGATGTGAGATAGCAGTAGTGGGTTTCTCTATGCTGGCTGTGCTGTGGCTGATGTTACAGATGTATACACAGGACTGTGAGGTGTTACAGATGTGAGATAGCAGTAGTTGGTGTCTCTATGCTGGGTGGGCTGTGGCTGATGTTACAGATGTATACACAGGACTGTGAGGTATTACAGATGTGAGAGAGCAGTAGTGGGTGTCTCTATGATGGCTGAGCTGTGGCTGATGTTACAGATGTATACACAGGACTGTGAGGTGTTACAGATGTGAGATAGCTGTAGTTGGTGTCTCTATGCTGGGTGGGCTGTGGCTGATGTTACTGATGTATACACAGGACTGTGAGGTATTACAGATGTGAGATAGCAGTAGTTGGCGTCTCTATGCTGGCTGAGCTATGGCTCATGTTACAGATGTATACACAGGACTATGAGGTATTACAGATGTGAGATAGCAGTAGTGGGAGTCTCTATGCTGGCTGAGCTGTGGCTGAAGTTACTGATGTATACACAGGAATGTGAGGTATTACAGATGTGAGATAGCAGTAGTGGGAGTCGCTATGCTGGCTGAGCTGTGGCTGAAGTTACTGATGTATACACAGGACTGTGAGGTATTATAGATGTGAGATAGCAGTAGTGGGTGTCTCTATGCTGGCTGTGCTGTAGCTATTGTTACAGATGTATACACAGGACTGTGAGGTATTACAGATGTGAGAGCAGTAGTGGGCATCTTTATGCTGGCTGAGCTATGGCTAATGTTACAGATGTATACACAGGACTGTGAGGTATTACAGATGTGAGATAGCAGTAGTTGGTGTCTCTATGCTGGCTGTGCTGTGGCTGATGTTACAGATGTATACACAGGACTGTGAGGTATTACAGATGTGAGATAGCAGTAGTGGGTGTCTAAATGCTGGCTGAGCTGTGGCTAATGTTACTGATGTAAACACAGGACTGTGAAGTATTACAGATGTGAGATAGCAGTAGTGGGTGTCTCTATGCTGCCTGAGCTGTGGCTGATGTTACAGATGTATACACAGGACTGTGAGGTATTACAGATATGAGATAGCAGTAGTGGTGTCTCTTTGCTGGCTGTGCTGTGGCTGATATTACAGATGTATGCACAGGTCTGAGGTATTACGTATGTGAGAAAGCAGTAGTGGGTGTCTCTATGCTGGCTGAGCTGTGGCTGATGTTACTGATGTATACACAGGAATGTGAAGTATTACAGATGTGAGATAGCAGTAGTGGGCATCTCTATGCTGGCTGTGCTGTGGCTGATGTTACAGATGTATACACAGGACTGTGAGGTATTACAGATGTGAGATAGCAGTAGTGGGCATCTCTATGCTGGCTGTGCTGTGGCTGATGTTACAGATGTATACACAGGAATGTGAGGTATTACAGATGTGAGATAGCAGTAGTTGGTGTCTCTATGCTGGCTGTGCTGTGGCTGATGTTACAGATGTATACACAGGACTGTGAGGTATTACAGATGCGAGATAGCAGTAGTGGGTGTCTCTATGCTGGCTATGCTGTGGCTGATGTTACAGATGTATACACAGGACTGTGAGGTATTACAGATGTGAGATAGCAGTAGTGGGTGTCTCTATGCTGGCTGAGCTGTGGCTGATGTTACAGATGTATACACAGGACTGTGAGGTATTACAGATGTGAGATAGCAGTAGTGGGTGTATCTATGCTGGCTGTGCAGAGGCTGATGTTACAGATGTATACACAGTACTGTGAGGTATTACAGATGTGAGATAGCAGTAGTTGGTATCTCTATGCTGGCTCGGCTGTGGCTGATGTTACAGATGTATACACAGGACTGTGAAGTATTACAGATGTGAGATAGCAGTAGTGGGTGTCTCTATGCTGGCTGAGCTGTGGCAGATGTTACAGATGTATACAGAGGACTGTGAGGTATTACAGATGTGAGACTATGCTGGCTGAGCTGTGGCTGATGTTACTGATGTATACACAGGACTGTGAGGTATTACAGATGTGAGATAGCAGTAGTGGTGTCTCTATGCTGGCTGTGCTGTGGCTGATGTTACAGATGTATACACAGGACTGTGAGGTATTACAGATGTGAGATAGCAGTAATTGGTGTCTCTATGCTGGCTGTGCTGTGGCTGATGTTACAGATGTATACACAGGACTGTGAGGTATTACAGATGTGAGATAGCAGTAGTGGGCATCTCTATGCTGGCTGTGCTGTGGCTGATGTTACTGATGTATACACAGGAATGTGAGGTATTACAGATGTGAGATAGCAGTAGTGGGTGTCTCTATGCTGGCAGAGCTGTGGCTGATGTTACTGATGTATACACAGGACTGTGAGGTATTACAGATGTGAGATAGCAGTAGTGGGCGTCTCTATGCTGGCTGAGCTGTGGCTGATATTACAGATGTATACACAGGACTGTGAGGTATTAAAGATGTGAGATAGCAGTAGTGGGTGTCTCTATGCTGGCTGTGCTGTGGCTGATGTTACAGATGTATACACAGGACTGTGAGGTATTACAGATGTGAGATAGCAGTAGTGGGCATCTCTATGCTGGCTGTGCTGTGGCTGATGTTACTGATGTATACACAGGAATGTGAGGTATTATAGCTGTGAGATCGCAGTAGTAGGAGTCTCTATGCTGGCTGAGCTGTGGCTGATGTTACAGATGTATACACAGGACTGTGAGGTATTACAGATGTGAGATAGCAGTAGTGGGTGTCTCTATGCTGGCTGTGCTGTGGCTGATGTTACAGATGTATACACAGGACTGTGAGGTATTACAGATGTGAGATAGCAGTAGTGGGTGTCTCTATGCTGGCTGTGCTGTGGCTGATGTTACAGATGTATACATAGGACTGTGAGGTATTACAGCTGTGAGATAGCAGTAGTGGGTGTCTCTATTCTGGCTGTGCTGTGACTGATGTTACAGATGTATACACAGGACTGTGAGTTATTACAGATGTGAGATAGCAGTAGTGGGTGTCTCTATGCTGGCTGTGCTGTAGCTATTGTTACAGATGTATACACAGGACATTGAGGTATTACAGATGTGAGATAGCAGTAGTGGGAGTCTCTATGCTGACTGTGCTGTGGCTGATGTTACAGATGTATACACAGGACTGTGAGGTATTACAGATGTGAGATAGCAGTAGTGGGTGTCCCTATGCTGGCTGAGCTGTGGCTGATGTTACAGCTGTATACATAGGACTGTGAGGTATTACAGATGTGAGATAACAGTAGTGGGTGTCTCTATGCTGGCTGAGCTGTGGCTGATGTTACTGATGTATACACAGGACTGTGAGGTATTACAGATGTGAGATAGCAGTAGTGGGTGTCTCTATGCTGGCTGAGCTGTGGCTGATGTTACTGATGTATACACAGGACTGTGAGGTATTAAAGATGTGAGATAGCAGTAGTTGGTGTCTCTATGCTGGCTGTGCTGTGGCTGATGTTACAGATGTATACACAGGACTGTGAGGTATTACAGATGTGAGATAGCAGTAGTGGGTGTCTCTATGCTGGCTGAGCTGTGGCTGATGTTACAGATGTATACACAGGACTGTGAGGTATTACAGATGTGAGAGAGCAGTATTGGGCGTCTCTATGCTGGCTGAGCTGTGACTGATGTTACAGATGTATACACAGGACTGTGAGTTATTACAGATGTGAGATAGCAGTAGTGGGTGTCTCTATGCTGGCTGTGCTGTAGCTATTGTTACAGATGTATACACAGGACATTGAGGTATTACAGATGTGAGATAGCAGTAGTGGGCGTCTCTTTGCTGGCTGTGCTGTAGCTATTGTTACAGATGTATACACAGGACTGTGAGGTATTACAGATGTGAGATAGCAGTAGTGGGTGTCTTTATGCTGGCTGTGCTGTGGCTGATGTTACAGATGTATACACAGGACTGTGAGGTATTACAGATGTGAGATAGCAGTAGTGGGCGTCTCTATGCTGGCTGAGCTATGGCTGATGTTAGTGATGTATACACAGGACTGTGAGGTATTACAGATGTGAGATAGCAGTAGTGGGCGTCTCTATGCTGGCTGAGCTATGGCTGATGTTACAGATGTATACACAGGACTGTGAGGTATTACAGATGTGAGATAGCAGTAGTGGGCTTCTCTATGCTGGCTGAGCTATGGCTGATGTTACAGATGTATACACAGGACTGTGAGGTATTACAGATGTGAGATAGCAGTAGTGGGCGTCTCTATGCTGGCTGAGCTGTGGCTGATGTTACTGATGTTTACACAGGACTGTGAGGTATTACAGATGTGAGATAGCAGTAGTGGGCATCTCTATGCTGGCTGAGCTATGGCTGATGTTACAGATGTATACACAGGACTGTGAGGTATTACTGATGTGAGATAGCAGTAGTGGGTGTCTCTATGCTGGCTGAGCTATGGCTGATGTTACAGATGTATACACAGGACTGTGAGGTATTACAGATGTGAGATAGCAGTAGTGGGTGTCTCTATGCTGGCTGAGCTGTGGCTGATGTTACAGATGTATACACAGTACTGAGGTATTACAGATGTGAGATAGCAGTAGTGGGCGTCTCTATGCTGGCTGAGCTGTGGCTGATGTTACAGATGTATACACAGGACTGTGAGGTATTACAGATGTGAGATAGCAGTAGTGGTGTCTCTATGCTGGCTGAGCTGTGGCTGATGTTACTGATGTATACACAGGACTTTGAGGTATTACAGATGTGAGATAGCAGTAGTGGGCGTCTCTATGCTGGCTGAGCTGTGGCTGATGTTACAGATGTATACAGAGGACTGTGAGGTATTACAGATGTGAGATAGCAGTAGTGGGTGTCTCTATGCTGGCTGAGCTGTGGCTGATGTTACAGATGTATACACAGGACTGTGAGGTATTACAGATGTGAGATAGCAGTAGTGGGTGTCTCTATGCTGGCTGTGCTGTGGCTGATGTTACTGATGTATACACAGGACTGTGAGGTATTACAGATGTGAGATAGCAGTAGTGGGTGCCTCTATGCTGGCTGTGCTGTGGGTTATGTTACATATGTATACACAGGACTGTGAGGTGTTACAGATGTGAGATAGCAGTAGTGGTGGCTGATGTTACAGATGTATACCCAGGACTGTGAGGTATTACGGATGTAAGATAGCAGTAGTGGGAGTCTCTATGCTGGCTGAGCTGTGGCTGATGTTACAGATGTACACACAGGACTGTGAGGTATTACAGATGTGAGATAGCAGTAGTGGGTGTCTCTATGCTGGCTGAGCTGTTGCAGGCATTAGCGTACTTTTGTAGCTGTGTAATTTCACAGCTGCGATTGCAATTGCGATCCATACTGAATGAGGCCCTCTGATACGTTGCTGCATCATAGGAAGATCTGTGTTACACAGAACCTGTGTAATTAATGAGTGTTCTAGTGTAATGAGATTGTATGGTAATAAAAAATCATTATATAGCCTAGTGCACAAGATCTATGGTGGACACAGACAGGCAGTGCTGTAATAATGTACATGTAATTGTCAGCAACAGTAAGTAACACAGGACTAGGCACAATGGGCTCATTATTATAACAACAACAATAAAGAACAGGAATAAACTGTACAAATACCGCAGTACTTCTGTGTCCCTCGCAGGGAGAGAATTAGGCTCACATGCTCAGCATCACCCCATGATCACCCCACATCCTATTACGTAGATGCTTCAAAGAGACAATCTATTTTAAGAGATTTTACCACAAAGTTGAATTTTGAAAATGTATAACACAGGAGGGGCATTTAATGTATAACACAGGAGGGGCATTTAATGTATAGCACAGGAGGGGTATTTAATGTATAGCACAGGAGGGGCATTTAATCTATAGCACAGGAGGGGCATTTAATCTATAGCACAGGAGGGGCATTTAATCTATAGCACAGGAGGGGCATTTAATCTATAGCACAGGAGGGGCATTTAATCTATAGCACAGGAGGGGCATTTAATCTATAGCACAGGAGGGGCATTTAATCTATAGCACAGGAGGGGCATTTAATCTATAGCACAGGAGGGGCATTTAATCTATAGCACAGGAGGGGCATTTAATAGCACAGGAGGGGTATTTAATGTATAGCACAGGAGGGGCATTTAATCTATAGCACAGGAGGGGCAATTCATCTATAGCACAGGAGGGGCATTTAATCTATAGCACAGGAGGGGCATTTAACCTATAGCACAGGAGGGGCATTTAATGTATAGCACAGGAGGGGCATTTAATGTATAACACAGGAGGGGCATTTAATGTATAACACAGGATGGGCATTTAATGCATAACACAGGATGGGCATTTAATGTATAACACAGGAGGGGTATTTAATGTATAACACAGGAGGGGCATTTAATGTATAACACAGGAGGGGCATTTAATGATAATGATTCACTTCCTAGTTAAAATATACAAACATACAAACACGCCTGCACGCCGGCTGCTGGTTCACGTCAAATGAAAAAACTCGCTGTCTCCCAACTTCCCCTTGGTAGGATAATGGAAACTTTGGATAATTAGGGAACTGAGGGCCTGGTTCAGAGCTGGATGCTCTGACAAGAGCGCTCGCTCTGAATCAGGACCCTCCTACCTAAAATTGGAGCGGCCTCCTGGCCGCTCGCATAGCTGTGGGTGTCCACCCACAGCTTATGCGAGTGGCCAAAAAGATGGTCGCGATGGTCAAGACCATCGCGACCATCAGGCTTGTGACGAGACCCTGCGGTAGGGTCTCGTTGCTGCAAGCCCAGGAGTGCTTTTGGCCACTGCGAGCAGAAGCCTGCGGTTGAGTTTTTCAACCGCAAGGCCAGGAGTGATTTTGGCTCTATCAGAGCCAAAATCACTCCCACTGACATCACTAGTGATGTCAGTGGGGCCGGCTTCTGACGGTAGGCGTTCCCTTGGGAACGCCTCCGTCTGGGCAGCAACGCCCCCGGCGTGCTGTCACTCACCATCGACAGCATGCCCCCTTTGGTGCGAGACCCATAGCAACGGCTATGCGCACTAGGGCACCATCGACCCGCTTGCGAGCGGGTCTGAATCAGGCCCTGAGAGCATGGGCTGAATGGCGGGTTAAAGGCTGATTGCTGTACTAGTCCAGATAACTTGATAAATATCAACCCACTAGGCCAGTGGTTCCCAAACTTTTTGGAATTGCAGCACCCTAGTGCGTCAGTATTGTTTTCACGGCTCCCCTAAGCCGAAAGTTTTTATTGAGAAATACAGAAAAAAATATTGTAAAGTGAAGTAAATTGTGCTGATCTATCATCCTTAGGCTCAGTTATATGGTGGTGACAGGTTTGTGCTTTTGTTTGTCCACATATTTACATTACATTGACCATAAGGAATTTGATTTGGTGCTGGACCACCAACCGGAGGCACCCCTTCAAGTGTCCCGAGGCACCCCAGGGTACCGCGGCGCAGTTTGGGAACCACTGCACTGGCCATAATAAATAGCAAATAAATAAAAGCTTTTCTCTGCGCACTGTGGCCCTGATTCAGACCCTCTCACGAGCGCACAGCGCTTGCAAGCGGGTCAATGGTCCCCCACTGCGCATGTGCAAGACCCGGCAAGCGACGGGCGCTCCATCGCTACGGGTCTCGCACCAAAACAGGGTGGATGTCGATTATGATTGACAGCTCGCCCCGTTTTGGAGGCGGGCAGTGGGGGGTGGCTACACAAACGGAGGCTTTCCCGAAGAAAAACACTTGCCGTTTGTGGGAGGCAAAGCTGACATCACCAGTGATGTCAGTGGTGAGCTTCCGGCTGTATTTAAAGCAGGAAGCTCACTGGGGCTTGCGGGAACGAAACCCTACCACAAGGGTCTCGTCACAAGCCCCGATGGTCGCGACCATCACCTGGCCGCTCGCAAAAGCTGTGGGTAGTTGCTGAAACAAAACAAAAAAAAACGCCCTGTTTCAGAGCGAGCGTCCAGCTCTGAATCAGGCCCAGTGGGTCTTATTCAGGGTAAGTGAATACAAGAAGCAAGAAACAACAAAAAGTATTCCCCCAGCACTCAGAATGAAATCAGCAATAACATTTGAAAAACTACATGGTGGTAGATAATTCAGAGATCTCAGTTGCATATATTTGCAAAGATATGGCTAAGCCTGCGGGCCGCGTCATGGCGTCTCTGATACCGGAGGTCCCTATCACTTGGTCAGAATCTGGGGTGCAGAACCCCCAAAAAAACGGCGATAGCCAGCCACCCCAGCGAAGCACACTAGTGAGAGACTAAAGTGTTAGTATAGGATTAAAGGAAAAACTATGTGTTAATAAGTGAAGGTGAAATTAAAAAGCTAAGAAAAATATATATATACACAAAATATATTGGAAAGTGTATAAGTGCTAAATAAAGTGTTAATGTGTGCCTCACCAGAGCAGCCCAGCCACACCAACCCCAAGGGGCACCGCACCCCAAACATCCCCACAACTGATAACTATATCCAATTTGGGTAATAATTGCCCAATATAAGGCCACATGATAATGGCACATACAAATATACCTGAATTGAGAGCTAGCTTACCTTGGAGTCACCCCTAAGTCCTCCTAATGGCACTACAAGAACCAGCACGCCCTCCTAACGCCGGTCCCATCTATGCCTCTCAATACAGAAATACAAGTTGGAAGCTGCTCAATCACTTCAGTAATATCACTCAGGTGCATGTAAGGGAGGGGTTAGTCTATACAAGAAACAACAAAAAGTATTCCCCCAGCACTCAGAATGAAATCAGCAATAACATTTGAAAAACTACATGGTGGTAGATAATTCAGAGATCTCAGTTGCATATATTTGCAAAGATATGGCTAAGCCTCCGGGCCGCGTCACGGCGTCTCTGATACCGGAGGTCCCTATCACTTGGTCAGAATCTTTTAATCCTATACTAACATTTTAGTCTCTCACTGGTGTGCTTCACTGGGGTGGCTGGCTATCGCCGTTTTTTTTGGGGTTCTGCACCCCAGATTCTGACCAAGTGATAGGGACCTCCGGTATCAGAGAAGCCGTGACGCTGATTTCATTCTGAGTGCTGGGGGAATACTTTTTGTAGTTTCTTGTATAGACTAACCCCTCCCTTACATGCACCTGAGTGATATTACTGAAGTGATTGAGCAGCTTCCAACTTGTACTTCTGAATACAAGAAGCAGTTTGCTCCTGGGACAAACCATGTTGCAAAGTATATGTCTGCCTGCAGGGTAAATACTGGCTGCATTGCATGTAGTCCACCAGTGCTGGGCAGCTTTATTCTTACTGTCCCCTTACACTGCAATGTAGAATGAAGCTAGGACATGCCCCCTATCTCCGGTAGATTTCTCTGTCCGTGTTTGACGTTTGCCCCATCTGCTGCACCGCCTGGTGTCACCAAGGTGCAAAGTTACTATACTTACTGTTTTTTCTGCTTTGCTCTGTCCTTATGTTGTCTTTGAATGCAGATATTACTGGGGAATAAAGAAAGTTTGTTTCTATGTAGCAATCAGCCAGGAGTGGTGTTTGGTGGCCCCTTCTGTCCTCCCTCCCAGCCTCCTCTCCTCTAAATAAATGTCTGATAAGTAAAGAAATTCCATCTGCAGTATAGACGGAGCAGTGATCCAGATGGAAATGGCTGACGGGAGTTTCTATCACACACTCAATGTTGTGAAGATGCTGCAATGGTGCCAAGGCCAGGGACATGGGCACCTGGCGGCCTCTACAACAAGCAAAAGGGTGCCAGGAAGGTACCCCTGTAACTCCTTTTCTCACCTAAGCAGGGCTAGGGTCTGAGGGGCTAAGAGAGCAGGAAAGGAGGCCGCATGTCCAACCCAGGATTTCTGCCTCCTACAGGAGTCGTCAGAGCTCACCCGGCATCAGCTGTCATCTTGTTCTGGAACCACCTATTAGCTTCGTGTAGCCAGCATGTGGGGCAGTATCTGGGCACTGTTTAAAAAATTATTTGTATCCAAAAACAATTATTGGACAGTCACTCGGCAGCGCTGCCACCTGTGTCCAGGAAGCAGATGGTTCTGGCTATCTGTTTCCAAAAAGCCTGCTGCCAGCTGCTGGTCACGGACAGTCGGTGACCCACCAAAATGACCCCACCCAGCCAATACACTTAATATGACAACTCTGGGATCAAGCGTTTGGGGTCTTCTCCCATGGGTTCTGTATGTCTCCCTACTGTCCCAGAATGTCTGGTAGACTCCCAAACATTAAACCCCCCTCCCTAAACAAGTGCGCACATGGGCAGGGTATTAATGACTCAAATGGCAGCAATTTGCATGATCATGGCCCCGCATGGGGGGTGCTAAATAATGACATAGAGGGTGATTTCTGCATCTACACATGGAATAGCCCTCCCTATACGTATTAGACATGTGCGCCGACCCCCGTGTTTTGGTTTTGTATCTGGATTTCCTCTGGTTTTGGATCTGGATTGGTTTTGCAAAAACCTCACCTCCGTGATTTGTTTTCGTGTTTTGGTTTTGGATCTGGATTTTTTTCTTAATAAAAAAAACTGCTAAAATCACATAAAATGAGACTAACTTAACATTTATTTCCAGTCAATTTTGACCACCTCACAGCTCACAATATTGATTTTTTCATCTAGTTATAGGGCCAAAAGATTGCCTCCAGCTTGCTGGCTCTAAACTGATTGATATAATTATTAATAGAGTTGAGGACTGTGCAAAGATGATGGTTGGGATACCCTTGAGGATTGAAGAATTGATAGTTGGTGCAGCCCCTGGCTGTAAAATTGATAATAAATTAATTTAAAAAACAATTCATTGGGTGCAGCCACTGGCTGAATAATTAATAAAAATAAATTCATATCACCTTGACTTTCAGAAACATCGCTACTTTTGTTGGGGAAATAAAGCGGGCAAACTTCTGGCTAATATACAGTAGTGCGGAGTCAAAAATCATCCCCTCTCATTATATCACTTAAAAGTCCTTCAGACCACTTCATAAAACTGAAGATATTGCAACCTCTTTCTTACAATATTAGAGATTTGTACTCAGCACAAAATGATGACCCCGCCTTGGGGATGAGTTTCTTCCTTCTCTGAGGAAGCCTGTAATCCCTAACAGCCCCTGCCTCGGAACTGGAGGTTTCCTTGGCTATCAAATCTCTAGCCAACAGAAAGTCACCTGGCCCAGATGGCCTTAGTGCCGAATACTACAAATTGCTGACCCCCCATGTGACTCACTTGGTCTCTTTATTTAATTCAATATTGAAAGGGGACATGACCAGACCGTAATCAGGCACCAAATTATCCTTCTACTGAAACCTGAGAAAGACCCTACATTGACTCAATCCTACCGACCAATATCCCTACTTAACCAGGACGTCAAACTCTTTACTGGTATTGTTGCCCAATGTCTACAATTAGTACTACCCCACCTTATACACCCCGCACAAACCGGATTTATGAAAGGAAGACACTCAGTGAATAATGTACGTCATGTAATTGCAGTGTTAACTAAAGCCCACCAGATGAGAAATAATCAGATGCTCCTTGTCAGCTGTGATGCTGACAAGGCATTTCATAGGGTATCGTGGTCTCACCTTTTGCATATTTTTCAATTACAACATTTTGGCCCTGAATTTATCGCGCTATTCAAGACATTATATCACACCCCTATGGCATTCCTAAGAGTAAGCGTCGGAGATGTCACATTGAAAGTCTCTGCATATGCAGATGACTTACTATTGTACTTTAGGAACCCACATTCTGCCATATCTAAACTTCTTCACATCTTGAAAGATTTCCATGTACTCTCCGGCTTTCTGATAAATTACAACAAAACGGAAGCCCTGGCCTTACGTACAGATGCCACTAAAGATTGGAAGAATTATTTTCCCTTTAAATGGGCTACGATAACTTTGAAATACCTAGGTCTTAAATTCCGACACATCCCTCAACCCTGTATTCAGCCAATTTCCCTGCCCTGATACAACGCACACTTCTAGATTTTAAAAAATGGAAACACCTACCACTCTCATATCTCGGTAGATGTCAGTTAATGAAAATGACAACCTTTCCTAGGATTCTATATTTCTTCCAGATGCTTCCTCTGCTTCCCTTGGAATCTGATTTAATATTGATTAACAGAGCGATCAGCAAGTTCATTTCGGCGGACAAAAAACCCAGGATCTCACTATTCAAACTTACTCAACCACCCACTTTAGGAGGAACCAATCTCCCTTGCTTAAGATCCTATCAAATTATCGCTATGCAATTGACTGGATCAAGGGAACAAATGGATTTGCTGATACTCTGGTGGAGCAATCTTTTAGCACTGATGTTCCATTAGCTAGCCTATTACATACACATCCCTCATCTTTCCCAACTCATGTAACACAAAACTTACTACTTCATACTACGTGCATGGCTTGGCGACAAGCCAGAGCTCAAATGAAAGTCTCTCCTAGTGTCTCCGTATTTCTTCCCATTAGTCATAACCTGGGGTTCACTGCTGGGTTGCTAACGCAGGTTTTTAATACCTGGAGCTCACAGGGACTTTGATATATATATCAATTAATAGATTCATCCATCATGAATATTTATTCCCACAACCAATTACAGGAAAGATTCCCTCGTCTTCCAATCCCAATATTTATCTATTTCCAAGTACGTAGTTATGTCACCCGCTTTAATTCCTCGACTCCCCATTTCATCTGGGAAAAGTGGTTTGGATGATGTGTTGTCTCGCTGCCCTTCTATGTCATTTTCCACTTCCACACTATACACTTCTATACGCCGGGCAATAAATTTGGAGGTGGAGACAGCTGTAGTTGCTAAATGGCGCTCTACATTTCCTTCCATATCTCCACCCACTATTTTAAAATCTTTTGTCAGACTTAATAAACAATTAATCTCGGCATCTTACGCTGAAATGCAATATAAGTTATTACATCTCGCCTATTTCACCCCCAACTAAGATTCCTTACAGGCGCTTCTACAGACTCTAATTGTTTCAACTGCAAACAACCTGATGCAGACCTCATGCATTGTATGTGGTCATGTGCAGAGGTACAAAGGTTCTGGTCCCTAATACACACATATATATCCACCACATTGGGAATTAGTTTTGAATTAACACCTGAGTGGGCCATGTGGGATATTATGCCATCGTCTGGGTCATCCTGTCCTTCTAGAGGTGCCCGTCTGCTACTAGCAAAGATTGCAGCAGCTGCAAAGAAAACCATCCTATCCCAATGGCTCTCTGCTGACACTCTAACACTCAATCTTCTACACCCTAGAATATCATACCTATTCAATATGGATTTTTTTAGAATTATCTCTTAATAAAGATAAAGGAGCAGATAAATTTTTTGACACCTGGCTACCATATGTCCACACATTACCACCTCAAGTTAAAGATACACTCAGTGCTGCAGTCCGACTTACAGCTTGGTACAATGAAGAAACCCTGTCTACAGGTTCTTCCCACTTTTAGGTTTTGTAACACTACGTTCCTCATGGACTTAGATATGGTTTACTGCTGTACACCTACTGATGTCTTGCTATTTATTGACCATTTTGTTGTAATGTTCATTGCAGTCTTACAATAAAATATGTTTAAAAAAAAATTCATTGGTGCAGCCCATGGCTGTAAAATTGATAATAAATTGATTTAAAAAACAATTCATTGGGTGCAGCCCCTGGATGAATAATTAATAAAAAGCAATTCATTGGTACAGGCCCTGGCTGTAAAATTGATAATGAATTAATTAAAAAAAACAATTCATTAGGTGCAGCCCCTGGTTGTAAAATTGATAATAAATTAATAAAAAACAAACCATTGGTTCCTAAACCAACCATAACATTAATTTAAAATGTCAGGCAGCAATGCCCCAACCAGCACATAATGGAATGGAAAAAGGTGAAAGATGGAATAGTCCTTGGGCCCTCGCACCCACCCTTATGTTGTATATGGATCAGGACAGTTTAACAAACCAATCATTTCAGCAACAAGGATTGCCAATTGTGGCTGAAATTACTGGTTTGTTTGGACCCCATAAAACAAGCTGCCAATGTGCATTGGACAAGGAAATGAAAATGATCCCATACACAAACTGGCTTTACATTACTAGTTGTCATCGTCCTCATCCTCATCATCCCTATCAGTGTGTACATCCTCTTCTTCACACAATATTCATTTGTCCCCACTGGAGTCCACCATAGGCACATCTGTAATTTTTTTCAAGTCCACCGAGTTACTACGTATCACAGTCATGTAATCCTTAGTTTGCCCTGTCCCACTTGTCCACATATCAGTGGTCAAGTGGATAGTGGGTACAACGGCATTTCTGAGGACATTAATAAGGTTTTTTTTAATGTCCTTGTACAGACTTGGAGTTGCTGTTCTAGCGAAGTGGAATCTAGAAGGGATCTGGTAGCGAGGACACAGGACCTGAATTAACTGTTGAAAACCCACTGCAGTAATGGCAAATACTGGACCACATCTAATAGCAGCATAGATGTTATGGAGTCAGTAATCTGCTATGCAAATGGGTGATTGCTGTCATACTTGTTTGCCCTTGCAAACGATTGTTTTACAGTTAATTGTTTTTTGGAGGATATGCTACAAATAGTCTTCCTCCTGGTCCCCTTCTGGAATGAAGATCCACTCACAGCAACAGCAGCAGCAACAGGCGTAGTCATCAAGGATCCTTCTAAGGAATCATGGATAGGAGAGGAGTCAATCATGCTTCGAATACCAACATTGGATGCAGCAGGACTACTCCCGATGATGAATGAGGATGTTGATGATGCAGGTGTTGGTGTTGGAGATCGAAGGTGCTTGGATCTCACAGAGAGGGAGCAGGTAGGTGACACTGGACTTGTTACGTTTTGAGTTTTGGAACTTGGTAACGTACACTTTGATATTTGATGAATGCGCTCCAAGTGACGTAACAAGGAGGAGGTTCCTAGGTGGTTTAGGTCCCTACCTCTACTCACTCTTGCTATGCAATGGCTACATATGGCTTGACAACTGTTGTCCGGATTGGGGTAGAAATAATTCCACACGTGAGAAGTGGATTTTTTTGTCTTTTGCCCCGGCATGACAACAATGGGCTTTGGCTTTTTCAATCCATGGGCAACAGCTGTTGCCTTACTTACACAAAGGACATCCTCGGCATCAACATCCTCATCACCAACATCTTCATCATCAACATCCTCATCATCCTTAGCACCTTCAACTACCAAAATATCCTCCTCCTCCATGTGCAATTCCACAGAAGCATCCTCACTGACTACGTCTGCAAGATGTTGACTGCCCTTCCCCACATTTATAGAGGGCACACAAATGTTGGAACTTGGAGGATCCTCCAGTACACTAGTATTTAGGTCGGCTCACACATGGCAACCGCGGACACACTTGCACTCTCCTCTGGGATTTGTGATTTCGATTTCTCAGGGCACACAGTTGGTTTTTCCGGAGCTGTCTTAACAACTTTCACATTTTTAATTGGACCACCACCACCACTACTACTACAAGCAGAAGGGCTATCAGCAGTCTTCATAAAGAAAGGCCAAGGCCTTATCCTTTCCTTGCCACTTCGTGTAGTGAATGACATATTGCCAATTTTTTGTTTATCTAAAGGCAAGTTTACTTTAAATTGTTTTTCCCTAACTTCAGTAAAAGTAGCTTTATAATATTGATGGCATGACTT
The DNA here is from genome assembly GCA_031769625.1 of Taudactylus pleione. Classification (NCBI taxonomy): domain Eukaryota; kingdom Metazoa; phylum Chordata; class Amphibia; order Anura; family Myobatrachidae; genus Taudactylus; species Taudactylus pleione. The sequence goes on from JAUIMM010001440.1 coordinate 906,458, forward strand.
AAGCCATGGGGCATGGGCCTTCATAGAGGATGAGGAAGTTGATGGCCTTGCACTGCTGGCGGCAGCTACAACATGTGGTTCTTGAACTGGCTCTCCTGTCATGTGACAGCCTTCCATATTTTCTGTGGTCTTGAAGCAGTGTCACAATCACTAATAGCGTAGCCAAGGTGCGGTTACAAAATTCACACACGTGCAGTCATGCGCACACAGACAAAGATTAAAAAAAAGACAAAAAAAATGTTAAAAATTTTTTCAGCTCAAGAACTTGGGCCCAGGGAACCGATTGATGATGACTGTAGTCGGGCAGCACTTTGCGTTGCTGGCTGGATCTTGTGCGGTTAAGCTTAACACGCACATACACATAGAAAAATATTACACAAAAAGACACTTTTTTTATTTTTGAGTCCAGAACTTGGGCCCAGATGGACTCAGCACCAGCCCAGATGTATCTGCACCAGCCCAGATGAACAAAGCAGACAGAACAGCACCAGACCAGAATGGATCAGCAGCACCAGCCCAGGACACAGCACACGAGCACCAGCACCTCTCTCAGCCCTACGCTACCCATCCTCCCTGTTCACTCTCCACAACCAAAGTGCAATGGCGTCTGCCTCGTGGTCCCTATATAATACATTGATCATATCATGTCACAGTGCCGTTCGGCAGAGGTCAGTGCAGTGCTACTTTCATCCACATCACAGCACCGGATGGTAGCAGTCAGTGCAGCACGACTTTCGTCCACGTCACAGTGCTGGGCAGCAGGGGTCAGTGTAGAGCGACTTTTGCCCACATCAGTGCCGGGTGGCAGGGGTCAGTGCAGCACGACTTTCAACCACATCACAGCGCCGGGTGGCAGGGTATTTGCTGGGCGAACTGCTCGTGTGGTGTGGTGAGAACACTAAGTTACATAAAGCTGTAATTTCATTCTGATGGCTGACATGTAACATAGCGCAATGTAACGACACATACAGGGGTAGAGAGAAAGCACTTTCACATTTTAACTCTCATAAATGTTTTTTTTTAATAATAATAATGAGGTTATGGCTTTTCTTTATATTTTGTGTTTATTTTTATACAAGCCCCATGGAGAGGCGGAATTTGTTCTGTGATCTTTGTTTTACTCCAAGCAGACTGCACCTGGGCAGTAAAACTTAATGTGCTGTGTGTAGCGAGGGGCTCATGCATGTTATGTACAATAAACTTACCCGGAGTATAATTTCAAAAGCTACATTTCTGTAGAACAAAAACATAAGCCGGCGTCTCCGTGAGCATTGGAAACAGAACCTTTCTTACTACATTCGTGAACTAAATATTATCTTTCAAATCCAGGTCACAGTTTTCTTTAAAATAATTTACTCTGTAATTGTGCAAACAGAAATGATTACACATGTGACATTTATCTATGTACAGTAAAGGTGCGTACACACTAGACGATGTGCTCACGATGCGATATCGTGAACGATTTCCCTTGAACTCTCCCCGACCACTGCCGGCACTCCAGGACACGATATGATGCTTAAAAGTGTCCAATCTGACCAACGATCTATCGTGCGTCCTTAACGATTTCCAGTGCTTCGTGTACGAGGTTGGCAGATCTTTCCTTTTGTAGGCAAAATCTGAAGATACAACTGACAACCCGCAGGGACAATTTACACGATTTCTCGTTCCGATGCGTCAAAATCGGCCGCATCGTGCAAAATATCGTCTAGTGTGTAGTAGGGGTGTGCACCGGCCACTTTTCGTGTTTTGTGTTTTGGTTTTGGATCTGGATCTTTCTTCGTGTTTTGGATCTGGATTGGTTTTGCCAAACCACCCTTCCGTGTTTTGGGTTCTGGGTTTTGTGTTTTGGATCTGTATTTTTTTTTAAATAAAGCATAAAAACAGCTAAAATCACAGAATTTGTGGGTTTTTCTTCTCCTATGCTATTATTAACCTCAATAACCTTAATTTCCACTAATTTCCAGTCTATTCTGAATACCTCACACCTCACAATAGTGTTTTTATGTCCAAAAGGTTGCACCAAGGTAGCTGGATAACTATGCTAAGTGACACGAGTGGGCGGCACAAACACGTGACCCATCTAGGAGTGACACTGCAGTGGCAGACAGGATGGCAGTTTGAAAAACTAGGCCCCAAACTGTACATAATGCAAAGAAAAAAAAGAGGTGCAAGATGGAATTGTCCTTGAGCCCTCCCACCCACCCTTATGTTGTATAAACAGGACATGCACACTTTAATAAAGCAATCATTTCAGCGCCAGGGTCTACCACAAAACTGTGGCTGAAATGATTGGTTCGTTTGGGCCCCCACAAAACAAGCTGGCAATTAATGTGTCCCTGCACAAACTGGCTCTACAGAGGCAAGATGTCATCCTCATCCTCCTCATTCACCGATTCCTCATTCACCAATTCCTCACCCTCACCCCCTGGTGCTTCAGTGTTGTGTACATCCTCATCCTCACAGAGTATTAACTCGACACCGCTGGAATCCACCAACACAGGTTATTCTGTACGTTCTGGATCCTGGTCTCCCTGGAAGAGTTGATAATTCATTTTTAAGAACATCATCTTCTCCACATTTTGTGGAAGCAACCTCCTACGCCTTTCGCTGACAAGGTTCCCGGCTGCACTAAACACTCTTTCGGAGTACACACTGGAGGGGGGGCAACTCAGTTAAAATAGAGCCAGTTTGTACAGGGGCCTCCAAATTGCCTCTTTTTCCTGCCAGTACAGGTACGGACTGTCTGACATGCCTACTTGGATGCTGTCACCGATGTAATCCTCCACCATTCTGTCAATGGTGACAGTATCATATGCAGTGACAGTAGACATGTCAGAAATTGTTGCCAGGTCCTTCAGTCCGGACCAGATGTCCAAACTTGGTCCTGCCTGCCCTGCATCATTGCCAGCAGGTTGCTTAGGATACCTAAGTTTTTTCCTGGCAGCCCCAGTTGCGGGAGAAAATGAAGGAGCTGTTGACGTGTCACGTTCCGCTTCAGCTGACAGTGTTTTCACCAGCAGGTCTTTGCACCTCTGCAGACTTGTGTCGGCCAGAAAGAGAGACACCACATAGGCTATAAACCTAGGATCGAGCATGGTGGCCAAAATGTAGTGGTCTGATTTCAACAGATTGACCACCCTGGAATCCTGGCAAAGCGAATGAAGGGCTTCATCCACAAGTCCCACATGCCGAGCGGAATCGCTCCGTCTTAGCTCCTCCTTCACTTTCTTCAGCTGCTTCTGCAAAAGCCTGATGAGGGGAATGACCTGACTCAAGCTGGCAGTGTCTGAACTGACTTCACGTGTGGCAAGTTCGAAGGGCTGGAGAACCTTGCACAACAAGGAAATCATTCTACACTGCGCTTGAGTCAGGTGCATACCCCCTCCTTTGCCTATGTCATAGGTGGATGTATAGGCTTGAATGGCCTTTTGCTGCTCCTCCATCCTCTGAAGCATATAGAGGGTTGAGTTCCACCGCGTCACAACCTCTTGGTTCAGGTGATGGTGGGGCAGGTTCAAGAGTGTTTGCTGGCGCTCCAGTCTTCGGCACGCAGTCGCTGAATGGTGAAAATGGGCAGACATTTTTTGGGCCACCCAAAACGTCTCCTGCATGCCCCTGTCACTTTTCAGAAAATTCTGCACCACCAAGTTTTTTGATGTGAGCAAACATGGGACGTGCTGAAATTTGCCCAGATGTAATGCCCGCACAATATTGGTGGCGTTGTCAGATATCACAAATCCCCAGGAGAGTCTAAGTGTGGTAAGCCACTGGGCGATGATTTCCCTCAGTTTCTCTAAGAGGTTGTCGGCGGTGTGCCACTTACTGAAACTGGTGATACACAGCGTAGCCTGCCTTGGAACGAGCTGGCGTTTCTGAGATGCTGCTACTGGTGATACTGCTGTTGTTGCTGCATAAGGTGATACATCTACCCAGTGGGCTTTCACAGTCATATAGTCCTTAGTCTGCCATGTTCCACTTGTCCACATGTCCGTGGTTAAGTGGACATTGGGTACAACCGCATTTTTCAGGATACTGAGGACACTTTTTGAGACATTTCTGTACAGTCTCGGTATCACCTGCCTAGTGAAGTGGAATCTAGACGGGATTTGTAACCGGGGACACACTACCTCCTTCAATTGTCTAAATCTCACTGCACTAATGGCGGATACCGGACGCACGTCTAACACCAACATAGCAGTCAAGACCTCAGTTATACGTTTTGCTTCAGGATGACTGCTGTCGTAGTTCATCCTCCTCGCTAAGGACTGTTGGAGGGTCAATTGTTTAGTAAAAGTAGTGGTGTTCCTACTTCCTCTCTGGGATGATGAATGACTCCCAGCAGCAGCAACAGCAGCAGTGGCAGCAGTAGGCTTAGCAATGCAGGATCCTCCGTAGGAATCTCGGATAGGAGAGTCAGTCATGCCAGTGACATGGCCTGCAGGACTACTTCCGATCCTGACTAAGGAGGAAATTGACGAGGGGGGTGTTGACGGTGTGGTTTGCAGGCGCTTGGATACAACAGGACAACGGGATTTAGGTGTCCCTGGACTGCTTACGGTTTTAGCCAAAGTTTCTGAACTTGACAGTAACTTTTTATGAATGCGCTGCAGGTGCCATATAAGGGAGGATGTTCCTAGGTGGTTAACGTCCCTACCCCTACTTATTTTACCTTTACATATGGAACATATTGCAAGACAGCTGTTGTCCGGATTTGGATAGAAATATTGCCAGACCAAAGAGGTGGAATGTTTGGTCTTCTGCCCAGGCATGACCGTGATGGGCTTTTTCATCCCACGGACAACAACTGTCTCCCCCGGAGCCTGATTTAAACAAACCACATCACCATCAGAATCCTCCTCGCCAACTTCCCCCTCAGCGCCAGCTACACCAGTATCCTCATCCTGTTGTACTTCAACAGTGACATCTTCAATTTGCATATCAGCAAGTGGACTGTGGGTGCTCCTTTTAGCACTTGCAGGGGGTGTGCAAATGGTGGAAAGAGCCACCTCTTCCCGTCCAGTGCTGGGAAGGTCAGGCATCGCAACCACCACCACACTTGGACTCTCTTTGGGGATTTGTGATATCTTCTTAGAACGCACAGTTCTTCGCTGTGCTTTTGCCAGCTTAACTCATTTGATTTTTTTTAGTGGGAGGAGTGCTTCCATCGTCATATGAAGCTGAACCACTAGTCATGAACATAGGGAAAGACCTTAGTCGTTCCTTGCCACTCCGTGTCGTAAATGGCATATTGGCAAGTTTACGTTTCTCCTCAGATGATTTAAATGTTTTTTTTAAGGTCATTTTCCTGAACTTTGTCATTTGGGATTGTATGTGCCCTCTACTATGACATTAGGCATCGGCCTTGCCAGACGACGTTGATGGCATGTTATCGTCTATGTCATGACTAGTGGCAGCAGCTTCAGCCCTAGGAGGAAGTGGTTCTTGATCTTTCCCTATTTTATTTTTATTGGAGAAAGTTTGGTCCTCCAATTATGTTATATTGATATATACGTGCGGCTAAGGCACACACAAACACAGAAAATAAGTTTTTATTTTTGTTGGAGACTAGTGCACTTTGTGGGTTACACCACCCTTTAAGAAATGAGCCAGCCGGCTCTTTACTTATGGGACACAGGCGCACGCTTGGTGCTGCTCCTTTGTTGATGCACGTGCAGCCACAGTGCACACAATTCACAAACACAGAAAATATTTTTTAATTTTGTTTGGACTGGAGTGTACTTTGGGGGTTACAGCACCCTTTAACGGTCAAGCCAGCCGGCCCTTTACTTATGACACAGGCGCACGCTTGGCACTACTTTGTTGATGCACGTGCGGCTACAGCGCACACAATTCACAAACACAGAAAATATTTTTTTTTTTGGTTTGGACTGGAGTGTACTTTGGGGGTTACAGCACCCTTTAACGGTCAAGCCAGCCAGCCCTTTACTTATGACACAGGCGCACGCTTGGTACTACTTTGTTGATGCACGTGCGGCTACTACGCACACAATTCACAAACACAGGAAAAATATTTATTTTTTTGGCACTTGGGGGGAGCACCCCTGATGGAAAAAGCACCCCCTGGACAACACTACAGCACCTCTTTAGGACTGGGACACTGCACAGGACTTTGGAGTGGACACAGCCCCTATGGACAACTGACTGCACAACACAGTCCAGCCAGCCCCTATGGACTTTGGAGGAGTGGACACAGCCCCTATGGACAACAGCAGCACAGCACAACACTACACTGCACAACACTACACTACACTACACTACACAGCCCAGCCAGCCGTAACTCCCACCCTCCCTCTTCCCTGTCCACAGCCGAGTGAGAAAATGGCGCCGACGCGGGTACCTTATATATAATCCAAAACCCGCGAGACCCGGAAGGCGGGATGATGACGTTTTGCCTCGATTTCAGATCTGAGTCAGGCGGAAAAAGTCGAGCCTGACTCGGATCGGCCTCGGATCGGGGGGGTTCGGATTTCAGAAAGCCGAACCCGCTCACCCCTAGTGTGTAGGCACCTTAACTGTCTTTAATATTGTTCAAAGGACACTGTTAAATAATAATAATTACTAGGAAACAGTGATTTGTCCACTCAAGTGATTGTATAATTTAAGGAGAGTGACAGGATGTGAGGAGGGGAATGGAGGCAGCAGGAAGCCACAGACTGAGAGTTATATAGTGGGAGGAGCAGGGTCCCCAGCAGCACAGAGTATATCAGGAGATGAGTGATGTGTTAGTGAGGACAGGGCTGCAAGTTACAGGGGCAGTGATATGTTTTGTAGAGGGGGATGGAAGCCACAGAAAGTTACATAATAGAGGCTACTATCAAATTGGTGTAGAAAGACTGTTGTTGCAGATATCTGTTATTTATTTTACTGACTAGATTCTGCAACATAGAAGGTGAGGCATTGTCCCAATATGTATGGCTGAAGTTACTTCACAAATGAACAGAAGGTACAGCCTGATACTCCCTGTTCTACGTAACCATTATCAATCACTCACTTTCTGCACAATACCAGTGCGGGACACATGTGGTGACCGTACGCTGTGGTACATATCATAAAGAGCCCCTACCAGTGACAATGAAGATTACATGCTAGAAGTGACATATTACAGCTAAAGAAAAGCAAATTTAACAACAGTTGCGTTTTTCTTTCTAATACCAGGGACGGCAGTGGAGTCACATTGCAAATTTGACATAATATCAAGTACTAGAACATGAATAAACTTATTCTTCAAAAAGAAAAATGAAAAGAGACAATTCCCATTATTAACAAAATCTGCTCAGCAGAGTAACGTTCTATTTAATGCAAAGTCATCATAAAAACCAATTAAGTCACCCTGATAATCATTGGCAAGTCATAACAGCATTACTGTTTGGCTGAAGTAGATGACCTTAAAGACAGGTTTGGGTCGGGCGTCTCGCTGTTTCCGTATATAACCTAATTTCTTTACATTTCTGTGGAGAATGTTTGTCATTTTGTCAGATGTTCTCCCCTAAACAGGGTTCACTCACATTGCAGATATTTCCCCAGAGACTTCTCTCTTATTAAGTTAAAATGAAGTATTTAAATATGGCCGTCAGAGTTCAAACATCATAATAATTTTGGGCCTTTGACAAATTCCATTGTAGCCACATAATTCTGACCTAAGGTACTAACATTTCCACTGACTTCCCAGCGAGCGCAAAACGAATGAGCTGCTCCAGGGCCATTATAGGGGAATGTAATGGGGCAGATGCACAGCTACATGCAGGTCGCGTGTAATATCGCCGTATGGCCTGCGCAGAGACATGTGTATTGCTGACCGTATTCACAGTAACACACATGTATGTGGTCGGATACCTCATTATTTGTGCACACGTACAGCAGCCCTGTCCTTGGTGCAATACATCTGCCTGAAAACATAATTACATGTACACACATCCTGCATAGCTGCAGTTCCATGGATACACCTTCACTAACCTTAGCTTATGCACTAATGCACCAACACCACCCAGTTATGTCCCTTCACCCACACCTGCAGACGGGAGTGTGTTACATATAACGTAGATGCGTGCGCTTCGCTACGGAGAATGCACTGTGCAAAGATATGCAAGATCCAGCCGCAAAACAGCCCCAATACATAACTCCCAACATCAGGGGCCCCAAAGTGGGACAGGAGTGGTGGCAGCACATTTGTGGCCTGGTTATGCGCCGTGTAGGGGCCTAGTTACGCTCCGTGTAGGCATGGTTGCGCTCTGAATAGATGTGGTTATGTTCCGTGTAGGCGTGGTTACACTCCGAGTAGGCGTGGTTACACTCCGAGTAGGCGTGGTTATGCTGTGTAGGCATGGTTATCCTCTGTGTAGGCGTGGTTTCGCTCTGTAGGCGTGGATACGCTCTGTAGGCGTGGTTACGCTCTGTGTAGGCATGGTTGCGCTCTGAATAGATGTGGTTATGCTCCGTGTAGGCATGGTTATGCTCCGTGTAGGCATGGTTACGCTCCGTGTAGGTGTGGTTACACTCCGAGTAGGCGTGGTTACACTCCGAGTAGGCGTGGTTACACTCCGAGTAGGCGTGGTTATGCAGTGTAGGCATGGATATCCTCCGTGTAGGCATGGTTACGCTCTGTGTAGGCATGGTTGCGCTCTGAATAGATGTGGTTATGCTCCGTGTAGCCGTGGTTACACTCCGAGTAGGCGTGGTTACACTCCGAGTAGGCGTGGTTACACTCCGAGTAGGCGTGGTTATGCTGTGTAGGCATGGTTATCCTCCGTGTAGGCGTGGTTACGCTCTGTAGGCGTGGTTACGCTCTGTGTAGGTGTGGTTATGCTGTGTAGGCGTGGTTACGCTCTGTGTAGACGTGGTCATGCCTCCAGTGTGCGTTTTTCAGAAAAATGTTATATTTTGATTACGTGTACTGTGGAGACCCTGATACAAAGACACCTGATACGGAGACACCTGCCTACACAAAATGCGCAGTGCATCCCTGATCGCAGGGCGATCCTGCCAGAAAAATACCAAAATCTAATTTACTTTCAGCATAAACAGCCCATAAATCAGGTAAGTTTAGAATATTATACAGTTTAATGGTAAAGGAAATACATAGAAGTGTAATATTACAGGACACAAAGGCCTCTTCTTCTGGAGCAGTTTACCCGAAAAAATCAGTCAATACATGTTTAGACAATGAGACCTGGGGGTCTATTTACTAAGCAGTGTTAGGAGATAGAGTGAAAAGTGATAAGGTGCCAGCCAATCAGCTCCCAACTGTTATTTTTCACACAAAGCCTGTGAGATGACAGTTAGGAGCTGATTGGCTGGTGCCTTATCACTTTCTTATCACTTTTCACTCTCTCATAATACTGCTTAGTAAATAGACCCACTGGGCTTCTAATATCCGAACATCCCACCTCTGACCTACTGAGAGTCTCCCACTATCGTATAATCTCTGTGCACTAACTACACTCACATAAGAGATAGAAATCCGCCAATAGTACATCGGGATATAACATTTTGCTGTGATTAAGCTGCATCATGTATAAAAGTGACTGACGTATAATAGGGTAACGTGTGTATGTAAGTACACTGAGGACGCTATATACAGAGCTGTAAGGGAAGGAGAGCAGTATAATAGGGTAATGTGTGTATGTAAGTACACTGAGGACGCTATATACAGAGCTGTATGGGAAGGAGAGCAGTATAATAGGATAATGTGTGTATGTAAGTACACTGAGGACGCTATATACAGAGCTGTATGGGAAGGAGAGCAGTATAATAGGGTAATGTGTGTATGTAAGTACACTGAGGACGCTATATACAGAGCTGTATGGGAAGGAGAGCAGTATAATAGGGGAATGTGTGTATGTAAGTACACTGAGGACGCTATATACAGAGCTGTAAGGGAAGGAGAGCAGTATAATAGGGTAATGTGTGTATGTAAGTACACTGAGGACGCTATATACAGAGCTGTATGGGAAGGAGAGCAGTATAATAGGGTAACGTGTGTATGTAAGTACACTGAGGACGCTATATACAGAGCTGTAAGGGAAGGAGAGCAGTATAATAGGGTAATGTGTGTATGTAAGTACACTGAGGACGCTATATACAGAGCTGTATGGGAAGGAGAGCAGTATAATAGGGTAATGTGTGTATGTAAGTACACTGAGGACGCTATATACAGAGATGTATGGGAAGGAGAGCAGTATAATAGGGTAATGTGTGTATGTAAGTACACTGAGGACGCTATATACAGAGCTGTATGGGAAGGAGAGCAGTATAATAGGGTAACGTGTGTATGTAAGTACACTGAGGACGCTATATACAGAGCTGTATGGGAAGGAGAGCAGTATTATAGGGTAATGTGTGTATGTAAGTACACTGAGGACGCTATATACAGAGATGTATGGGAAGGAGAGCAGTATAATAGGGTAATGTGTGTATGTAAGTACACTGAGGACGCTATATACAGAGCTGTACGGGAAGGAGAGCAGTATAATAGTGTAATGTGTGTATGTAAGTACACTGAGGACGCTATATACAGAGATGTATGGGAAGGAGAGCAGTATTATAGGGTAATGTGTGTATGTAAGTACACTGAGGACGCTATATACAGAGATGTACGGGAAGGAGAGCAGTATAATAGGGTAACGTGTGTATGTAAGTACACTGAGGACGCTATATACAGAGCTGTATGGGAAGGAGAGCAGTATAATAGGGTAATGTGTGTATGTAAGTACACTGAGGACGCTATATACAGAGATGTAAGGGAAGGAGAGCAGTATAATAGGGTAATGTGTGTATGTAAGTACACTGAGGACGCTATATACAGAGCTGTATGGGAAGGAGAGCAGTATAATAGGGTAATGTGTGTATGTAAGTACACTGAGGACGCTATATACAGAGATGTATGGGAAGGAGAGCAGTATTATAGGGTAATGTGTGTATGTAAGTACACTGAGGACGCTATATACAGAGATGTATGGGAAGGAGAGCAGTATAATAGGGGAATGTGTGTATGTAAGTACACTGAGGACGCTATATACAGAGCTGTATGGGAAGGAGAGCAGTATAATAGGGTAATGTGTGTATGTAAGTACACTGAGGACGCTATATACAGAGCTGTATGGGAAGGAGAGCAGTATAATAGGGGAACGTGTGTATGTAAGTACACTGAGGACGCTATATACAGAGATGTATGGGAAGGAGAGCAGTATTATAGGGTAATGTGTGTATGTAAGTACACTGAGGACGCTACATACAGAGCTGTATGGGAAGGAGAGCAGTATAATAGGGTAATGTGTGTATGTAAGTACACTGAGGACGCTATATACAGAGATGTATGGGAAGGAGAGCAGTATAATAGGGTAATGTGTGTATGTAAGTACACTGAGGACGCTATATACAGAGTTGTATGGGAAGGAGAGCAGTATAATAGGGGAATGTGTGTATGTAAGTACACTGAGGACGCTATATACAGAGCTGTATGGGAAGGAGAGCAGTATTATAGGGTAATGTGTGTATGTAAGTACACTGAGGACGCTATATACAGAGATGTACGGGAAGGAGAGCAGTATAATAGGGTAATGTGTGTATGTAAGTACACTGAGGACGCTATATACAGAGCTGTATGGGAAGGAGAGCAGTATAATAGGGTAACGTGTGTATGTAAGTACACTGAGGACGCTATATACAGAGCTGTATGGGAAGGAGAGCAGTATAATAGGGGAATGTGTGTATGTAAGTACACTGAGGACGCTATATACAGAGCTGTATGGGAAGGAGAGCAGTATAATAGGGTAACGTGTGTATGTAAGTACACTGAGGACGCTATATACAGAGCTGTATGGGAAGGAGAGCAGTATTATAGGGTAATGTGTGTATGTAAGTACACTGAGGACGCTATATACAGAGCTGTAAGGGAAGGAGAGCAGTATAATAGGGTAATGTGTGTATGTAAGTACACTGAGGACGCTATATACAGAGCTGTATGGGAAGGAGAGCAGTATAATAGGATAATGTGTGTATGTAAGTACACTGAGGACGCTATATACAGAGCTGTATGGGAAGGAGAGCAGTATAATAGGGTAATGTGTGTATGTAAGTACACTGAGGACGCTATATACAGAGCTGTATGGGAAGGAGAGCAGTATAATAGGGGAATGTGTGTATGTAAGTACACTGAGGACGCTATATACAGAGCTGTAAGGGAAGGAGAGCAGTATAATAGGGTAATGTGTGTATGTAAGTACACTGAGGACGCTATATACAGAGCTGTATGGGAAGGAGAGCAGTATAATAGGGTAACGTGTGTATGTAAGTACACTGAGGACGCTATATACAGAGCTGTAAGGGAAGGAGAGCAGTATAATAGGGTAATGTGTGTATGTAAGTACACTGAGGACGCTATATACAGAGCTGTATGGGAAGGAGAGCAGTATAATAGGGTAATGTGTGTATGTAAGTACACTGAGGACGCTATATACAGAGATGTATGGGAAGGAGAGCAGTATAATAGGGTAATGTGTGTATGTAAGTACACTGAGGACGCTATATACAGAGCTGTATGGGAAGGAGAGCAGTATAATAGGGTAACGTGTGTATGTAAGTACACTGAGGACGCTATATACAGAGCTGTATGGGAAGGAGAGCAGTATTATAGGGTAATGTGTGTATGTAAGTACACTGAGGACGCTATATACAGAGATGTATGGGAAGGAGAGCAGTATAATAGGGTAATGTGTGTATGTAAGTACACTGAGGACGCTATATACAGAGCTGTACGGGAAGGAGAGCAGTATAATAGTGTAATGTGTGTATGTAAGTACACTGAGGACGCTATATACAGAGATGTATGGGAAGGAGAGCAGTATTATAGGGTAATGTGTGTATGTAAGTACACTGAGGACGCTATATACAGAGATGTACGGGAAGGAGAGCAGTATAATAGGGTAACGTGTGTATGTAAGTACACTGAGGACGCTATATACAGAGCTGTATGGGAAGGAGAGCAGTATAATAGGGTAATGTGTGTATGTAAGTACACTGAGGACGCTATATACAGAGATGTAAGGGAAGGAGAGCAGTATAATAGGGTAATGTGTGTATGTAAGTACACTGAGGACGCTATATACAGAGCTGTATGGGAAGGAGAGCAGTATAATAGGGTAATGTGTGTATGTAAGTACACTGAGGACGCTATATACAGAGATGTATGGGAAGGAGAGCAGTATTATAGGGTAATGTGTGTATGTAAGTACACTGAGGACGCTATATACAGAGATGTATGGGAAGGAGAGCAGTATAATAGGGGAATGTGTGTATGTAAGTACACTGAGGACGCTATATACAGAGCTGTATGGGAAGGAGAGCAGTATAATAGGGTAATGTGTGTATGTAAGTACACTGAGGACGCTATATACAGAGCTGTATGGGAAGGAGAGCAGTATAATAGGGGAACGTGTGTATGTAAGTACACTGAGGACGCTATATACAGAGATGTATGGGAAGGAGAGCAGTATTATAGGGTAATGTGTGTATGTAAGTACACTGAGGACGCTACATACAGAGCTGTATGGGAAGGAGAGCAGTATAATAGGGTAATGTGTGTATGTAAGTACACTGAGGACGCTATATACAGAGATGTATGGGAAGGAGAGCAGTATAATAGGGTAATGTGTGTATGTAAGTACACTGAGGACGCTATATACAGAGTTGTATGGGAAGGAGAGCAGTATAATAGGGGAATGTGTGTATGTAAGTACACTGAGGACGCTATATACAGAGCTGTATGGGAAGGAGAGCAGTATTATAGGGTAATGTGTGTATGTAAGTACACTGAGGACGCTATATACAGAGATGTACGGGAAGGAGAGCAGTATAATAGGGTAATGTGTGTATGTAAGTACACTGAGGACGCTATATACAGAGCTGTATGGGAAGGAGAGCAGTATAATAGGGTAACGTGTGTATGTAAGTACACTGAGGACGCTATATACAGAGCTGTATGGGAAGGAGAGCAGTATAATAGGGGAATGTGTGTATGTAAGTACACTGAGGACGCTATATACAGAGCTGTATGGGAAGGAGAGCAGTATAATAGGGTAACGTGTGTATGTAAGTACACTGAGGACGCTATATACAGAGCTGTATGGGAAGGAGAGCAGTATTATAGGGTAATGTGTGTATGTAAGTACACTGAGGACGCTATATACAGAGCTGTAAGGGAAGGAGAGCAGTATAATAGGGTAATGTGTGTATGTAAGTACACTGAGGACGCTATATACAGAGCTGTATGGGAAGGAGAGCAGTATAATAGGATAATGTGTGTATGTAAGTACACTGAGGACGCTATATACAGAGCTGTATGGGAAGGAGAGCAGTATAATAGGGTAATGTGTGTATGTAAGTACACTGAGGATGCTATATACAGAGCTGTATGGGAAGGAGAGCAGTATAATAGGGGAATGTGTGTATGTAAGTACACTGAGGACGCTATATACAGAGCTGTAAGGGAAGGAGAGCAGTATAATAGGGTAATGTGTGTATGTAAGTACACTGAGGACGCTATATACAGAGCTGTATGGGAAGGAGAGCAGTATAATAGGGTAACGTGTGTATGTAAGTACACTGAGGACGCTATATACAGAGCTGTAAGGGAAGGAGAGCAGTATAATAGGGTAATGTGTGTATGTAAGTACACTGAGGACGCTATATACAGAGCTGTATGGGAAGGAGAGCAGTATAATAGGGTAATGTGTGTATGTAAGTACACTGAGGACGCTATATACAGAGATGTATGGGAAGGAGAGCAGTATAATAGGGGAATGTGTGTATGTAAGTACACTGAGGACGCTATATACAGAGATGTATGGGAAGGAGAGCAGTATAATAGGGTAATGTGTGTATGTAAGTACACTGAGGACGCTATATACAGAGCTGTATGGGAAGGAGAGCAGTATAATAGGGTAACGTGTGTATGTAAGTACACTGAGGACGCTATATACAGAGCTGTATGGGAAGGAGAGCAGTATTATAGGGTAATGTGTGTATGTAAGTACACTGAGGACGCTATATACAGAGATGTATGGGAAGGAGAGCAGTATAATAGGGTAATGTGTGTATGTAAGTACACTGAGGACGCTATATACAGAGCTGTACGGGAAGGAGAGCAGTATAATAGTGTAATGTGTGTATGTAAGTACACTGAGGACGCTATATACAGAGATGTATGGGAAGGAGAGCAGTATTATAGGGTAATGTGTGTATGTAAGTACACTGAGGACGCTATATACAGAGATGTACGGGAAGGAGAGCAGTATAATAGGGTAACGTGTGTATGTAAGTACACTGAGGACGCTATATACAGAGCTGTATGGGAAGGAGAGCAGTATAATAGGGTAATGTGTGTATGTAAGTACACTGAGGACGCTATATACAGAGATGTAAGGGAAGGAGAGCAGTATAATAGGGTAATGTGTGTATGTAAGTACACTGAGGACGCTATATACAGAGATGTATGGGAAGGAGAGCAGTATTATAGGGTAATGTGTGTATGTAAGTACACTGAGGACGCTATATACAGAGATGTATGGGAAGGAGAGCAGTATTATAGGGTAATGTGTGTATGTAAGTACACTGAGGACGCTATATACAGAGATGTATGGGAAGGAGAGCAGTATAATAGGGGAATGTGTGTATGTAAGTACACTGAGGACGCTATATACAGAGCTGTATGGGAAGGAGAGCAGTATAATAGGGTAATGTGTGTATGTAAGTACACTGAGGACGCTATATACAGAGCTGTATGGGAAGGAGAGCAGTATAATAGGGGAACGTGTGTATGTAAGTACACTGAGGACGCTATATACAGAGATGTATGGGAAGGAGAGCAGTATTATAGGGTAATGTGTGTATGTAAGTACACTGAGGACGCTACATACAGAGCTGTATGGGAAGGAGAGCAGTATAATAGGGTAATGTGTGTATGTAAGTACACTGAGGACGCTATATACAGAGCTGTAAGGGAAGGAGAGCAGTATAATAGGGTAACGTGTGTATGTAAGTACACTGAGGACGCTATATACAGAGATGTATGGGAAGGAGAGCAGTATAATAGGGTAATGTGTGTATGTAAGTACACTGAGGACGCTATATACAGAGTTGTATGGGAAGGAGAGCAGTATAATAGGGGAATGTGTGTATGTAAGTACACTGAGGACGCTATATACAGAGCTGTATGGGAAGGAGAGCAGTATTATAGGGTAATGTGTGTATGTAAGTACACTGAGGACGCTATATACAGAGATGTACGGGAAGGAGAGCAGTATAATAGGGTAATGTGTGTATGTAAGTACACTGAGGACGCTATATACAGAGCTGTATGGGAAGGAGAGCAGTATAATAGGGTAATGTGTGTATGTAAGTACACTGAGGACGCTATATACAGAGCTGTATGGGAAGGAGAGCAGTATTATAGGGTAATGTGTGTATGTAAGTACACTGAGGACGCTATATACAGAGCTGTATGGGAAGGAGAGCAGTATAATAGGGTAATGTGTGTATGTAAGTACACTGAGGACGCTATATACAGAGCTGTATGGGAAGGAGAGCAGTATAATAGAGTAACGTGTGTATGTAAGTACACTGAGGACGCTATATACAGAGCTGTATGGGAAGGAGAGCAGTTTAATAGGGGAATGTGTGTATGTAAGTACACTGAGGACGCTATATACAGAGATGTACGGGAAGGAGAGCAGTATAATAGGGTAATGTGTGTATGTAAGTACACTGAGGACGCTATATACAGAGCTGTATGGGAAGGAGAGCAGTATAATAGGGGAACGTGTGTATGTAAGTACACTGAGGGCGCTATATACAGAGCTGTATGGGAAGGACAGCAGTATAATAGGGGAATGTGTGTATGTAAGTACACTGAGGACGCTATATACAGAGCTGTATGGGAAGGAGAGCAGTATAATAGGGTAATGTGTGTATGTAAGTACACTGAGGACGCTATATACAGAGCTGTACGGGAAGGAGAGCAGTATAATAGGGTAATGTGTGTATGTAAGTACACTGAGGACGCTATATACAGAGCTGTATGGGAAGGAGAGCAGTATAATAGGGTAATGTGTGTATGTAAGTACACTGAGGACGCTATATACAGAGATGTATGGGAAGGAGAGCAGTATAATAGGGTAATGTGTGTATGTAAGTACACTGAGGACGCTATATACAGAGCTGTACGGGAAGGAGAGCAGTATAATAGGGTAACGTGTGTATGTAAGTACACTGAGGACGCTATATACAGAGATGTACGGGAAGGAGAGCAGTATAATAGGGTAACGTGTGTATGTAAGTACACTGAGGACGCTATATACAGAGCTGTATGGGAAGGAGAGCAGTATAATAGGGTAATGTGTGTATGTAAGTACACTGAGGACGCTATATACAGAGATGTACGGGAAGGAGAGCAGTATAATAGGGTAGTGTGTGTATGTAAGTACACTGAGGACGCTATATACAGAGCTGTATGGGAAGGAGAGCAGTATAATAGGGTAATGTGTGTATGTAAGTACACTGAGGACGCTATATACAGAGCTGTATGGGAAGGAGAGCAGTATAATAGGGTAATGTGTGTATGTAAGTACACTGAGGACGCTATATACAGAGCTGTATGGGAAGGAGAGCAGTATAATAGGGTAACGTGTGTATGTAAGTACACTGAGGGCGCTATATACAGAGCTGTATGGGAAGGAGAGCAGTATAATAGGGTAACGTGTGTATGTAAGTACACTGAGGACGCTATATACAGAGATGTATGGGAAGGAGAGCAGTATAATAGGGGAATGTGTGTATGTAAGTACACTGAGGGCGCTATATACAGAGCTGTACGGGAAGGAGAGCAGTATAATAGGGTAATGTGTGTATGTAAGTACACTGAGGACGCTATATACAGAGCTGTATGGGAAGGAGAGCAGTATAATAGGGTAATGTGTGTATGTAAGTACACTGAGGACGCTATATACAGAGCTGTATGGGAAGGAGAGCAGTATAATAGGGTAATGTGTGTATGTAAGTACACTGAGGACGCTATATACAGAGCTGTATGGGAAGGAGAGCAGTATAATAGGGGAATGTGTGTATGTAAGTACACTGAGGACGCTATATACAGAGCTGTATGGGAAGGAGAGCAGTATAATAGGGGAATGTGTGTATGTAAGAACACTGAGGACCCTATATACAGAGCTGTATGGGAAGGAGAGCAGTATAATAGGGGAACGTGTGTATGTAAGTACACTGAGGACGCTATATACAGAGCTGTATGGAAAGGAGAGCAGTATAATAGGGTAATGTGTGTATGTAAGTACACTGAGGACGCTATATACAGAGCTGTATGGGAAGGAGAGCAGTATAATAGGGTAATGTGTGTATGTATGTACACTGAGGACGCTATATACAGAGTTGTATGGGAAGGAGAGCAGTATAATAGGGGAATGTGTGTATGTAAGTACACTGAGGACGCTATATACAGAGCTGTATGGGAAGGAGAGCAGTATAATAGGATAATGTGTGTATGTAAGTACACTGAGGACGCTATATACAGAGCTGTATGGGAAGGAGAGCAGTATAATAAGGTAATGTGTGTATGTAAGTACACTGAGGACGCTATATACAGAGCTGTATGGGAAGGAGAGCAGTATAATAGGGTAATGTGTGTATGTAAGTACACTGAGGGCGCTATATACAGAGCTGTACGGGATGGAGAGCAGTATAATAGGGTAATGTGTGTATGTAAGTACACTGAGGACGCTATATACAGAGCTGTATGGGAAGGAGAGCAGTATAATAGGGTAATGTGTGTATGTAAGTACACTGAGGACGCTATATACAGAGCTGTATGGGAAGGAGAGCAGTATAATAGGGGAACGTGTGTATGTAAGTACACTGAGGACGCTATATACAGAGCTGTATGGGAAGGAGAGCAGTATTATAGGGTAATGTGTGTATGTAAGTACACTGAGGACGCTATATACAGAGCTGTATGGGAAGGAGAGCAGTATAATAGGGTAACGTGTGTATGTAAGTACACTGAGGACGCTATATACAGAGCTGTATGGGAAGGAGAGCAGTATTATAGGGTAACGTGTGTATGTAAGTACACTGAGGACGCTATATACAGAGCTGTATGGGAAGGAGAGCAGTATAATAGGGTAACGTGTGTATGTAAGTACACTGAGGACGCTATATACAGAGCTGTATGGGAAGGAGAGCAGTATAATAGGGTAACGTGTGTATGTAAGTACACTGAGGACGCTATATACAGACTGTATGGGAAGGAGAGCAGTATTATAGGGTAATGTGTGTATGTAAGTACACTGAGGACGCTATATACAGAGCTGTATGGGAAGGAGAGCAGTATAATAGGGGAATGTGTGTATGTAAGTACACTGAGGACGCTATATACAGAGCTGTATGGGAAGGAGAGCAGTTTAATAGGGGAATGTGTGTATGTAAGTACACTGAGGACGCTATATACAGAGATGTACGGGAAGGAGAGCAGTATAATAGGGTAATGTGTGTATGTAAGTACACTGAGGACGCTATATACAGAGCTGTATGGGAAGGAGAGCAGTATTATAGGGTAATGTGTGTATGTAAGTACACTGAGGACGCTATATACAGAGCTGTATGGGAAGGAGAGCAGTATAATAGGGGAATGTGTGTATGTAAGTACACTGAGGACGCTATATACAGAGCTGTATGGGAAGGAGAGCAGTATAATAGGGTAATGTGTGTATGTAAGAACACTGAGGACGCTATATACAGAGCTGTATGGGAAGGAGAGCAGTATAATAGGGGAATGTGTGTATGTAAGTACACTGAGGACGCTATATACAGAGCTGTATGGGAAGGAGAGCAGTATATTAGGGGAATGTGTGTATGTAAGTACACTGAGGACGCTATATACAGAGCTGTATGGGAAGGAGAGCAGTATAATAGGGGAATGTGTGTATGTAAGTACACTGAGGACGCTATATACAGAGCTGTATGGGAAGGAGAGCAGTATAATAGGGTAATGTGTGTATGTAAGTACACTGAGGACGCTATATACAGAGCTGTATGGGAAGGAGAGCAGTATAATAGGGTATTGTGTGTATGTAAGTACACTGAGGACGCTATATACAGAGATGTATGGGAAGGAGAGCAGTATAATAGGGTAATGTGTGTATGTAAGTACACTGAGGACGCTATATACAGAGATGTATGGGAAGGAGAGCAGTATAATAGGGTAATGTGTGTATGTAAGTACACTGAGGACGCTATATACAGAGCTGTATGGGAAGGAGAGCAGTATAATAGGGTAATGTGTGTATGTAAGTACACTGAGGACGCTATATACAGAGCTGTATGGGAAGGAGAGCAGTATAATAGGGTAATGTGTGTATGTAAGTACACTGAGGACGCTATATACAGAGTTGTATGGGAAGGAGAGCAGTATAATAGGGTAACGTGTGTATGTAAGTACACTGAGGACGCTATATACAGAGATGTATGGGAAGGAGAGCAGTATAATAGGGTAATGTGTGTATGTAAGTACACTGAGGATGCTATATACAGAGCTGTACGGGAAGGAGAGCAGTATAATAGGGTAACGTGTGTATGTAAGTACACTGAGGACGCTATATACAGAGATGTACGGGAAGGAGAGCAGTATAATAGGGTAACGTGTGTATGTAAGTACACTGAGGACGCTATATACAGAGATGTATGGGAAGGAGAGCAGTATAATAGGGGAACGTGTGTATGTAAGTACACTGAGGGCGCTATATACAGAGATGTATGGGATGGAGAGCAGTATAATAGGGTAATGTGTGTATGTAAGTACACTGAGGACGCTATATACAGAGCTGTATGGGAAGGAGAGCAGTATAATAGGGTAATGTGTGTATGTAAGTACACTGAGGACGCTATATACATAGCTGTATGGGAAGGAGAGCAGTATAATAGGGGAACGTGTGTATGTAAGTACACTGAGGACGCTATATACAGAGCTGTATGGGAAGGAGAGCAGTATAATAGGGGAACGTGTGTATGTAAGTACACTGAGGACGCTATATACAGAGCTGTATGGGAAGGAGAGCAGTATAATAGGTTAATGTGTGTATGTATGTACACTGAGGACGCTATATACAGAGATGTATGGGAAGGAGAGCAGTATAATAGGGTAATGTGAGTATGTAAGTACACTGAGGACGCTATATACAGAGATGTATGGGAAGGAGAGCAGTATAATAGGGTAATGTGTGTATGTAAGTACACTGAGGACGCTATATACAGAGCTGTATGGGAAGGAGAGCAGTATAATAGGGGAACGTGTGTATGTAAGTACACTGAGGACGCTATATACAGAGCTGTACGGGAAGGAGAGCAGTATAATAGGGGAACGTGTGTATGTAAGTACACTGAGGACGCTATATACAGAGCTGTACGGGAAGGAGAGCAGTATAATAGGGTAATGTGTGTATGTAAGTACACTGAGGACGCTATATACAGAGCTGTATGGGAAGGAGAGCAGTATAATAGGGTAATGTGTGTATGTAAGTACACTGAGGACGCTATATACAGAGCTGTATGGGAAGGAGAGCAGTATAATAGGGTAATGTGTGTATGTAAGTACACTGAGGACGCTATATACAGAGCTGTATGTGAAGGAGAGCAGTATAATAGGGTAATGTGTGTATGTAAGTACACTGAGGACGCTATATACAGAGCTGTAAGGGAAGGAGAGCAGTATAATAGGGTAATGTGTGTATGTAAGTACACTGAGGACGCTATATACAGAGCTGTAAGGGAAGGAGAGCAGTATAATAGGGTAATGTGTGTATGTAAGAACACTGAGGACGCTATATACAGAGCTGTATGGGAAGGAGAGCAGTAAAATAGGGTAACGTGTGTATGTAAGTACACTGAGGACGCTATATACAGAGCTGTATGGGAAGGAGAGCAGTATAATAGGGTAATGTGTGTATGTAAGTACACTGAGGACGCTATATACAGAGCTGTATGGGAAGGAGAGCAGTATAATAGGGTAATGTGTGTATGTAAGTACACTGAGGACGCTATATACAGAGATGTATGGGAAGGAGAGCAGTATAATAGGGTAATGTGTGTATGTAAGTACACTGAGGACGCTATATACAGAGCTGTATTGGAAGGAGAGCAGTATAATAGGGTAACGTGTGTATGTAAGTACACTGAGGACGCTATATACAGAGCTGTATGGGAAGGAGAGCAGTATTATAGGGTAATGTGTGTATGTAAGTACACTGAGGACGCTATATACAGAGCTGTATGGGAAGGAGAGCAGTATAATAGGGTAATGTGTGTATGTAAGTACACTGAGGACGCTATATACAGAGCTGTACGGAAAGGAGAGCAGTATAATAGGGTAATGTGTGTATGTATGTACACTGAGGACGCTATATACAGAGATGTACGGGAAGGAGAGCAGTATAATAGGGTAATGTGTGTATGTAAGTACACTGAGGGCGCTATATACAGAGCTGTACGGGAAGGAGAGCAGTATAATAGGGTAATGTGTGTATGTAAGTACACTGAGGACGCTATATACAGAGCTGTATGGGAAGGAGAGCAGTATAATAGGGTAATGTGTGTATGTAAGAACACTGAGGACGCTATATACAGAGATGTATGGGAAGGAGAGCAGTATAATAGGGTAATGTGTGTATGTAAGTACACTGAGGACGCTATATACAGAGCTGTATGGGAAGGAGAGCAGTATAATAGGGTAATGTGTGTATGTATGTACACTGAGGACGCTATATACAGAGCTGTATGGGAAGGAGAGCAGTATAATAGGGTAATTTGTGTATGTAAGTACACTGAGGACGCTATACACAGAGCTGTATGGGAAGGAGAGCAGTATAATAGGGTAATGTGTGTATGTAAGTACACTGAGGACGCTATATACAGAGCTGTACGGGAAGGAGAGCAGTATAATAGGGTAATGTGTGTATGTAAGTACACTGAGGACGCTACATACAGAGCTATACGGGAAGGGGAGCAGTATAATAGGGTAATGTGTGTATGTAAGTACACTGAGGACGCTATATACAGAGCTGTATGGGAAGGAGAGCAGTATAATTGGGTAACATGTGTATGTAAGTACACTGAGGACGCTATATACAGAGATGTACGGGAAGGAGAGCAGTATAATAGGTGTAATGTGTGTATGTAAGTACACTGAGGACGCTATATACAGAGATGTATGGGAAGGAGAGCAGTATAATAGGGTAACGTGTGTATGTAAGTACACTGAGGACGCTATATACAGAGATGTATGGGAAGGAGAGCAGTATAATAGGGTAACGTGTGTATGTAAGTACACTGAGGACGCTATATACAGAGATGTATGGGAAGGAGAGCAGTATAATAGGGTAATGTGTGTATGTAAGTACACTGAGGACGCTATATACAGAGCTGTATGGGAAGGAGAGCAGTATAATAGGGAAATGTGTGTATGTAAGTACACTGAGGACGCTATATACAGAGATGTATGGGAAGGAGAGCAGTATAATAGGGTAATGTGTGTATGTAAGTACACTGAGGACGCTATATACAGAGCTGTATGGGAAGGAGAGCAGTATAATAGGGTAATGTGTGTATGTAAGTACACTGAGGACGCTATATACAGAGCTGTATGGGAAGGAGAGCAGTATAATAGGGTAATGTGTGTATGTAAGTACACTGAGGACGCTATATACAGAGCTGTACGGGAAGGAGAGCAGTATAATAGGGTAATGTGTGTATGTAAGTACACTGAGGACGCTATATACAGAGCTGTATGGGAAGGAGAGCAGTATAATAGGGTAATGTGTGTATGTAAGTACACTGAGGACGCTATATACAGAGATGTATGGGAAGGAGAGCAGTATAATAGGGTAATGTGTGTATGTAAGTACACTGAGGACGCTATATACAGAGCTGTACGGGAAGGAGAGCAGTATAATAGGGTAACGTGTGTATGTAAGTACACTGAGGACGCTATATACAGAGATGTACGGGAAGGAGAGCAGTATAATAGGGTAACGTGTGTATGTAAGTACACTGAGGACGCTATATACAGAGCTGTATGGGAAGGAGAGCAGTATAATAGGGTAATGTGTGTATTTAAGTACACTGAGGACGCTATATACAGAGATGTACGGGAAGGAGAGCAGTATAATAGGGTAGTGTGTGTATGTAAGTACACTGAGGACGCTATATACAGAGCTGTATGGGAAGGAGAGCAGTATAATAGGGTAATGTGTGTATGTAAGTACACTGAGGACGCTATATACAGAGCTGTATGGGAAGGAGAGCAGTATAATAGGGTAATGTGTGTATGTAAGTACACTGAGGACGCTATATACAGAGCTGTATGGGAAGGAGAGCAGTATAATAGGGTAACGTGTGTATGTAAGTACACTGAGGGCGCTATATACAGAGCTGTATGGGAAGGAGAGCAGTATAATAGGGTAACGTGTGTATGTAAGTACACTGAGGACGCTATATACAGAGATGTATGGGAAGGAGAGCAGTATAATAGGGGAATGTGTGTATGTAAGTACACTGAGGGCGCTATATACAGAGCTGTACGGGAAGGAGAGCAGTATAATAGGGTAATGTGTGTATGTAAGTACACTGAGGACGCTATATACAGAGCTGTATGGGAAGGAGAGCAGTATAATAGGGTAATGTGTGTATGTAAGTACACTGAGGACGCTATATACAGAGCTGTATGGGAAGGAGAGCAGTATAATAGGGTAATGTGTGTATGTAAGTACACTGAGGACGCTATATACAGAGCTGTATGGGAAGGAGAGCAGTATAATAGGGGAATGTGTGTATGTAAGTACACTGAGGACGCTATATACAGAGCTGTATGGGAAGGAGAGCAGTATAATAGGGGAATGTGTGTATGTAAGAACACTGAGGACCCTATATACAGAGCTGTATGGGAAGGAGAGCAGTATAATAGGGGAACGTGTGTATGTAAGTACACTGAGGACGCTATATACAGAGCTGTATGGAAAGGAGAGCAGTATAATAGGGTAATGTGTGTATGTAAGTACACTGAGGACGCTATATACAGAGCTGTATGGGAAGGAGAGCAGTATAATAGGGTAATGTGTGTATGTATGTACACTGAGGACGCTATATACAGAGTTGTATGGGAAGGAGAGCAGTATAATAGGGGAATGTGTGTATGTAAGTACACTGAGGACGCTATATACAGAGCTGTATGGGAAGGAGAGCAGTATAATAGGATAATGTGTGTATGTAAGTACACTGAGGACGCTATATACAGAGCTGTATGGGAAGGAGAGCAGTATAATAAGGTAATGTGTGTATGTAAGTACACTGAGGACGCTATATACAGAGCTGTATGGGAAGGAGAGCAGTATAATAGGGTAATGTGTGTATGTAAGTACACTGAGGGCGCTATATACAGAGCTGTACGGGATGGAGAGCAGTATAATAGGGTAATGTGTGTATGTAAGTACACTGAGGACGCTATATACAGAGCTGTATGGGAAGGAGAGCAGTATAATAGGGTAATGTGTGTATGTAAGTACACTGAGGACGCTATATACAGAGCTGTATGGGAAGGAGAGCAGTATAATAGGGGAACGTGTGTATGTAAGTACACTGAGGACGCTATATACAGAGCTGTATGGGAAGGAGAGCAGTATTATAGGGTAATGTGTGTATGTAAGTACACTGAGGACGCTATATACAGAGCTGTATGGGAAGGAGAGCAGTATAATAGGGTAACGTGTGTATGTAAGTACACTGAGGACGCTATATACAGAGCTGTATGGGAAGGAGAGCAGTATTATAGGGTAACGTGTGTATGTAAGTACACTGAGGACGCTATATACAGAGCTGTATGGGAAGGAGAGCAGTATAATAGGGTAACGTGTGTATGTAAGTACACTGAGGACGCTATATACAGAGCTGTATGGGAAGGAGAGCAGTATAATAGGGTAACGTGTGTATGTAAGTACACTGAGGACGCTATATACAGACTGTATGGGAAGGAGAGCAGTATTATAGGGTAATGTGTGTATGTAAGTACACTGAGGACGCTATATACAGAGCTGTATGGGAAGGAGAGCAGTATAATAGGGGAATGTGTGTATGTAAGTACACTGAGGACGCTATATACAGAGCTGTATGGGAAGGAGAGCAGTTTAATAGGGGAATGTGTGTATGTAAGTACACTGAGGACGCTATATACAGAGATGTACGGGAAGGAGAGCAGTATAATAGGGTAATGTGTGTATGTAAGTACACTGAGGACGCTATATACAGAGCTGTATGGGAAGGAGAGCAGTATTATAGGGTAATGTGTGTATGTAAGTACACTGAGGACGCTATATACAGAGCTGTATGGGAAGGAGAGCAGTATAATAGGGGAATGTGTGTATGTAAGTACACTGAGGACGCTATATACAGAGCTGTATGGGAAGGAGAGCAGTATAATAGGGTAATGTGTGTATGTAAGAACACTGAGGACGCTATATACAGAGCTGTATGGGAAGGAGAGCAGTATAATAGGGGAATGTGTGTATGTAAGTACACTGAGGACGCTATATACAGAGCTGTATGGGAAGGAGAGCAGTATATTAGGGGAATGTGTGTATGTAAGTACACTGAGGACGCTATATACAGAGCTGTATGGGAAGGAGAGCAGTATAATAGGGGAATGTGTGTATGTAAGTACACTGAGGACGCTATATACAGAGCTGTATGGGAAGGAGAGCAGTATAATAGGGTAATGTGTGTATGTAAGTACACTGAGGACGCTATATACAGAGCTGTATGGGAAGGAGAGCAGTATAATAGGGTATTGTGTGTATGTAAGTACACTGAGGACGCTATATACAGAGATGTATGGGAAGGAGAGCAGTATAATAGGGTAATGTGTGTATGTAAGTACACTGAGGACGCTATATACAGAGATGTATGGGAAGGAGAGCAGTATAATAGGGTAATGTGTGTATGTAAGTACACTGAGGACGCTATATACAGAGCTGTATGGGAAGGAGAGCAGTATAATAGGGTAATGTGTGTATGTAAGTACACTGAGGACGCTATATACAGAGCTGTATGGGAAGGAGAGCAGTATAATAGGGTAATGTGTGTATGTAAGTACACTGAGGACGCTATATACAGAGTTGTATGGGAAGGAGAGCAGTATAATAGGGTAACGTGTGTATGTAAGTACACTGAGGACGCTATATACAGAGATGTATGGGAAGGAGAGCAGTATAATAGGGTAATGTGTGTATGTAAGTACACTGAGGATGCTATATACAGAGCTGTACGGGAAGGAGAGCAGTATAATAGGGTAACGTGTGTATGTAAGTACACTGAGGACGCTATATACAGAGATGTACGGGAAGGAGAGCAGTATAATAGGGTAACGTGTGTATGTAAGTACACTGAGGACGCTATATACAGAGATGTATGGGAAGGAGAGCAGTATAATAGGGGAACGTGTGTATGTAAGTACACTGAGGGCGCTATATACAGAGATGTATGGGATGGAGAGCAGTATAATAGGGTAATGTGTGTATGTAAGTACACTGAGGACGCTATATACAGAGCTGTATGGGAAGGAGAGCAGTATAATAGGGTAATGTGTGTATGTAAGTACACTGAGGAAGCTATATACATAGCTGTATGGGAAGGAGAGCAGTATAATAGGGGAACGTGTGTATGTAAGTACACTGAGGACGCTATATACAGAGCTGTATGGGAAGGAGAGCAGTATAATAGGGGAACGTGTGTATGTAAGTACACTGAGGACGCTATATACAGAGCTGTATGGGAAGGAGAGCAGTATAATAGGTTAATGTGTGTATGTATGTACACTGAGGACGCTATATACAGAGATGTATGGGAAGGAGAGCAGTATAATAGGGTAATGTGAGTATGTAAGTACACTGAGGACGCTATATACAGAGATGTATGGGAAGGAGAGCAGTATAATAGGGTAATGTGTGTATGTAAGTACACTGAGGACGCTATATACAGAGCTGTATGGGAAGGAGAGCAGTATAATAGGGGAACGTGTGTATGTAAGTACACTGAGGACGCTATATACAGAGCTGTACGGGAAGGAGAGCAGTATAATAGGGGAACGTGTGTATGTAAGTACACTGAGGACGCTATATACAGAGCTGTACGGGAAGGAGAGCAGTATAATAGGGTAATGTGTGTATGTAAGTACACTGAGGACGCTATATACAGAGCTGTATGGGAAGGAGAGCAGTATAATAGGGTAATGTGTGTATGTAAGTACACTGAGGACGCTATATACAGAGCTGTATGGGAAGGAGAGCAGTATAATAGGGTAATGTGTGTATGTAAGTACACTGAGGACGCTATATACAGAGCTGTATGTGAAGGAGAGCAGTATAATAGGGTAATGTGTGTATGTAAGTACACTGAGGACGCTATATACAGAGCTGTAAGGGAAGGAGAGCAGTATAATAGGGTAATGTGTGTATGTAAGTACACTGAGGACGCTATATACAGAGCTGTAAGGGAAGGAGAGCAGTATAATAGGGTAATGTGTGTATGTAAGAACACTGAGGACGCTATATACAGAGCTGTATGGGAAGGAGAGCAGTAAAATAGGGTAATGTGTGTATGTAAGTACACTGAGGACGCTATATACAGAGCTGTATGGGAAGGAGAGCAGTATAATAGGGTAATGTGTGTATGTAAGTACACTGAGGACGCTATATACAGAGCTGTATGGGAAGGAGAGCAGTATAATAGGGTAATGTGTGTATGTAAGTACACTGAGGACGCTATATACAGAGATGTATGGGAAGGAGAGCAGTATAATAGGGTAATGTGTGTATGTAAGTACACTGAGGACGCTATATACAGAGCTGTATTGGAAGGAGAGCAGTATAATAGGGTAACGTGTGTATGTAAGTACACTGAGGACGCTATATACAGAGCTGTATGGGAAGGAGAGCAGTATTATAGGGTAATGTGTGTATGTAAGTACACTGAGGACGCTATATACAGAGCTGTATGGGAAGGAGAGCAGTATAATAGGGTAATGTGTGTATGTAAGTACACTGAGGACGCTATATACAGAGCTGTACGGAAAGGAGAGCAGTATAATAGGGTAATGTGTGTATGTATGTACACTGAGGACGCTATATACAGAGATGTACGGGAAGGAGAGCAGTATAATAGGGTAATGTGTGTATGTAAGTACACTGAGGGCGCTATATACAGAGCTGTACGGGAAGGAGAGCAGTATAATAGGGTAATGTGTGTATGTAAGTACACTGAGGACGCTATATACAGAGCTGTATGGGAAGGAGAGCAGTATAATAGGGTAATGTGTGTATGTAAGAACACTGAGGACGCTATATACAGAGATGTATGGGAAGGAGAGCAGTATAATAGGGTAATGTGTGTATGTAAGTACACTGAGGACGCTATATACAGAGCTGTATGGGAAGGAGAGCAGTATAATAGGGTAATGTGTGTATGTATGTACACTGAGGACGCTATATACAGAGCTGTATGGGAAGGAGAGCAGTATAATAGGGTAATTTGTGTATGTAAGTACACTGAGGACGCTATACACAGAGCTGTATGGGAAGGAGAGCAGTATAATAGGGTAATGTGTGTATGTAAGTACACTGAGGACGCTATATACAGAGCTGTACGGGAAGGAGAGCAGTATAATAGGGTAATGTGTGTATGTAAGTACACTGAGGACGCTACATACAGAGCTATACGGGAAGGGGAGCAGTATAATAGGGTAATGTGTGTATGTAAGTACACTGAGGACGCTATATACAGAGCTGTATGGGAAGGAGAGCAGTATAATTGGGTAACATGTGTATGTAAGTACACTGAGGACGCTATATACAGAGATGTACGGGAAGGAGAGCAGTATAATAGGTGTAATGTGTGTATGTAAGTACACTGAGGACGCTATATACAGAGATGTATGGGAAGGAGAGCAGTATAATAGGGTAACGTGTGTATGTAAGTACACTGAGGACGCTATATACAGAGATGTATGGGAAGGAGAGCAGTATAATAGGGTAACGTGTGTATGTAAGTACACTGAGGACGCTATATACAGAGATGTATGGGAAGGAGAGCAGTATAATAGGGTAATGTGTGTATGTAAGTACACTGAGGACGCTATATACAGAGCTGTATGGGAAGGAGAGCAGTATAATAGGGAAATGTGTGTATGTAAGTACACTGAGGACGCTATATACAGAGATGTATGGGAAGGAGAGCAGTATAATAGGGTAATGTGTGTATGTAAGTACACTGAGGACGCTATATACAGAGCTGTATGGGAAGGAGAGCAGTATAATAGGGTAATGTGTGTATGTAAGTACACTGAGGACGCTATATACAGAGATGTATGGGAAGGAGAGCAGTATTATAGGGTAATGTGTGTATGTAAGTACACTGAGGACGCTATATACAGAGCTGTATGGGAAGGAGAGCAGTATAATAGGGTAATGTGTGTATGTAAGTACACTGAGGACGCTATATACAGAGCTGTATGGGAAGGAGAGCAGTATAATAGGGTAATGTGTGTATGTAAGTACACTGAGGACGCTATATACAGAGATGTAAGGGAAGGAGAGCAGTATAATAGGGTAACGTGTGTATGTAAGTACACTGAGGACGCTATATACAGAGCTGTACGGGAAGGTATACAGAGCTGTATGGGAAGGAGAGCAGTTTAATAGGGTAATGTGTGTATGTAAGTATACTGAGGATGCTATATACAGAGCTGTATGGGAAGGAGAGCAGTATAATAGGGTAATGTGTGTATGTAAGTACACTGAGGACGCTATATACAGAGCTGTATGGGAAGGAGAGCAGTATAATAGGGGAACGTGTGTATGTAAGTACACTGAGGACGCTATATACAGAACTGTACGGGAAGGAGAGCGGTATAATAGGGTAACGTGTGTATGTAAGTACACTGAGGACGCTATATACAGAGCTGTATGGGAAGGAGAGCGGTATAATAGGGTAACGTGTGTATGTAAGTACACTGAGGACGCTATATACAGAGCTGTATGGGAAGGAGAGCGGTATAGTAGGGTAATGTGTGTATGTAAGTACACTGAGGACGCTATATACAGAGCTGTATGGGAAGGAGAGCAGTATAATAGGGTAATGTGTGTATGTAAGTACACTGAGGACGCTATATACAGAGCTGTATGGGAAGGAGAGCAGTATAATAGGGTAATGTGTGTATGTAAGTACACTGAGAACGCTATATACAGAGCTGTATGGGAAGGAGAGCAGTATAATAGGGTAATGTGTGTATGTAAGTACACTGAGGACGCTATATACAGAGCTGTATGGGAAGGAGAGCAGTATAATAGGGTAATGTGTGTATGTAAGTACACTGAGGACGCTATATACAGAGCTGTATGGGAAGGAGAGCAGTATAATAGGGTAATGTGTGTATGTATGTACACTGAGGACGCTATATACAGAGCTGTATGGGAAGGAGAGCAGTATAATAGGGGAACGTGTGTATGTAAGTACACTGAGGACGCTATATACAGAGCTGTATGGGAAGGAGAGCAGTATAATAGGGTAACGTGTGTATGTAAGTACACTGAGGACGCTATATACAGAGCTGTATGGGAAGGAGAGCAGTATAATAGGGTAATGTGTGTATGTAAGTACACTGAGGACGCTATATACAGAGCTGTATGGGAAGGAGAGCAGTATAATAGGGTAATGTGTGTATGTAAGTACACTGAGGACGCTATATACAGAGCTGTATGGGAAGGAGAGCAGTATAATAGGGTAATGTGTGTATGTAAGTACACTGAGGACGCTATATACAGAGCTGTAC
Source organism: Taudactylus pleione (assembly GCA_031769625.1). Lineage (NCBI taxonomy): Eukaryota > Metazoa > Chordata > Amphibia > Anura > Myobatrachidae > Taudactylus > Taudactylus pleione. The sequence continues at coordinate 938,406 of JAUIMM010001440.1, forward strand.
GGGAAGGAGAGCAGTATAATAGGGGAATGTGTGTATGTAAGTACACTGAGGACGCTATATACAGAGCTGTACGGGAAGGAGAGCAGTATAATAGGGGAATGTGTGTATGTAAGTACACTGAGGACGCTATATACAGAGCTGTATGGGAAGGAGAGCAGTATAATAGGGGAACGTGTGTATGTAAGTACACTGAGGACGCTATATACAGAGATGTATGGGAAGGAGAGCAGTATAATAGGGTAATGTGTGTATGTATGTACACTGAGGACGCTATATACAGAGCTGTATGGGAAGGAGAGCAGTATAATAGGGGAATGTGTGTATGTAAGTACACTGAGGACGCTATATACAGAGATGTATGGGAAGGAGAGCAGTATAATAGGGGAACGTGTGTATGTAAGTACACTGAGGACGCTATATACAGAGCTGTATGGGAAGGAGAGCAGTATAATAGGGGAACGTGTGTATGTAAGTACACTGAGGACGCTATTTACAGAGCTGTACGGGAAGGAGAGCAGTATAATAGGGTAATGTGTGTATGTAAGTACACTGAGGACGCTATATACAGAGCTGTACGGGAAGGAGAGGAGTATAATAGGGTAATGTGTGTATGTAAGTACACTGAGGACGCTATATACAGAGCTGTATGGGAAGGAGAGCAGTATAATAGGGTAATGTGTGTATGTAAGTACACTGAGGACGCTATATACAGAGCTGTATGGGAAGGAGAGCAGTATAATAGGGTAACGTGTGTATGTAAGTACACTGAGGACCCTGTATACAGAGCTGTATGGGAAGGAGAGCAGTATAATAGGGTAACGTGTGTATGTAAGTACACTGAGGGCGCTATATACAGAGCTGTATGGGAAGGAGAGCAGTATAATAGGGTAATGTGTGTATGCAAGTACACTGAGGACGCTATATACAGAGCTGTATGGGAAGGAGAGCAGTATAATAGGGTAATGTGTGTATGTAAGTACACTGAGGACGCTATATACAGAGCTGTATGGGAAGGAGAGCAGTATAATAGGGTAATGTGTGTATGTAAGTACACTGAGGACGCTATATAGAAGAGCTGTATGGGAAGGAGAGCAGTATAATAGGGTAATGTGTGTATGTTAGTACACTGAGGACGCTATATACAGAGCTGTATGGGAAGGAGAGCAGTATAATAGGGGAATGTGTGTATGTTAGTACACTGAGGACGCTATATACAGAGCTGTATGGGAAGGAGAGCAGTATAATAGGGGAATGTGTGTATGTAAGTACACTGAGGACGCTATATACAGAGATGTACGGGAAGGAGAGCAGTATAATAGGGTAATGTGTGTATGTAAGTACACTGAGGACGCTATATACAGAGCTATACGGGAAGGAGAGCAGTATAATAGGGTAATGTGTGTATGTAAGAACACTGAGGACGCTATATACAGAGCTGTATGGGAAGGAGAGCAGTATAATAGGGTAATGTGTGTATGTAAGAACACTGAGGACGCTATATACAGAGCTGTATGGGAAGGAGAGCAGTATTATAGGGTAATGTGTGTATGTAAGTACACTGAGGACGCTATATACAGAGATGTATGGGAAGGAGAGCAGTATAATAGGGTAATGTGTGTATGTAAGTACACTGAGGACGCTATATACAGAGCTGTATGGGAAGGAGAGCAGTATAATAGGGTAATGTGTGTATGTAAGTACACTGAGGACGCTATATAGAAGAGCTGTATGGGAAGGAGGGCAGTATAATAGGGTAATGTGTGTATGTTAGTACACTGAGGACGCTATATACAGAGCTGTATGGGAAGGAGAGCAGTATAATAGGGGAATGTGTGTATGTATGTACACTGAGGACGCTATATACAGAGATGTACGGGAAGGAGAGCAGTATAATAGGGTAATGTGTGTATGTAAGTACACTGAGGACGCTATATACAGAGCTATACGGGAAGGAGAGCAGTATAATAGGGTAATGTGTGTATGTAAGAACACTGAGGACGCTATATACAGAGCTGTATGGGAAGGAGAGCAGTATAATAGGGTAATGTGTGTATGTAAGAACACTGAGGACGCTATATACAGAGCTGTATGGGAAGGAGAGCAGTATTATAGGGTAATGTGTGTATGTAAGTACACTGAGGACGCTATATACAGAGCTGTATGGGAAGGAGAGCAGTATAATAGGGTAATGTGTGTATGTAAGTACACTGAGGACGCTATATACAGAGCTGTATGGGAAGGGGAGCAGTATAATAGGGTAATGTGTGTATGTAAGTACACTGAGGACGCTATATACAGAGCTGTATGGGAAGGAGAGCAGTATAATAGGGTAATGTGTGTATGTATGTACACTGAGGACGCTATATACAGAGCTGTATGGGAAGGAGAGCAGTATAATAGGGGAATGTGTGTATGTAAGTACACTGAGGACGCTATATACAGAGCTGTATGGGAAGGAGAGCAGTATAATATGGGAATGTGTGTAAGTAAGTACACTGAGGACGCTATATACAGAGCTGTATGGGAAGGAGAGCAGTATAATAGGGGAACGTGTGTATGTAAGTACACTGAGGACGCTATATACAGAGCTGTATGGGAAGGAGAGCAGTATAATAGGGTAATGTGTGTATGTATGTACACTGAGGACGCTATATACAGAGATGTATGGGAAGGAGAGCAGTATAATAGGGTAACGTGTGTATGTAAGTACACTGAGGACGCTATATACAGAGCTGTATGGGAAGGAGAGCAGTATAATAGGGTAACGTGTGTATGTAAGTACACTGAGGACGCTATATACAGAGCTGTATGGGAAGGAGAGCAGTATAATAGGGTAACGTGTGTATGTAAGTACACTGAGGACGCTATATACAGAGCTGTATGGGAAGGAGAGCAGTATAATAGGGGAATGTGTGTATGTAAGTACACTGAGGACGCTATATACAGAGATGTATGGGAAGGAGAGCAGTATAATAGGTGTAATGTGTGTATGTAAGTACACTGAGGACGCTATATAAAGAGATGTATGGGAAGGAGAGCAGTATAATAGGAGAACGTGTGTATGTAAGTACACTGAGGACGCTATATACAGAGCTGTAAGGGAAGGAGAGCAGTATAATAGGGTAATGTGTGTATGTAAGTACACTGAGGACGCTATATACAGAGCTGTATGGGAAGGAGAGCAGTATAATAGGGTAATGTGTGTATGTAAGTACACTGAGGACGCTATATACAGAGCTGTATGGGAAGGAGAGCAGTATAATAGGGTAATGTGTGTATGTAAGTACACTGAGGACGCTATATACAGAGCTGTATGGGAAGGAGAGCAGTATAATAGGGGAACGTGTGTATGTAAGTACACTGAGGACGCTATATACAGAGCTCTATGGGAAGGAGAGCAGTATAATGGGGGAACGTGTGTATGTAAGTACACTGAGGACGCTATATACAGAGATGTATGGGAAGGAGAGCAGTATAATAGGGGAATGTGTGTATGTAAGTACACTGAGGACGCTATATACAGAGCTGTATGGGAAGGAGAGCAGTATAATAGGGGAACGTGTGTATGTAAGTACACTGAGGACGCTATATACAGAGCTGTATGGGAAGGAGAGCAGTATAATAGGGTAATGTGTGTATGTAAGTACACTGAGGACGCTATATACAGAGCTGTATGGGAAGGAGAGCAGTATAATAGGGTAATGTGTGTATGTAAGTACACTGAGGACGCTATATACAGAGCTGTATGGGAAGGAGAGCAGTATAATAGGGTAATGTGTGTATGTAAGTACACTGAGGACGCTATATACAGAGCTGTATGGGAAGGAGAGCAGTATAATAGGGTAATGTGTGTATGTAATTACACTGAGGACGCTATATACAGAGCTGTATGGGAAGGAGAGCAGTATAATAGGGTAATGTGTGTATGTAAGTACACTGAGGACGCTATATACAGAGCTGTATGGGAAGGAGAGCAGTATAATAGGGTAATGTGTGTATGTAAGTACACTGAGGACACTATATACAGAGCTGTATGGGAAGGAGAGCAGTATAATAGGGGAACGTGTGTATGTAATAGGGGTGTGCACCGGCCACTTTTCGTGTTTTGTGTTTTGGTTTTGGATCTGGATCTTTCTTCGTGTTTTGGATCTGGATTGGTTTTGCCAAAACCACCCTTCCGTGTTTTGGGTTCTGGGTTTTGTGTTTTGGATCTGTATTTTTTTGAAAAAAAGCATAAAAACAGCTAAAATCACAGAATTTGTAGGTTTTTCTGCTCCTATGCTATTATTAACCTCAATAACCTTAATTTCCACTCATTTCCAGTCTATTCTGAACACCTCACACCTCACAATAGTGTTTTTATGTCCAAAAGGTTGCACCGAGGTAGCTGGATGACTATGCTAAGCGACACGAGTGGGCGGCACAAACACGTGACCCATCTAGGAGTGACACTGCAGTGGCAGACAGGATGGCAGTTAGAAAAACTAGGCCCCAAACTGTACATAATGCAAAGAAAAAAAGAGGTGCAAGATGGAATTGTCCTTGGGCCCTCCCACCCACCCTTATGTTGTATAAACAGGACATGCACACTTTAACAAATCAATCATTTCAGCGCCAGGGTCTGCCACACAACTGTGGCTGAAATGATTGGTTCGTTTGGGCCCCCACAAAACAAGCTGGCAATTAATGTGTCCCTGCACAAACTGGCTCTACGGAGGCAAGATGTCATCTTCATCCTCCTCATCCACCGATTCCTCACCCTCTTCAGTGTGTACATCCTCTTCCTCACAAAGTATTAACTCGTCCCCACTTGAATCCACCACCACAGGTCCCTCTGTACCTTCTGGAGGCTGGTCTCGCTGGAAGAGCTGATAATTCATTTTGATGAACATCATCTTCTCCACATTCTGTGGAAGCAACCTCATATGCCTTTCGCTGACAAGGTTCCCGGCTGCACTAAACACTCTTTCGGAGTACACACTGGAGGGGGGGGCAACTCAGGTAAAATAGAGCCAGTTTGTACAGGGGCCTCCAAATTGCCTCTTTTTCCTGCCAGTACAGGTATGGACTGTCTGACATGCCTACTTGGATGCTGTCACCGATGTAATCCTCCACCATTCTGTCAATGGTGACAGTATCATATGCAGTGACAGTAGACATGTCAGAAATTGTTGCCAGGTCCTTCAGTCCGGACCAGATGTCCAAACTTGGTCCTGCCTGCCCTGCATCACCGCCAGCGGGTTGCTTAGGATACCTAAGTTTTTTCCTGGCAGCCCCAGTTGCGGGAGAAAATGAAGAAGGAGCCGTTGACGTGTCACGTTCCGCTTCAGCTGACAGTGTGTTCACCAGCAGGTCTTTGCACCTCTGCAGGCTTGTGTCGGCCGGAAAGAGAGACACCACATAGGCTTTAAACCTAGGATCGAGCACGGTGGCCAAAATGTAGTGGTCTGATTTCAACAGATTGACCACCCTGGAATCCTGGCAAAGCGAATGAAGGGCTTCATCCACAAGTCCCACATGCCGAGCGGAATCGCTCCGTCTTAGCTCCTCCTTCACTTTCTCCAGCTGCTTCTGCAAAAGCCTGATGAGGGGAATGACCTGACTCATGCTGGCAGTGTCTGAACTGACTTCACGTGTGGCAAGTTCGAAGGGCTGAAGAACCTTGCACAACACGGAAATCATTCTCCACTGCACTTGAGTCAGGTGCATACCCCCTCCTTTGCCTATGTCATAGGTGGATGTATAGGCTTGTATGGCCTTTTGCTGCTCCTCCATCCTCTGAAGCATATAGAGGGTTGAGTTCCACCGCGTCACAACCTCTTGCGTCAGGTGATGGCGGGGCAGGTTCAAGAGTGTTTGCTGGCGCTCCAGTCTTCGGCACGCAGTCGCTGAATGGCGAAAGTGGCCAGAAATTTTTCGGGCCACCCAAAGCGTCTCCTGCACGCCCCTGTCGCTTTTCAGAAAATTCTGCACCACCAAGTTTATTGTGTGAGCAAAACATGGGACGTGCTGGAATTTGCCCAGATGTAATGCCCGCACAATATTGGTGGCGTTGTCAGATATCACAAATCCCCAGGAGAGTCTAAGTGGGGTAAGCCACTGGGCGATGATTTCCCTCAGTTTCTCTAAGAGGTTGTCGGCGGTGTGCCTCTTACTGAAACCGGTGATACACAGCGTAGCCTGCCTTGTAACGAGCTGGCGTTTCTGAGATGCTGCTACTGGTGACGCTGCTGCTGTTGCTGCGTAAGGTGATACATCTACCCAGTGGGCTGTCACAGTCATATAGTCCTTAGTCTGCCCTGTTCCACTTGTCCACATGTCCGTGGTTAAGTGGACATTGTGTACAACGGCATTTTTCAGGACACTGAGGACACTTTTTCTGACGTTTCTGTACAGTCTCGGTATCGCCTGCCTAGTGAAGTGGAATCTAGACGGGATTTGGAACCGGGGACACACTACCTCCATCAATTGTCTAAATCCCACTGCACTAATGGCGGATACCGGACGCACGTCTAACACCAACATAGCAGTCAAGGCCTCAGTTATACGTTTTGCTTCAGGATGACTGCTGTCGTACTTCATCCTCCTCGCTAAGGACTGTTGGAGGGTCAATTGTTTAGTAAAAGTAGTGGTGTTCCTACTTCCGCTCTGGGATGATGAACGACTCCCAGCAGCAGCAACAGCAGCAGCGGCAGCAGTAGGCGTAGCAATGCAGGATCCTCCGGAGGAATCCCGGATAGGAGAGTCAGTCATGCCAGTGATATGGCCTGCAGGACTACTTCCGATCCTGACTAAGGAGGAAATTGACGAGGAGGGAGTTGACGGTGTGGTTTGCAGGCGCTTGGATACAACAGGACAACGGGATTTAGGTGTCCCTGGACTGCTTACGGTCTGAGCCAAAGTTTCTGAACTTGACAGTAACTTTTTATGAACGCGCTGCAGGTGCCGTATAAGGGAGGATGTTCCTAGGTGGTTGACGTCCCTACCCCTACTTATTTCACCTTTACATATGGTACATATGGCAAGACAGTTGTTGTCCGGATTTGGATAGAAATATTGCCAGACCAAAGAGGTGGAATGTTTGGTCTTCTGCCCAGGCATGACCGTGATGGGCTTTTTCATCCCACGGACAACAACTGTCTCCCCCGGAGCCTGATTTAAACAAACCACATCACCATCAGAATCCTCCTCGCCAACTTCCCCCTCAGCGCCAGCTACACCAGTATCCTCATCCTGTTGTACTTCAACAGTGACATCTTCAATTTGCATATCAGCAAGTGGACTGTGGGTGCTCCTTTCAGCACTTGCAGGGGGCGTGCAAATGGTGGAAAGAGCCACCTCTTCCCGTCCAGTGCTGGGAAGGTCAGGCATCGCAACCACCACCACACTTGGACTCTCCTTGGGGATTTGTGATATCTTCTTAGAAAGCATAGTTCTTCGCTGTGCTTTTGCCAGCTTAACTCTTTTGATTTTTTTAGTGGGAGGAGGGCTTCCATCGTCATGTGAAGCTGAACCACTAGTCATGAACATACTAGGGATCGACCTTAGCCGTTCCTTGCCACTCCGTGTCGTAAATGGCATATTGGCAAGTTTACGTTTCTCTTCAGCTGATTTAAATGTCTTTTTCAAGGTCATTTTCCTGAACTTTGCCATTTGGGATTGTATGTGCCCTCTACTATGACATTGGGCATCGGCCTTGGCAGACGACGTTGATGGCATGTTATCGTCTATGTCATGACTAGTGGCAGCAGCTTCAGCACTAGGAGGAAGTGGTTCTTGATCTTTCTCTATTTTATTTTTATCGGAGAAAGTTTGGTCCTCCATTTATGTTATATCGATTTGATATATACGTGCGGCTAAACACAGAAAATAATTTTTTTTTTGGTTTGGACTGGAGTGTACTTTGTGGGTTACAGCACCCTTTAACGGTCAAGCCAGCCGGCCCTTTACTTATGACACAGGCGCACTCTTGGCACTACTTTGTTGATGCACGTGCGGCTACTGCGCACACAATTCACAAACACAGAAAATAATTTTTTTTTGGTTTGGACTGGAGTGTACTTTCGGGGGTTACAGCACCCTTTAACGGTCAAGCCAGCCGGCCCTTTACTTATGACACAGGTGCACGCTTGGCACTACTTTGTTGATGCACGTGCGGCTACAGCGCACACAATTCACAAACACAGAAAATAATTTTTTTTTGGTTTGGACTGGAGTGTACTTTGTGGGTTACAGCACCCTTTAACGGTCAAGCCAGCCGGCCCTTTACTTATGACACAGGCGCACTCTTGGCACTACTTTGTTGATGCACGTGCGGCTACTGCGCACACAATTCACAAACACAGAAAATAATTTTTTTTTGGTTTGGACTGGAGTGTACTTTCGGGGGTTACAGCACCCTTTAACGGTCAAGCCAGCCGGCCCTTTACTTATGACACAGGTGCACGCTTGGCACTACTTTGTTGATGCACGTGCGGCTACAGCGCACACAATTCACAAACACAGAAAATAATTTTTTTTTGGTTTGGACTGGAGTGTACTTTCGGGGGTTACAGCACCCTTTAACGGTCAAGCCAGCCGGCCCTTTACTTATGACACAGGCGCACGCTTGGCACTACTTTGTTGATGCACGTGCGGCTACTGCGCACACAATTCACAAACACAGAAAATAATTTTTTTTTGGTTTGGACTGGAGTGTACTTTGGGGGTTACAGCACCCTTTAACGGTCAAGCCAGCCGGCCCTTTACTTATGACACAGGCGCACGCTTGGCACTACTTTGTTGATGCACGTGCGGCTACTGCGCACACAATTCACAAACACAGAAAATAATTTTTTTTTGGTTTGGACTGGAGTGTACTTTCGGGGGTTACAGCACCCTTTAACGGTCAAGCCAGCCAGCCCTTTACTTATGACACAGGCGCACGCTTGGCACTACTTTGTTGATGCACGTGCCGCTACTGCGCACACAATTCACAAACACAGAAAATAATTTTTTTTTGGTTTGGACTGGAGTGTACTTTCGGGGGTTACAGCACCCTTTAACGGTCAAGCCAGCCGGCCCTTTACTTATGACACAGGTGCACGCTTGGCACTACTTTGTTGATGCACGTGCGGCTACTGCGCACACAATTCACAAACACAGAAAATAATTTTTTTTTGGTTTGGACTGGAGTGTACTTTCGGGGGTTACAGCACCCTTAACGGTCAAGCCAGCCGGCCCTTTACTTATGACACAGGCGCACGCTTGGCACTACTTTGTTGATGCACGTGCGGCTACTGCGCACACAATTCACAAACACAGAAAATAATTTTTTTTTGGTTTGGACTGGAGTGTACTTTCGGGGGTTACAGCACCCTTAACGGTCAAGCCAGCCGGCCCTTTACTTATGACACAGGCGCACGCTTGGCACTACTTTGTTGATGCACGTGCGGCTACTGCGCACACAATTCACAAACACAGAAAATAATTTTTTTTTGGTTTGGACTGGAGTGTACTTTCGGGGGTTACAGCACCCTTTAACGGTCAAGCCAGCCGGCCCTTTACTTATGACACAGGCGCACGCTTGGCACTACTTTGTTGATGCACGTGCGGCTACTGCGCACACAATTTACAAACACAGAAAATAATTTTTTTTTGGTTTGGACTGGAGTGTACTTTCGGGGGTTACAGCACCCTTTAACGGTCAAGCCAGCCGGCCCTTTACTTATGACACAGGCGCACGCTTGGCACTACTTTGTTGATGCACGTGCGGCTACTGCGCACACAATTCACAAACACAGAAAATAATTTTTTTTTTGGTTTGGACTGGAGTGTACTTTGGGGGATACAGCACCCTTTAACGGTCAAGCCAGCCGGCCCTTTACTTATGACACAGGCGCACGCTTGGCACTACTTTGTTGATGCACGTGCGGCTACTGCGCACACAATTCACAAACACAGAAAATAATTTTTTTTTTGGTTTGGACTGGAGTGTACTTTCGGGGGTTACAGCACCCTTAACGGTCAAGCCAGCCGGCCCTTTACTTATGACACAGGTGCACGCTTGGCACTACTTTGTTGATGCACGTGCGGCTACAGCGCACACAATTCACAAACACAGAAAATAATTTTTTTTTGGTTTGGACTGGAGTGTACTTTCGGGGGTTACAGCACCCTTTAACGGTCAAGCCAGCCGGCCCTTTACTTATGACACAGGCGCACGCTTGGCACTACTTTGTTGATGCACGTGCGGCTACTGCGCACACAATTCACAAACACAGAAAATAATTTTTTTTTGGTTTGGACTGGAGTGTACTTTCGGGGGTTACAGCACCCTTTAACGGTCAAGCCAGCCAGCCCTTTACTTATGACACAGGCGCACGCTTGGCACTACTTTGTTGATGCACGTGCGGCTATTGCGCACACAATTCACAAACACAGAAAATAATTTGTTTATTGGTTTGGACTGGAGTGTACTTTCGGGGGTTACAGCACCCTTTAACGGTCAAGAAAGCCGGCCCTTTACTTATGACACAGGTGCACGCTTGGCACTACTTTGTTGATGCACGTGCGGCTACTGCGCACACAATTCACAAACACAGAAAATAATTTTTTTTTTGGTTTGGACTGGAGTGTACTTTCGGGGGTTACAGCACCCTTAACGGTCAAGCCAGCCGGCCCTTTACTTATGACACAGGCGCACGCTTGGCACTACTTTGTTGATGCACGTGCGGCTACTGCGCACACAATTCACAAACACAGAAAATAATTTTTTTTTGGTTTGGACTGGAGTGTACTTTCGGGGGTTACAGCACCCTTAACGGTCAAGCCAGCCGGCCCTTTACTTATGACACAGGCGCACGCTTGGCACTACTTTGTTGATGCACGTGCGGCTACTGCGCACACAATTCACAAACACAGAAAATAATTTTTTTTTGGTTTGGACTGGAGTGTACTTTCGGGGGTTACAGCACCCTTTAACGGTCAAGCCAGCCGGCCCTTTACTTATGACACAGGCGCACGCTTGGCACTACTTTGTTGATGCACGTGCGGCTACTGCGCACACAATTCACAAACACAGAAAATAATTTTTTTTTGGTTTGGACTGGAGTGTACTTTCGGGGGTTACAGCACCCTTTAACGGTCAAGCCAGCCGGCCCTTTACTTATGACACAGGCGCACGCTTGGCACTACTTTGTTGATGCACGTGCCGCTACTGCGCACACAATTCACAAACACAGAAAATAATTTTTTTTTTGGTTTGGACTGGAGTGTACTTTCGGGGGTTACAGCACCCTTAACGGTCAAGCCAGCCGGCCCTTTACTTATGACACAGGTGCACGCTTGGCACTACTTTGTTGATGCACGTGCGGCTACTGCGCACACAATTCACAAACACAGAAAATAATTTTTTTTTTGGTTTGGACTGGAGTGTACTTTCGGGGGTTACAGCACCCTTAACGGTCAAGCCAGCCGGCCCTTTACTTATGACACAGGCGCACGCTTGGCACTACTTTGTTGATGCACGTGCGGCTACTGCGCACACAATTCACAAACACAGAAAATAATTTTTTTTTGGTTTGGACTGGAGTGTACTTTCGGGGGTTACAGCACCCTTTAACGGTCAAGCCAGCCGGCCCTTTACTTATGACACAGGCGCACGCTTGGCACTACTTTGTTGATGCACGTGCGGCTACTGCGCACACAATTCACAAACACAGAAAATAATTTTTTTTTTGGTTTGGACTGGAGTGTACTTTCGGGGGTTACAGCACCCTTAACGGTCAAGCTAGCCGGCCCTTTACTTATGACACAGGCGCACGCTTGGCACTACTTTGTTGATGCACGTGCGGCTACTGCGCACACAATTCACAAACACAGAAAATAATTTTTTTTTGGTTTGGACTGGAGTGTACTTTTGGGGGTTACAGCACCCTTTAACGGTCAAGCCAGCCGGCCCTTTACTTATGACACAGGTGCACGCTTGGCACTACTTTGTTGATGGACGTGCGGCTACTGCGCACACAATTCACAAACACAGAAAATAATTTTTTTTTGGTTTGGACTGGAGTGTACTTTGGGGGATACAGCACCCTTTAACGGTCAAGCTAGCAGGCCCTTTACTTATGACACATTCGCACGCTTGGCACTACTTTGTTGATGCACGTGCGGCTACTGCGCACACAATTCACAAACACAGAAAATAATTTTTTTTTTGGTTTGGACTGGAGTGTACTTTGGGGGTTACAGCACCCTTTAACGGTCAAACCAGCCGGCCCTTTACTTATGACACAGGCGCACGCTTGGCACTACTTTGTTGATGCACGTGCGGCTACTGCGCACACAATTCACAAACACAGAAAATAATTTTTTTTTGGTTTGGACTGGAGTGTACTTTCGGGGGTTACAGCACCCTTTAACGGTCAAGCCAGCCGGCCCTTTACTTATGACACAGGCGCACGCTTGGCACTACTTTGTTGATGCACGTGCGGCTACTGCGCACACAATTCACAAACACAGAAAATAATTTTTTTTTGGTTTGGACTGGAGTGTACTTTCGGGGGTTACAGCACCCTTTAACGGTCAAGCCAGCCGGCCCTTTACTTATGACACAGGCGCACGCTTGGCACTACTTTGTTGATGCACGTGCGGCTACTGCGCACACAATTCACAAACACAGAAAATATTTTTTTTTTTGGTTTGGACTGGAGTGTACTTTCGGGGGTTACAGCACCCTTTAACGGTCAAGCTAGCAGGCCCTTTACTTATGACACAGGCGCACGCTTGGCACTACTTTGTTGATGCACGTGCGGCTACTGCGCACACAATTCACAAACACAGAAAATAATTTTTTTTTTGGTTTGGACTGGAGTGTACTTTGGGGGTTACAGCACCCTTTAACGGTCAAGCCAGCCGGCCCTTTACTTATGACACAGGCGCACGCTTGGCACTACTTTGTTGAAGCACGTGCGGCTACTGCGCACACAATTCACAAACACAGAAAATATATTTTTTTTTGGTTTGGACTGGAGTGTACTTTCGGGGGTTACAGCACCCTTAACGGTCAAGCCAGCCGGCCCTTTACTTATGACACAGGTGCACGCTTGGCACTACTTTGTTGATGCACGTGCGGCTACTGCGCACACAATTCACAAACACAGAAAATAATTTTTTTTTTGGTTTGGACTGGAGTGTACTTTCGGGGGTTACAGCACCCTTAACGGTCAAGCCAGCCGGCCCTTTACTTATGACACAGGCGCACGCTTGGCACTACTTTGTTGATGCACGTGCGGCTACTGCGCACACAATTCACAAACACAGAAAATAATTTTTTTTTGGTTTGGACTGGAGTGTACTTTCGGGGGTTACAGCACCCTTTAACGGTCAAGCCAGCCGGCCCTTTACTTATGACACAGGCGCACGCTTGGCACTACTTTGTTGATGCACGTGCGGCTACTGCGCACACAATTCACAAACACAGAAAATATATTATTTTTTTAGCACTTGGGGGGAGCACCCCTGATGGACAGAGCACCCCCTGGACAACACTACAGCACTCCTTTAGGACTGGGACACTGCACAGGACTTTGGAGTGGACACAGCCCCTATGGAGAACTGACTGCACAACACAGTCCAGCCAGCCCCTATGGACTTTGAAGTAGTGGACACAGCCCCTATTAACAACAGCAGCACAGCACAACACAGCCAGCCCCTATGGACTTTGAAGTAGTGGACAACAGCAGCACTACACTACACTACACTACACAGCCCTAACTCCCACCCTCCCTCTTCACTGTCCACAACCGAGTGAGAAAATGGCGCCGACGCGGGTACCTTATATAGGATCCAAAACCCGCGAGACTCGGAAGGCGGGATTATGACGTTTTGCCTCGATTTCAGATCCGAGTCAGGCGGGAAAAGTCGAGCCTGACTCGGATCGGACTCGGATCGGGGGGCTCGGGGGGGTTCGGATTTCAGAAATCCGAACCCGCTCACCCCTAGTATGTAAGTACACTGAGGACGCTATATACAGAGCTGTATGGGAAGGAGAGCAGTATAATAGGGTAATGTGTGTATGTAAGTACATTGAGGGCGCTATATACAGAGCTGTGTGGGAAGGAGAGCAGTATAATAGGGTAATGTGTGTATGTAAGTACACTGAGGGCGCTATATACAGAGCTGTATGGGAAGGAGAGCAGTATAATAGGGTAACGTGTGTATGTAAGTACACTGAGGACGCTATATACAGAGCTGTATGGGAAGGAGAGCAGTATAATAGGGTAACGTGTGTATGTAAGTACACTGAGGACGCTAAATACAGAGCTGTATGGGAAGGAGAGCAGTATAATAGGGTAACGTGTGTATGTAAGTACACTGAGGACGCTATATACAGAGCTGTATGGGAAGGAGAGCAGTATAATAGGGTAACGTGTGTATGTAAGTACACTGAGGACGCTATATACAGAGCTGTACGGGAAGGAGAGCAGTATAATAGGGTAATGTGTGTATGTGAGTACACAGAGGGCGCTATATACAGAGATGTATGGGAAGGAGAGCAGTATAATAGGGGAATGTGTGTATGTAAGTACACTGAGGACGCTATATACAGAGATGTATGGGAAGGAGAGCAGTAAAATAGGGGAATGTGTGTATGTAAGTACACTGAGGACGCTATATACAGAGCTGTATGGGAAGGAGAGCAGTATAATAGGGGAATGTGTGTATGTAAGTACACTGAGGGCGCTATATACAGAGATGTATGGGAAGGAGAGCTGTATAATAGGGTAATGTGTGTATGTAAGTACACTGAGGATGCTATATACAGAGCTGTATGGGAAGGAGAGCAGTATAATAGGGTAATGTGTGTATGTAAGTACACTGAGGACGCTATATACAGAGCTGTATGGGAAGGAGAGCAGTATAATAGGGTAATGTGTGTATGTAAGTACACTGAGGACGCTATATACAGAGCTGTATGGGAAGGAGAGCAGTATAATAGGGTAATGTGTGCATGTAAGTACACTGAGGACGCTATATACAGAGCTGTATGGGAAGGAGAGCAGTATAATAGGGTAATGTGTGTATGTGAGTACACTGAGGGCGCTATATACAGAGATGTATGGGAAGGAGAGCAGTATAATAGGGTAATGTGTGTATGTAAGTACACTGAGGACGCTATATACAGAGATGTATGGGAAGGAGAGCAGTATAATAGGGTAATGTGTGTATGTAAGTACACTGAGGACGCTATATACAGAGCTGTATGGGAAGGAGAGCAGTATAATAGGGTAACGTGTGTATGTAAGTACACTGAGGACGCTATATACAGAGCTGTATGGGATTGAGAGCAGTATAATAGGGTAACGTGTGTATGTAAGTACACTGAGGACGCTATATACAGAGCTGTATGGGAAGGAGAGCAGTATAATAGGGTAACGTGTGTATGTAAGTACACTGAGGACGCTATATACAGAGCTGTATGGGAAGGAGAGCAGTATAATAGGGTAACGTGTGTATCAAAGTACACTGAGGACGCTATATACAGAGCTGTATGGGAAGGAGAGCAGTATAATAGGGTAACGTGTGTATGTAAGTACACTGAGGACGCTATATACAGAGCTGTATGGGAAGGAGAGCAGTATAATAGGGTAACGTGTGTATGCAAGTACACTGAGGACGCTATATACAGAGCTGTATGGGAAGGAGAGCAGTATAATAGGGGAACGTGTGTATGTAAGTACACTGAGGACGCTATATACAGAGCTGTATGGGAAGGAGAGCAGTATAATAGGGTAATGTGTGTATGTAAGTACACTGAGGACTCTATATACAGAGATGTATGGGAAGGAGAGCAGTATAATAGGGTAACGTGTGTATGTAAGTACACTGAGGACGCTATATACAGAGCTGTATGGGAAGGAGAGCAGTATAATAGGGGAACGTGTGTATGTAAGTACACTGAGGACAATATATACAGAGCTGTATGGGAAGGAGAGCAGTATAATAGGGTAACGTGTGTATGTAAGTACACTGAGGACAATATATACAGAGCTGTATGGGAAGGAGAGCAGTATAATAGGGTAACGTGTATATGTAAGTACACTGAGGACAATATATACAGAGCTGTATGGGAAGGAGAGCAGTATAATAGGGTAACGTGTGTATGTAAGTACACTGAGGACGCTATATACAGAGCTGTAAGGGAAGGAGAGCAGTAAAATAGGGTAACGTGTGTATGTAAGTACACTGAGGACGCTATATACAGAGCTGTATGGGAAGGAGAGCAGTATAATAGGGTAACGTGTGTATGTAAGTACACTGAGGACGCTATATACAGAGCTGTATGGGAAGGAGAGCAGTATAATAGGGTAACGTGTGTATGTAAGTACACTGAGGACGCTATATACAGAGCTGTATGGGAAGGAGAGCAGTATAATAGGGTAACGTGTGTATGTAAGTTAGGGGTGAGCGGGTTCGGATTTCTGAAATCCGAACCCCCCCGAGCCCCCCCGATCCGAGTCCGATCCGAGTCAGGCTCGACTTTTCCCGCCTGACTCGGATCTGAAATCTAGGCAAAACGTCATCTTCCCGCCTTCCGAGTCTCGCGGGTTTTGGATCCTATATAAGGTACACACGTCGGCGCCATTTTCTCACTCGGCTGTGGACAGTGAAGAGGGAGGGTGGGAGTTAGGGCTGTGTAGTGTAGTGTAGTGTAGTGCTGCTGTTGTCCACTACTTCAAAGTCCATAGGGGCTGGCTGTGTTGTGCTGTGCTGCTGTTGTTAATAGGGGCTGTGTCCACTACTTCAAAGTCCATAGGGGCTGGCTGGACTGTGTTGTGCAGTCAGTTCTCCATAGGGGCTGTGTCCACTCCAAAGTCCTGTGCAGTGTCCCAGTCCTAAAGGAGTGCTGTAGTGTTGTCCAGGGGGTGCTCTGTCCATCAGGGGTGCTCCCCCCAAGTGCTAAAAAAATAATATATTTTCTGTGTTTGTGAATTGTGTGCGCAGTAGCCGCACGTGCATCAACAAAGTAGTGCCAAGCGTGCGCCTGTGTCATAAGTAAAGGGCCGGCTGGCTTGACCGTTAAGGGTGCTGTAACCCCCGAAAGTACACTCCAGTCCAAACCAAAAAAAAATTATTTTCTGTGTTTGTGAATTGTGTGCGCAGTAGCCGCACGTGCATCAACAAAGTAGTGCCAAGCGTGCGCCTGTGTCATAAGTAAAGGGCCGGCTGGCTTGACCGTTAAGGGTGCTGTAACCCCCGAAAGTACACTCCAGTCCAAACCAAAAAAAAAATTATTTTCTGTGTTTGTGAATTGTGTGCGCAGTAGCCGCACGTGCATCAACAAAGTAGTGCCAAGCGTGCGCCTGTGTCATAAGTAAAGGGCCGGCTGGCTTGACCGTTAAGGGTGCTGTAACCCCCGAAAGTACACTCCAGTCCAAACCAAAAAAAAAATTATTTTCTGTGTTTGTGAATTGTGTGCGCAGTAGCCGCACGTGCATCAACAAAGTAGTGCCAAGCGTGCGCCTGTGTCATAAGTAAAGGGCCGGCTGGCTTGACCGTTAAAGGGTGCTGTAACCCCCGAAAGTACACTCCAGTCCTAACCAAAAAAAAATTATTTTCTGTGTTTGTGAATTGTGTGCGCAGTAGCCGCACGTGCATCAACAAAGTAGTGCCAAGAGTGCGCCTGTGTCATAAGTAAAGGGCCGGCTGGCTTGACCGTTAAGGGTGCTGTAACCCCCGAAAGTACACTCCAGTCCAAACCAAAAAAAAAATTATTTTCTGTGTTTGTGAATTGTGTGCGCAGTAGCCGCACGTGCATCAACAAAGTAGTGCCAAGCGTGCGCCTGTGTCATAAGTAAAGGGCCGGCTGGCTTGACCGTTAAGGGTGCTGTAACCCCCGAAAGTACACTCCAGTCCAAACCAAAAAAAAAATTATTTTCTGTGTTTGTGAATTGTGTGCGCAGTAGCCGCACGTGCATCAACAAAGTAGTGCCAAGCGTGCGCCTGTGTCATAAGTAAAGGGCCGGCTGGCTTGACCGTTAAGGGTGCTGTAACCCCCGAAAGTACACTCCAGTCCAAACCAAAAAAAAAATTATTTTCTGTGTTTGTGAATTGTGTGCGCAGTAGCCGCACGTGCATCAACAAAGTAGTGCCAAGCGTGCGCCTGTGTCATAAGTAAAGGGCCGGCTGGCTTGACCGTTAAGGGTGCTGTAACCCCCGAAAGTACACTCCAGTCCAAACCAAAAAAAATATTATTTTCTGTGTTTGTGAATTGTGTGCGCAGTAGTCGCACGTGCATCAACAAAGTAGTGCCAAGCGTGCGCCTGTGTCATAAGTAAAGGGCCGGCTGGCTTGTCCGTTAAAGGGTGCTGTAACCCCCAAAGTACACTCCAGTCCAAACCAAAAAAAAAATTATTTTCTGTGTTTGTGAATTGTGTGCGCAGTAGCCGCACGTGCATCAACAAAGTAGTGCCAAGCGTGCGCCTGTGTCATAAGTAAAGGGCCGGCTGGCTTGACCGTTAAAGGGTGCTGTAACCCCCGAAAGTACACTCCAGTCCTAACCAAAAAAAAATTATTTTCTGTGTTTGTGAATTGTGTGCGCAGTAGCCGCACGTGCATCAACAAAGTAGTGCCAAGAGTGCGCCTGTGTCATAAGTAAAGGGCCGGCTGGCTTGACCGTTAAGGGTGCTGTAACCCCCGAAAGTACACTCCAGTCCAAACCAAAAAAAAAATTATTTTCTGTGTTTGTGAATTGTGTGCGCAGTAGCCGCACGTGCATCAACAAAGTAGTGCCAAGCGTGCGCCTGTGTCATAAGTAAAGGGCCGGCTGGCTTGACCGTTAAGGGTGCTGTAACCCCCGAAAGTACACTCCAGTCCAAACCAAAAAAAAAATTATTTTCTGTGTTTGTGAATTGTGTGCGCAGTAGCCGCACGTGCATCAACAAAGTAGTGCCAAGCGTGCGCCTGTGTCATAAGTAAAGGGCCGGCTGGCTTGACCGTTAAGGGTGCTGTAACCCCCGAAAGTACACTCCAGTCCAAACCAAAAAAAAATTATTTTCTGTGTTTGTGAATTGTGTGCGCAGTAGCCGCACGTGCATCAACAAAGTAGTGCCAAGCGTGCGCCTGTGTCATAAGTAAAGGGCCGGCTGGCTTGACCGTTAAAGGGTGCTGTAACCCCCGAAAGTACACTCCAGTCCAAAGCCAAACCAAAAAAAAATTATTTTCTGTGTTTGTGAATTGTGTGCGCAGTAGCCGCACGTGCATCAACAAAGTAGTGCCAAGAGTGCGCCTGTGTCATAAGTAAAGGGCCGGCTGGCTTGACCGTTAAAGGGTGCTGTAACCCACAAAGTACACTCCAGTCCGAACCAAAAAAAATTTTATTTTCTGTGTTTAGCCGCACGTATATATCAAATCGATATAACATAAATGGAGGACCAAACTTTCTCCGATAAAAATAAAATAGAGAAAGATCAAGAACCACTTCCTCCTAGTGCTGAAGCTGCTGCCACTAGTCATGACATAGACGATAACATGCCATCAACGTCGTCTGCCAAGGCCGATGCCCAATGTCATAGTAGAGGGCACATACAATCCCAAATGGCAAAGTTCAGGAAAATGACCTTGAAAAAGACATTTAAATCAGCTGAAGAGAAACGTAAACTTGCCAATATGCCATTTACGACACGGAGTGGCAAGGAACGGCTAAGGTCGATCCCTAGTATGTTCATGACTAGTGGTTCAGCTTCACATGACGATGGAAGCCCTCCTCCCACTAAAAAAATCAAAAGAGTTAAGCTGGCAAAAGCACAGCGAAGAACTGTGCTTTCTAAGAAGATATCACAAATCCCCAAAGAGAGTCCAAGTGTGGTGGTGGTTGCGATGCCTGACCTTCCCAGCACTGGACGGGAAGAGGTGGCTCTTTCCACCATTTGCACGCCCCCTGCAAGTGCTGAAAGGAGCACCCACAGTCCACTTGCTGATATGCAAATTGAAGATGTCACTGTTGAAGTACAACAGGATGAGGATACTGGTGTAGCTGGCGCTGAGGAGGAAGTTGGCGAGGAGGATTCTGATGGTGATGTGGTTTGTTTAAATCAGGCTCCGGGGGAGACAGTTGTTGTCCGTGGGATGAAAAAGCCCATCACGGTCATGCCTGGGCAGAAGACCAAACATTCCACCTCTTTGGTCTGGCAATATTTCTATCCAAATCCGGACAACAACTGTCTTGCCATATGTACCATATGTAAAGGTGAAATAAGTAGGGGTAGGGACGTCAACCACCTAGGAACATCCTCCCTTATACGGCACCTGCAGCGCGTTCATAAAAAGTTACTGTCAAGTTCAGAAACTTTGGCTCAGACCGTAAGCAGTCCAGGGACACCTAAATCCCGTTGTCCTGTTGTATCCAAGCGCCTGCAAACCACACCGTCAACTCCCTCCTCGTCAATTTCCTCCTTAGTCAGGATCGGAAGTAGTCCTGCAGGCCATATCACTGGCATGACTGACTCTCCTATCCGGGATTCCTCCGGAGGATCCTGCATTGCTACGCCTACTGCTGCCGCTGCTGCTGTTGCTGCTGCTGCTGGGAGTCGTTCATCATCCCAGAGAGGAAGTAGGAACACCACTACTTTTACTAAACAATTGACCCTCCAACAGTCCTTAGCGAGGAGGATGAAGTACGACAGCAGTCATCCTGAAGCAAAACGTATAACTGAGGCCTTGACTGCTATGTTGGTGTTAGACGTGCGTCCGGTATCCGCCATTAGTGCAGTGGGATTTAGACAATTGATGGAGGTAGTGTGTCCCCGGTTCCAAATCCCGTCTAGATTCCACTTCACTAGGCAGGCGATACCGAGACTGTACAGAAACGTCAGAAAAAGTGTCCTCAGTGTCCTGAAAAATGCCGTTGTACACAATGTCCACTTAACCACGGACATGTGGACAAGTGGAACAGGGCAGACTAAGGACTATATGACTGTGACAGCCCACTGGGTAGATGTATCACCTTACGCAGCAACAGCAGCAGCGTCACCAGTAGCAGCATCTCAGAAACGCCAGCTCGTTACAAGGCAGGCTACGCTGTGTATCACCGGTTTCAGTAAGAGGCACACCGCCGACAACCTCTTAGAGAAACTGAGGGAAATCATCGCCCAGTGGCTTACCCCACTTAGACTCTCCTGGGGATTTGTGATATCTGACAACGCCACCAATATTGTGCGGGCATTACATCTGGGCAAATTCCAGCACGTCCCATGTTTTGCTCACACAATAAACTTGGTGGTGCAGAATTTTCTGAAAAGCGACAGGGGCGTGCAGGAGACGCTTTGGGTGGCCCGAAAAATTTCTGGCCACTTTCGCCATTCAGCGACTGCGTGCCGAAGACTGGAGCGCCAGCAAACACTCTTGAACCTGCCCCGCCATCACCTGAAGCAAGAGGTTGTGACGCGGTGGAACTCAACCCTCTATATGCTTCAGAGGATGGAGGAGCAGCAAAAGGCCATACAAGCCTATACATCCACCTATGACATAGGCAAAGGAGGGGGTATGCACCTGACTCAAGCGCAGTGGAGAATGATTTCCGTGTTGTGCAAGGTTCTTCAGCCCTTCGAACTTGCCACACGTGAAGTCAGTTCAGACACTGCCAGCTTGAGTCAGGTCATTCCCCTCATCAGGCTTTTGCAGAAGCAGCTGGAGAAAGTGAAGGAGGAGCTAAGATGGAGCGATTCCGCTCGGCATGTGGGACTTGTGGATGAAGCCCTTCATTCGCTTTGCCAGGATTCCAGGGTGGTCAATCTGTTGAAATCAGACCACTACATTTTGGCCACCGTGCTCGATCCTAGGTTTAAAGCCTATGTGGTGTCTCTCTTTCCGGCCGACACAAGCCTGCAGAGGTGCAAAGACCTGCTGGTGAACACACTGTCAGCTGAAGCGGAACGTGACACGTCAACGGCTCCTTCTTCATTTTCTCCCGCAACTGGGGCTGCCAGGAAAAAACTTAGGTATCCTAAGCAACCCGCTGGCGGTGATGCAGGGCAGGCAGGACCAAGTTTGGACATCTGGTCCGGACTGAAGGACCTGGCAACAATTTCTGACATGTCTACTGTCACTGCATATGATACTGTCACCATTGACAGAATGGTGGAGGATTACATCGGTGACAGCATCCAAGTAGGCATGTCAGACAGTCCATACCTGTACTGGCAGGAAAAAGAGGCAATTTGGAGGCCCCTGTACAAACTGGCTCTATTTTACCTGAGTTGCCCCCCCTCCAGTGTGTACTCCGAAAGAGTGTTTAGTGCAGCCGGGAACCTTGTCAGCGAAAGGCGTAGGAGGTTGCTTCCACAGAATGTGGAGAAGATGATGTTCATCAAAATGAATTATCAGCTCTTCCAGGGAGACCAGCCTCCAGAAGGTACAGAGGGACCTGTGGTGGTGGATTCAAGTGGGGACGAGTTAATACTTTGTGAGGATGAGGATGTACACACTGAAGAGGGTGAGGAATCGGTGGATGAGGAGGATGAGGATGACATCTTGCCTCCGTAGAGCCAGTTTGTGCAGGGACACATTAATTGCCAGCTTGTTTTGTGGGGGCCCAAACGAACCAATCATTTCAGCCACAGTTGTGTGGCAGACCCTGGCGCTGAAATGATTGATTTGTTAAAGTGTGCATGTCCTGTTTATACAACATAAGGGTGGGTGGGAGGGCCCAAGGACAATTCCATCTTGCACCTCTTTTTTTCTTTGCATTATGTACAGTTTGGGGCCTAGTTTTTCTAACTGCCATCCTGCCTGCCACTGCAGTGTCACTCCTAGATGGGTCACGTGTTTGTGCCGCCCACTCGTGTCGCTTAGCATAGTCATCCAGCTACCTCGGTGCAACCTTTTGGACATAAAAACACTATTGTGAGGTGTGAGGTGTTCAGAATAGACTGGAAATGAGTGGAAATTAAGGTTATTGAGGTTAATAATAGCATAGGAGCAGAAAAACCTACAAATTCTGTGATTTTAGCTGTTTTTATGCTTTTTTTCAAAAAAATACAGATCCAAAACACAAAACCCAGAACCCAAAACACGGAAGGGTGGTTTTGGCAAAACCAATCCAGATCCAAAACACGAAGAAAGATCCAGATCCAAAACCAAAACACAAAACACGAAAAGTGGCCGGTGCACACCCCTAATGTAAGTACACTGAGGACGCTATATACAGAGCTGTATGGGAAGGAGAGCAGTATAATAGGGTAACGTGTGTATGCAAGTACACTGAGGACGCTATATACAGAGCTGTATGGGAAGGAGAGCAGTATAATAGGGTAACGTGTGTATGTAAGTACACTGAGGACGCTATATACAGAGCTGTATGGGAAGGAGAGCAGTATAATAGGGTAACGTGTGTATGTAAGTACACTGAGGACGCTATATACAGAGCTGTATGGGAAGGAGAGCAGTATAATAGGGTAACGTGTGTATGTAAGTACACTGAGGACAATATATACAGAGCTGTATGGGAAGGAGAGCAGTATAATAGGGTAACGTGTGTATGTAAGTACACTGAGGACGCTATATACAGAGCTGTATGGGAAGGAGAGCAGTATAATAGGGTAATGTGTGTATGCAAGTACACTGAGGACGCTATATACAGAGCTGTATGGGAAGGAGAGCAGTATAATAGGGGAACGTGTGTATGTAAGTACACTGAGGACGCTATATACAGAGCTGTATGGGAAGGAGAGCAGTATAATAGGGTAATGTGTGTATGTAAGTACACTGAGGACTCTATATACAGAGATGTATGGGAAGGAGAGCAGTATAATAGGGTAACGTGTGTATGTAAGTACACTGAGGACGCTATATACAGAGCTGTATGGGAAGGAGAGCAGTATAATAGGGTAACGTGTGTATGTAAGTACACTGAGGACAATATATACAGAGCTGTATGGGAAGGAGAGCAGTATAATAGGGTAACGTGTGTATGTAAGTACACTGAGGACAATATATACAGAGCTGTATGGGAAGGAGAGCAGTATAATAGGGTAACGTGTATATGTAAGTACACTGAGGACGCTATATACAGAGCTGTATGGGAAGGAGAGCAGTATAATAGGGTAACGTGTGTATGTAAGTACACTGAGGACGCTATATACAGAGCTGTAAGGGAAGGAGAGCAGTAAAATAGGGTAACGTGTGTATGTAAGTACACTGAGGACGCTATATACAGAGCTGTATGGGAAGGAGAGCAGTATAATAGGGTAACGTGTGTATGTAAGTACACTGAGGATGCTATATACAGAGCTGTGTGGGAAGGAGAGCAGTATAATAGGGTAACGTGTGTATGTAAGTACACTGAGGACGCTATATACAGAGCTGTATGGGAAGGAGAGCAGTATAATAGGGTAACGTGTGTATGCAAGTACACTGAGGACGCTATATACAGAGCTGTATGGGAAGGAGAGCAGTATAATAGGGTAACGTGTGTATGTAAGTACACTGAGGACGCTATATACAGAGCTGTATGGGAAGGAGAGCAGTATAATAGGGTAACGTGTGTATGCAAGTACACTGAGGACGCTATATACAGAGCTGTATGGGAAGGAGAGCAGTATAATAGGGTAACGTGTGTATGTAAGTACACTGAGGACGCTATATACAGAGCTGTATGGGAAGGTGAGCAGTATAATAGGGTAACGTGTGTATGTAAGTTAGGGGTGTGCACCGGCCACTTTTCGTGTTTTATGTTTTGGTTTTGGATCTGGATCTTTCTTCGTGTTTTGGACCTGGATTGGTTTTGCCAAAACCACCCTTCCGTGTTTTGGGTTCTGGGTTTTGGATCTGTATTTTTTTGAAAAAAGCATAAAAACAGCTAAAATCACAGAATTTGTGGGTTTTTCTGCTCCTACGCTATTATTAACCTCAATAACCTTAATTTCCACTCATTTCCAGTCTATTCTGAACACCTCACACCTCACAATAGTGTTTTTATATCCAAAAGGTTGCACCGAGGTAGCTAGATGACTATGCTAAGAGATACGAGTGGGCGGCACAAACACGTGACCCATCTAGGAGTGGCACTGCAGTGGCAGACAGGATGGCAGTTTGAAAAACTAGGCCCCAAACTATCCATAATGCAAAGAAAAAAAGAGATGCAAGATGGAATTGTCCTTGGGCCCTCCCACCCACCCTTATGTTGTATAAACAGGACATGCACACTTTAACAAACCAAACATTTCAGCGCCAGGGTCTGCCACTCGACTGTGGCTGAAATGATTGGTTCATTTGGGCCCCCACAAAACAAGCTGGCAATTAATCTGTCCCTGCACAAACTGGCTCTACGGAGGCAAGATGTCATCCTCATCCTCCTCATCCACCGATTCCTCACCCTCTTCAGTGTTGTGTACATCCTCATCCTCACAGAGTATTAATTAGTCCCCGCTGGAATCCACAACCACAGGTCCCTCTGTACGTTCTGGAGGCTGGTCTCCCTGGAAGAGTTGATAATTAATTTTATGAACATCATCTTCTCCACATTTTGAGGAAGCAACCTCCTACGCCTTTCGCTGACAAGGTTCCCGGCTGCAATAAACACTCTTTCGGAGTACACACTGGAGGGGGGGCAACTCAGGTAAAATAGAGCCAGTTTGTACAGGGACCTCCAAATTGCTTCTTTATCCTGCCAGTACAGGTCCGGACTGTCTGACATGCCCACTTGGATGCTGTCACCGATATAATCCTTTAACAGACAGACGCACGCTTGTCGCTGCTGCTTTGAGGATGCAAGTGCGGCTACAGCCCACACAATTCACAAAGACAGAAAAAAAATAAGAATATTTTTATTGTTTGTGGAGCGCACTTTGAGGGTTACACCACCCTTTAACAGACAGACGCACGCTTGTCGCTGCTGCTTTGAGGATGCAAGTGCGGCTACAGCCCACACAATTCACAAAGACAGAAAAAAGAAGAATATTTTTATTGTTTGTGTAGCACACTTTGAGGGTGTCACCACCCTTTAACAGACAGACGCACGCTTGTCGCTGCTGCTTTGAGGATGCAAGTGCGGCTACATCGCACACAAGTCACAAACACATTAAAAAAATTTTTTTATTTTTTGGAGCACTTTGAGAGTTACACCACCCTTTAACAGACAGACGCACGCTTGTCGCTGCTGCTTTGAGGATGCAAGTGCGGCTACAGCCCACACAATTCACAAAGACAGAAAAAAAATGAACAATATTTTAATTGTTTGTGTAGCACACTTTGAGGGTGTCACCACCCTTTAACAGACAGACGCACGCTTGTCGCTGCTGCTTTGAGGATGCTGGTGGAATCTAGACGGGATTTGGAACCGAGGACACACTACCTCCATCAATTGTCTAAATCCCACTGCACTAATGGCGGATACCGGACGCACGTCTAACACCAACATAGCAGTCAAGGCCTCAGTTATACGTTTTGCTTCAGGATGACTGCTGTCGTACTTCATCCTCATCGCTAGGGACTGTTGGAGGGTCAATTGTTTAGTAAAAGTAGTGATGTTCCTACTTCCTCTCTGGGATGATGAACAACTCCCAGCAGCAGCAACAGCACTAGGAGGAAGTTGTTCTTGATCTTTCCCAATTTTATTTTTATTGGACAAAGTTTGGTCCTCCATTTATGTTATATTGATATATACGTGCGGCTAAAGCGCACACAAACACAGAAAATATTTTTTTATTTTTGCTGGAGAGTAGTGCACTTTGTGGGTTACACCACCCTTTAAGAAATTAACCAGCCGGCTCTTTACTTTTGGGACACAGGCGCACGCTTGGCGCTGCTCCTTTGTTGATGCACGTGCAGCCACAGTGCACACAATTCACAAACACAGAAAATATTTATTTTTTGGTTTGGAGTGTACTTTGGGGGTTACAGCACCCTTTAACGGTCAAGCCAGCCGGCCCTTTACTTATGACACAGGCGCATGCTTGGCACTACTTTGTTGATGCACATGCGGCTACTGCACACACAATTCACAAACACAGAAAATAATTTTTTTTTTGGTTTGGACTGGAGTGTACTTTGGGGGTTACAGCACCCTTTAATGGTCAAGCCAGCCGGCCCTTTACTTATGACACAGGCGCACACTTGGCACTACTTTGTTGATGCACGTGCAGCTACTGCGCACACAATTCACAAACACACAATAAATATTATTTTTTTAGCACTTGGGGGGAGCACCCCTGATGGACAGAGCACCCCCTGGGCAACACTACAGCACCCCTTTAGGACTGGGACACTGCACAGGACTTTGGAGTGGACACAGCCCCTATGGAGAACTGACTGCACAACACAGTCCAGCCAGCCCCTATGGACTTTGAAGTAGTTGACACAGCCCCTATTAACAACAGCAGCACAGCACAACACAGCCAGCCCCTATGGACTTTGAAGTAGTGGACAACAGCAGCACTAAACTACACAACACTACACAGCCCAGCCAGCCCTAACTCCCACCCTCCCTCTTCACAGCCGAGTGAGAAAATGGCGACGACGCGGGTACCGTATATTGGATCCAAAACCCGCGGGATGATGACGTTTTGCCTCGGTTTCAGATCCGAGTCAGGCGGGAAAAGTCAAGCCTGACTCGGATCTGCCTCGGATGAGGGGGGCTCGGGGGGGTTCGGATTTCAGAAATCCGAACCCGCTCACCCCTAATGTAAGTACACTGAGGACGCTATATACAGAGATGTATGGGAAGGAGAGCAGTATAATAGGGTAACGTGTGTATGTAAGTACACTGGGGACGCTATATACAGAGCTGTATGGGAAGGAGAGCAGTATAATAGAGTAACGTGTGTATGTAAGTACACTGAGGACGCTATATACAGAGCTGTATGGGAAGGAGAGCAGTATAATAGGGTAATGTGTGTATGTAAGTACACTGAGGACGCTATATACAGAGCTGTATGGGAAGGAGAGCAGTATAATAGGGTAATGTGTGTATGTAAGTACACTGAGGACGCTATATACAGAGCTGTACGGGAAGGTGAGCAGTATAATAGGGTAATGTGTGTATGTAAGTACACTGAGGACGCTATATACAGAGCTGTATGGGAAGGAGAGCAGTATAATAGGGTAACGTGTGTATGTAAGTATGCTGAGGACGCTATATACAGAGATGTATGGGAAGGAGAGCAGTATAATAGGGTAATGTGTGTATGTAAGTACACTGAGGACGCTATATACAGAGCTGTATGGGAAGGAGAGCAGTATAATAGGGGAACGTGTGTATGTAAGTACACTGAGGACGCTATATACAGAGATGTATGGGAAGGAGAGCAGTATAATAGGGTAACGTGTGTATGTAAGTACACTGAGGACGCTATATACAGAGCTGTATTGGAAGGAGAGCAGTATAATAGGGTAACGTGTGTATGTAAGTATACTGAGGATGCTATATACAGAGCTGTACGGGAAGGAGAGCAGTATAATAGGGTAATGTGTGTATGTAAGTACACTGAGGACGCTATATACAGAGCTGTACGGGAAGGAGAGCAGTATAATAGGGTAATGTGTGTATGTAAGTACACTGAGGACGCTATATACAGAGATGTATGGGAAGGAGAGCAGTATAATAGGGTAATGTGTGTATGTAAGTACACTGAGGACGCTATATACAGAGCTGTACGGGAAGGAGAGCAGTATAATAGGGTAATGTGTGTATGTAAGTACACTGAGGACGCTATATACAGAGCTGTACGGGAAGGAGAGCAGTATAATAGGGTAATGTGTGTATGTAAGTACACTGAGGAAACTATGGGCCTGATTCAGAGCCGGACGCAAATGGCCGATCGTACGTTCGGCGTACGTGCCGAAATATGTAAATGTAAGCGCTCGCACGTAATTTCGCACGCACCCAAAAATCCACCCCAAAGACTACTGACCCCTCCTCTACCTAACGAGCGAGCGAAATAGCGAGCGTACATCCCCAATGTGGCCTGCAGGGAATGCACGCACAAGTACAAACCGGAAGTGGGCCTGTCAGATTCCGATTACCTGCTCGTTTATTCTGCCTGCCTACCTCCCTCATTCGTATCATGCCAATCAATATATCAATGAGCTTAATTGCTCTTCACATGTTTTTTTTTATTTTGACATGCAATAAACTTTACTCTTGTCCGTGTTTGTGTTTACCCGCAGAATAGGTACGGCTTAAACATTCGCTTTTATTTGTCAAAATACATGTTTGAGCCAATTATCCATTTGTTTTCTGTGTTTTTACCCACGCATATTTTACTGGTTTCATTTATTTATTTAAATTAGCTTATGCATGTCACTGCATCAAGATTTCTGGCCCTGTCGAACACATGACTCATACACTAACCAATAGAATTGGTCCTGTTAATTACCCAAATACATTAGCCAATCAAAATTATTTTCTGGTCTTTATTAAAACTGTTTTATTAAAAATACACCATTGCCATCATGAGAGCCTCTGCATTCACCAAGCGCGAGCTCCTGGTATTAACAGAGGTGATGGACAGGCGGATCACCAGCCAGCCTCCCCCCATCACCAATCGTGAAAAGCGTTCCGCATATGCGGAGGTATGTGGACGCCTGCATTCCTTCGGCTCACGCCGCCAGATCGGCCAGCTGGAGCGCAGGTGGTCCGACCTTCAACGGCGGACACCCCGCTTGCTGGCATGTTTTCGCATGCAGATAGCAGAAAGTAAGTTTATTTGACTTTGTTTATCTTTGTGGCCCAAACTGCGTGTGCATGTTTTCTTGTATGGCCTGTTTATTCTTTGTACTCATATCTGCATGTGCATGTTTTCATGTATGGCCTGTTTATTCTTTGTACTCATATCTGCATGTGCATGTTTTAATTTTTGGGGGTTCAACAATTAGCGTTTAACAAGGTGATGTTCTAAACTAACCTCAATTTCTTTTTCCATCATTTAGGGGCAGAGCGAAGACTACGGCGTCATCACCGTCAAAGACGGCGCTCTCGTCCCCTCTCCCCAACCAAACATCCTCTCCCCAAAATACCCCAAACTCCCCCTCCTCCCCAGACCCTGTCGCCCATCCCTCTATGCTACTTCCCCTCCATCCCAATTCCCCCTCCCCTCAAACCACCCCTCTCTTGACCACCCCATCGCCGGAATCGATCATCACCCCTCCCACCTCCTTGGGAAATTTGGCCACCTCCGAGGAGGACGAGGGAGTTGGTTCTGGGCCAGCCGTCATTCAGAACGGTATGTTTCCCTTTTATCCTTTTATGTTGTTTCAAATGTGTTAATCTAATCCTGTGTCTGTGCCTTTTCCTTTTTTTGGTTTGCCAAAAGTTTTGTTATATATCTGTTTGTATTTACATTTCACTGCTGATTTCCCCATACACATATCCCACATGGCAAAACAGTCAAACTTGTCTGTCTGGTTTTTTTTTTTTTTTTTTTTTGTGTCCATTTTTTGGGCCTTCTGGGTTTTGTTAAAAATGTGCTTTTGGTCACACTATTGTCATTTTTTGATAACTCTCTTTTGCTTGTGTTTTATGGGAGATTCTTAAATTATGTAAGCCCCACAATTTTCTAACCCACAGAGGACCAGAGGCGTTTGGTGGACCTAGCCGAATGCGTACAAGTGATGCGGGGCCACGTGATCGGCCTGCTGGTGGTCCTGGATCGTATGGCAGGGATCCTGCGTCCATAATTTATTTATTTTCTAGGCAAATTAGTTTTCATAATTAAAAAGTTAAATTTTGAGTTCAGTTTCATTCCTTGTCTCCAAATCTTAGATTGTTTACACTTACATAAGTAGACTCTTGCAGCAAGTATTTGCAACTAATGTCACTAAGATTGTGTGTTGTTGATTTTTAGAAAACAGGCACATGAAACAGCTAACACTAACAATCGGTTTGGGGCATTTTTTTGGTTTACATTTTTTCACTTTGTACATTTTACATGTTCCAATTTTGGGGGAAACCTGCTTAGACCGAGTTTCCGAAGCATACTGATTCTATATAATACCTTTTGGTGTTGGTTTGGACCCAGAAAGCATAGTTAAATATTGTGCAAATTGCGACATTACAGGATTAACCCTTAAGCAAATTTAACGTGGGTGAACCTGGTTACACTTGCTTGTAATGTTCAAGAAAATTTTGGGAATTACAAAATCAAAAAATGTATTCACCACATAAATAAAAAACCAAAGTGTTGGCTCACAAACAATACACACAGTGATAAAAAATGTAAAAACCATCAAACACCATAAGAAAAAATTAAAGATAAATCAAGAACTGGTTGACGAATGAGCATGCCAACATGATTCCACAAATGTGGCGTTGCAATATTGGGTCCAGAATATATATCCAATGTGTCCCCATGAAGGTTTGTTTTGGGTAGCAGGAAGTAGTCATCGTTTCAGTCCCAAAGATTATGAAATCAAACAGAAGATGGGAAATAAGAAACAAATTAATTAGATGGTCTCCAAAAATCCTTACCACATTGTGTCAAAGAACTTCTTTTGTGCCAATAATTACCTAAAATATCTGGCCACCACATCATCGCGTATGGCCCCCCCACATACTGACCTCCGACCAACCTCGGGGGGGCCATCCTCAGGCAAGGCATCCTCTGGCTGCATTGGGACACCACTCCTTATGGCGATGTTGTGAAATATCCCACACAGGACCACAATTTTCGAAACAATATCCGGCAAATACATGAGCTCGCCACCAGAACGGTGGAGGCATCTGAATCGGCCTTTTAAAAGGCCGATACAGCACTCCACCACTTGCCTGGTGGCTGTAAGTGCGGAATTAAAATTACTTTGTGGCCATGGTGTGGGAGCCAAATAAGGTGTGAGCAGCCAGGGCGTGCAAGGGTAGCCACTGTCTCCTGTGAAAAAGAAGTGACAACATCAGGATCACTGTGTATCAAGCTTAACATTGTTATGTACTAAAGTTCTCCACTTATCCAGAAGCCACTTATCACCAGCTTGTAGGTTGTCTAATTTTTGCCATATCCCTGATTGCCGGATGACGAATGAGTCATGTGCACTCCCGGGTAATTTTGCATTCAGGGACAGGATCTGGAGGGAGGCATCACATACCACCATTACATTCAGGGAGTGATAGTGTTTGTGGTTCCTAAAAATGGCCTCCAGCTGTGCTGGAGGCTGAAGTGGTATGTGAGTACCATCCACAACCCCTATGATGTGTGGGAAGCCAGCTATTTGGTAAAAATTGGCCTTGGCCACACTAAGGGCACCCATATCCAAAGGAATTTTAATAAAATGATGGAGGTGCTTGAAAAGGTCCTCCATCACTGCCCTCCGGATCCTGGAAAAGGAGGATTGGGAGATTCCCGCAACTATTCCCACCATGGTTTGAAAGGATCCTGAGGCACAGAAATGTAACGCCGCCATAAATTGCGTAAGTGGTGGTATTGCTGTAGGACTGTCAATTAGCCGCTCAAGATCACTCTCTATTAATGAGAGTGTCTATGATGATTTGGGGCGGAAGACGGTAGCATCTTAACACCTCATCATCGGGCATTCCAAAAAGGGTGACACGTGTTCGATATATCTGGGGCCTTGCATGCCTACGATGCCTACGCCTGGGACGAGATTGAGGTTGGTCGGCTTCCGGGAGCATGGCCACAACAATCCGACCAAGATCAACCTGAAATGGCAAGAATTGAATGTAAGGTTTGTTTGCCCCCCCCCAAAAAAAAACTTATCTTTACGATATAATCCAATGATGCTTACATGCCGGGGTATTGTCATGATTTACCAAGCCTAAAAAAATAAAAAAAAACGAACAATGGAAAAATTTTGGGTGGCCATTTAGGATTCAAAATTGGGTAAAATACAAAACATAAAAGGGGATAAACACACATTTCTCCAAAGAGCAAAACGACAGTGCGCAGACTACCACAATTTGGGACCCAAAAAACAAACAAGATTGCTAACGGTAAATCTCAACCAATTTAAATACAGAAAAGAAGTACACAAAAATGCGCTAATTAGTTTGCAATTACAAAACAGAAAAGAAGCAGACAAAAATGCGCTAATTAGTTCGCAATTACAATACAGAAACGAAGCAGATAAAAATCCGCTAATTAGTTCAGACATTTAGGAAACACAAAACCAAAAGGTAAAAACTATAAGGTGAACAAAAGTTGCGAAAAAAATGACATGAACATTTAATAAACAAGTGAAAATCCAAACTTACCAATACAGGATATATAAGTCACCAGAGAAAAAGGTAGTTGGGGCAAAGCCAAAAGAAACCTACCAATGGATAATTGTTAAAAAATTAGAGAACAAAATTTTAAAAAAAAGGATAGCCAAATTGAACAAAAGGAAGACGGCCAAAAACTTACCAAAAAAAGATACGACAAATAAAAGAACCACACCAAAAAAAGCGAACAGAAAGATAAACTCCAAAAAAACGCACAGAAAAAAACGCCAAACACCGACAAATACAATTCCCGCCAACAATCCACTCCGACCAACGTAACCTCCAACAACCAACACCTGCCACCTAGACTCGAGACGGCCAAAGCCATAGTGTTTATTTTCCCGCTCAAATTAAGGAGGGATCATAGGAACGCACAATCAATGATGCGGCCGAAAAATAAGGACGCATGTATAAATACGTCACGACCCCAAAAAAACGGTCTGGTGTATTTCTTGTTTTGCTATAAGAAATGGCTACAGACCAGCCAAACAATGGCCAAGAGGCGGCCGGTAAGTTTTTCATGCATTTCCAAACAAGGATTATTTTGAAACATAATATAGTGAAACTTTGCACGCTACAATTTCTCAATTTTTTTAAAAATAGGTGTGGAGGATGACATGGAAGAGGCTGCTGGGCCCATTATTCCGGGCAAAGCAGGGAAAAAGAAAAGGCAGCCACAATCCAAAAATATGTGTCAAATATTAGTGGGTAACAAGGACCCCAAAAATGTACATGACAATGCACATGATTTGTTTAAAAATGTGTTTGGCAAATAAAACCTACAAAATTGTTCTCAACTGTATTGTGACATTAATTGACAATTGTTTTATAGTTAATTCTGGCCCACAAGGGAAAAACGAAATCGGAGTTTGGGACTTTCAAAAAAATCAAGGGTTAAAACAAAATGTTACTTTATAAAACACTTTGGAATAAATGTTAAAAAAAAAAACAATGCAAAAGGTTACAATACACACAAAGATGAATACAATATTGTTACAAAATGCAAAAATACTAACCAAATTGTAAAATACATTACTACCAAAAAACGCTAATTGATTGTGTAATCCTGAAATTAGCAGCCGAGATTTTCAGCTGCGTACGGTTTTGTGCTATTACAAAGTGAAAAACAAAAAACAAGCCGGTTTTCAATCCAAAGTTGATTGTTTATCTGACAAGCCGTGATAAATCGATGAAACATCGTGGAGGCCCGGGCAAAAGGACAAGGCCATCGCCATTGTGGTCCAGTAATCCAGACCCTAAGCTGTGCGAGCAGTTTGAACGGAAAGAGGATCAGACAGTGACGTATGAGTTGGTAAGAACACATTGGACGTTCGCATGAGCTAATTTATGTACGCCCCAAAAACGCCTCGCCACGCCTGCGTTTTTCCATCTCCACCCCCATCACAGACCAAAAACGGCCTGTTCTGTCAATCACATTTGACATGTCACATCCTGTTCGCAATTTTCCGAACGAGTGAAAAAAAACTCGCAATCTGCCGTACGCACATGCGCAGTGTTACACCGGCGCATGCACGGTGTCACAACATCGGAACGCAATGAGCGTACTACTGCTAACGAGCGGCTCTGAATGAGGGCCTATATACAGAGCTGTATGGGAAGGAGAGCAGTATAATAGGGTAATGTGTGTATGTAAGTACACTGAGGAAACTATAGCCCTGATTCAGAGCCGGACGCTCTGACCAGAGCGTTCGCTCTGAATCAGTGCCCACCTCCATAAAAATGGAGGGTCCACCTGGACGCTCGTAAAGCTGTGGGTCACCACCCACAGCATATACGAGCGTGCAGGATGATGGTCGCGATGGTCTTGACAATCGCCACTTCGAGCAGAAGCCTGTGGTTGAGTTTTTCAACCGCAAGGCCAGGAGTGATTTTGGCTCTATCAGAGCCAAAATCACTCCCACTGACATCACTAGTGATGTCAGTGGGGCCAGCTTCTGATGGTAGACGTTCCCTTGGGAACTCCTCCGTCTGGCAGGCACACCTACCAAAGGGGGCGTACTGTCAATCAACATCGACAGCACCCCCCTTTGATCAGACACTACGAGCGAAGGAAAGTCCTTCGCTCGTCGCGTGTCGCGCATGCGCATGACGGTGCTCCCTCCGTCGTGCGCATGCGCAGTGCAGACCATCGACCCACTTGCGAGCGGACAGCCGCTCGCGAGTGGGTCTGAATCAGGGCCTATATACTAGGGATGAGCGGGTTCGGTTCCCTGAGAACCGAACCCACCCGAACTTCGGGGATCCGGGGCGATCCGAGCCCAAGCTCGGATCTCCCTGTCTGCCCCGGATCCCTCTCCCGAGGCAAAACCTCGAGATCTGCTGTCGGATCTCGAGGTTTTGCCTCGAGCGGCCATTTAAAAAAAAATGCCTTTGCCTTTAATGGGCAAAGTGCTGATTGGCTGACAGAGCCGTCTGTCACGGCTCTCAGCCAATCAGCATTATGGTGCTCATTTGCATGTAGCACGGACTCGTGAGATCCGTGCTACATGCATCTGTGTGATTGACAGTGACACAGAGCACAGATGGGTCAGTGAGACCCGTCTGTGCTGCTGTGTATTTCAATGACACAGATGCACGCACGGACCAGGAGATCCGTGCTACTTGCATCTGTGTCATTGACACAGAGCACTAACGGGTCCGTGAGACCCGTCTGTGCTGCTGTGGTAAATAAAAAAAAAAAAACCTGTGTAAAAAGAGAAAAAAATGGCGTCCTCCCCCCCAAAAAAAGAGCAACCAGCCCCGGGCATTAGTGACCCAGTGCTGGGTGTGCTTAAATACAGGGGACAAACGACATAGGGGTCCCCTGTACTTAAACACAACCAGCACCGGGCTAGTCAGAACCAGAGCTGGTTGCCAAAATACGGGGGACAAACGACGTAGGGGTCCCCCGTATTCTGCGCAACCAGCTCTGGGCTCTGATCCGGTCCTGGTTCTGGAAATACAGGGGAAAAAAATGAGTAGGGTTCCCCTGTATGTTCCAGAACCAGCACTGGACTTTTTCTAGCGGGGGGCTGATGCCACAGCCAGGGGAGCCCTTTCACCGGGCCCCCCAGCCGCAGCATCAGCCCTGACCGCTAGTCAGCCCAGGCCGGGGATCCCTGGAGAGCTGGGGACCCCCCCAATAAAGGGGTCACCCTCTCCAGGGCACCCCAGGCCCAGGCTGATAGCCCGGGGCTATCCCCGCCACCCCTGGTGGCGGTGGGTGGCGGGTTGATTGTGTGGTGTGGTGTAAATAAAGAATATCAAACATTGTCTTTACAAGTAGAACTGCAAGTCCCAGCAAGCCTGCCCCGCATGCTGGTACTTGGAGAACCACAAGTACCAGCATGCAGGGCATTAAGGGCCCACTAGTACCTGTAGTTCACCTGTAAAAAAATGTTTAAAAAAAACACAGGACACACACACCGTGACAGTATAAGTTTATTAAACATACATACACACACACACACACACACACATGTACACATACTCACCTATGTAACCCTGTAGCATCGGTCCACTTGTCCGGTAAAGTATCCATAGGGGACCTGTGAAAAAAAACATACTCACCATCTCCTATGCGAGGTTCTGTCCTCTTCGTTCCAAAGTAGGCATCCCCGGACTTGGCAAAAAAAAAAAAACGAAAACGCGATCCACGAACTTAGTACCGTTCTATAGAACGGTACTTCCCGAATGAGAGCTTAGCGGCGGGGTATCACCATGGAAACCCCGCTGCTAAGCGTTCATTGGCTGAGAGAGGCCATCTCCCGTCTCTCTCAGCCAATGAACGGCTCCCTCCATTGTAGTCAATGCTGGGAGCCGCAAGGTTATTAAAGTTTACCCTGCGGTTCCCACCATTGACTACAATGGAGGGAGCCGTTCATTGGCTGAGAGACGGGAGATGACCTCTCTCAGCCAATGAACGCTTAGCAGCGGGGTTTCCATGGTGATACCCCGCCGCTAAGCTCTCATTCGGGAAGTACCGTTCTATAGAACGGTACTAAGTTCGTGGATCGCGTTTTGGTTTTTTTTTTTTGCCAAGTCCGGGGATGCCTACTTTGGAACGAAGAGGACAGAACCTCGCATAGGAGATGGTGAGTATGTTTTTTTTCACAGGTCCCCTAGGGATACTTTACCGGACAAGTGGACCGATGCTACAGGTTACATAGGTGAGTATGTGTACATGTGTGTGTGTGTATGTATGTTTAATAAACTTATACTGTCACGGTGTGTGTGTCCTGTGTTTTTTTAAACATTTTTTTTACAGGTGAACTACAGGTACTAGTGGGCCCTTAATGCCCTGCATGCTGGTACTTGTGGTTCTCCAAGTACCAGCATGCGGGGCAGGCTAGCTGGGACTTGCAGTTCTACTTGTAAAGACAATGTTTGATATTCTTTATTTACACCACACCACACAATCAACCCGCCACCCACCGCCACCAGGGGTGGCGGGGATAGCCCCGGGCTATCAGCCTGGGCCTGGGGTGCCCTGGAGAGGGTGACCCCTTTATTGGGGGGGTCCCCAGCTCTCCAGGGATCCCCGGCCTGGGCTGACTAGCGGTCAGGGTTGATGCTGCGGCTGGGGGGCCCGGTGAAAGGGCTCCCCTGGCTGTGGCATCAGCCCCCCGCTAGAAAAAGTCCAGTGCTGGTTCTGGAACATACAGGGGAACCCTACTCATTTTTTGTCCCCTATATTTCCAGAACCAGGACCGGATCAGAGCCCAGAGCTGGTTGCGCAGAATACAGGGGACCCCTACGTCGTTTGTCCCCCGTATTTTGGCAACCAGCGCTGGTTCTGACTAGCCCGGTGCTGGTTGTGCTTAAGTACAGGGGACCCCTACGTCGTTTGTCCCCTGTATTTAAGCACACCCAGCACTGGGTTACTAATGCCCGGGGCTGGTTGCTCTTTTTTGGGGGGGTGCACGCCATTTTTTTCTTTTTTTACACAGGTTTTTTTTTTTTTTTTTACCACAGCAGCACAGACGGGTCTCACGGACCTGTCATTGCTCTGTGCCAATCACACAGATGCATGTAGCACGGATCTCCCGGGTTCGTGCTACATGCAAATGGGCACCATAACGCTGATTGGCTTCCTGTCTGCCACTGCAGTGCCACTCCTAGATGGGCCACGTGTTTGTGCCGCCCCCTTGTGTCGCTTAGCATAGTCATCCAGCTTCCTCGGTACAACCTTTTGGCCTAAAAACAATATTGTGAGGTGTGAGGTGTTCAGAATAGAGTGGAAATGAGTGGAAATTAATGTTATTGGGGTTATTAATAGCGTAGGAACAAAAAAAGGCCCATTTATGTGATTTTAGCGGGTTTTTTTTATTTTTTAAGAAAAAATCCAGATCCAAAACACAAAACCCAGAACCCAAAACACGGAAGGGTGGTTTTGGCAAAACCAATCCAGATCCAAAACACGAAGAAAGATCCAGATCCAAAACCAAAACACAAAACACGAAAAGTGTCCGGTGCACACCCCTACTATATACAGAGCTGTATGGGAAGGAGAGCAGTATAATAGGGTATGTCAACACTACACACACACACTTAACTATAAGGGAATCTCAGCACTACACACACACACTTAACTATAAGGGTATCTCAGCACTACACACACATACTTACCTCTAAGGGTGTCTCAGTACTACACACACACATACTTACCTCTAAGGGTATCTCAGCACTACACACACATACTTACCTCTAAGGGTGTCTCAGCACTACACACACACATACTTACCTCTAAGGGTGTCTCAGCACTACACACACACATACTTACCTCTAAGGGTGTCTCAGCACTACACACACACACATACTTACCTCTAAGGGTATCTCAGCACTACACACACACACACACACACACATACTTACCTCTAAGGGTGTGTCAGCACTACACACACACATACTTACCTCTAAGGGTATCTCAGCACTACACACACACATACTTACCTCTAAGGGTGTCTCAGCACTACACACACATACTTACCTCTAAGGGTGTCATAGCACTACACACACACACATACCTCTAAGGGTGTCTCAGCACTACACACACACACACATACTTACCTCTAAGGGTGTCTCAGCACTACACACACACACACACACACACACATACTTACCTCTAAGGGTGTCTCAGCACTACAAACACATACTTACCTCTAAGGGTGTCTCAGCACTACACACCCACATACTTACCTCTAAGGGTGTCTCAGCACTACACACACATACTTACCTCTAAGGGTGTCTCAGCACTACACACACACATACTTACCTCTAAGGGTATCTCAGCACTACACACACACATACTTACCTCTAAGGGTGTCTCAGCACTACACACACACATACTTACCTCTAAGGTTGTCTCAGCACTACACACACACATACTTACCAATAAGGGTGTCTCAGCACTACAAACACACATACTTACCTCTAAGGGTGTCTCAGCACTACAAACACACATACTTACCTCTATGGGTATCTCACCACTACACACACATACTTACCTCTAAGGGTGTCTCAGCACTACACACACATACTTACCTCTAAGGGTGTCTCAGCACTACACACACATACTTACCTCTAAGGGTGTCTCAGCACTACACACACATACTTACCTCTAAGGGTGTCTCAGCACTACACACACACACATACTTACCTCTAAGGGTGTCTCAGCACTACACACACACATACTTACCTCTAAGGGTATCTCAGCACTACACACACACATACTTACCTCTAAGAGTGTCACAGCACTACACACACACATACTTACCTCTTAGGGTATCTCAGCACTACACACACATACTTACCTCTAAGGGTGTCTCAGCACTACACACACACACACATACTTACCTCTAAGGGTATCTCAGCACTACACACACACATACTTACCTCTAAGGGTATCTCAGCACTACACACACATACTTACCTCTAAGGGTGTCTCAGCACTACACACACACATACTTACCTCTAAGGGTGTATCAGCACTACACACACACATACTTACCTCTAAGGGTGTCTCAGCACTACACACACATACTTACCTCTAAGGGTATCTCAGCACTACACACACACATACTTACCTCTAAGGGTATCTCAGCACTACACACACACATACTTACCTCTAAGGGTATCTCAGCACTACACACACACATACTTACCTCTAAGGGTGTCTCAGCACTACACACACACATACTTACCTCTAACGGTGTCTCAGCACTACACACACACATACTTACCTCTAAGGGTGTCTCAGCACTACACACACATACTTACCTCTAAGGGTGTCTCAGCACTACACACACACATACTTACCTCTAAGGGTATCTCAGCACTACACATACACATACTTACCTCTAAGGGTGTCTCAGCACTACACACACATACTTACCTCTAAGGGTGTCTAGGCACTACACACATACTTACCTCTAAGGGTGTCTCAGCACTACACACACATACTTACCTCTAAGGGTGTCTCAGCACTACACACACATACTTACCTCTAAGGTGTCTCAGCACTACACACACATACTTACCTCTAAGGGTGTCTCAGCACTACACACACATACTTACCTCTAAGGGTGTCTCAGCACTACACACACACACATACTTACCTCTAAGGGTATCTCAGCACTACACACACATACTTACCTCTAAGGGTGTCTCAGCACTACACACACATACATACCTCTAAGGGTGTCTCAGCACTACACACACACACATACTTACCTCTAAGGGTGTCTCAGCACTACACACACACATACTTACCTCTAAGGGTATCTCAGCACTACACACACACATACTTACCTCTAAGGGTGTCTCAGCACTACACACACACATACTTACCTCTAAGGGTATCTCAGCACTACACACACATACTTACCTCTAAGGGTGTCTCAGCACTACACACACACATACTTACCTCTAAGGGTGTCTCAGCACTACACACACACACACACATACTTACCTCTAAGGGTGTCTCAGCACTACACACACACATACTTACCTCTAAGGGTATCTCAGCACTACACACACATACTTACCTCTAAGGGTGTCTCAGCACTACACACACATACTTACCTCTAAGGGTATCTCAGCACTACACACACACACATACTTACCTCTAAGGGTATCTCAGCACTACACACACACATACTTACCTCTAAGGGTGTCTCAGCACTACACACACACATACTTACCTCTAACGGTGTCTCAGCACTACACACACACATACTTACCTCTAAGGGTGTCTCAGCACTACACACACATACTTACCTCTAAGGGTGTCTCAGCACTACACACACACATACTTACCTCTAAGGGTATCTCAGCACTACACACACACATACTTACCTCTAAGGGTGTCTCAGCACTACACACACACATACTTACCTCTAAGGGTGTCTCAGCACTACACACACATACTTACCTCTAAGGGTATCTCAGCACTACACACACACATACTTACCTCTAAGGGTATCTCAGCACTACACATACTTACCTCTAAGGGTGTCTCAGCACTACACACACATACTTACCTCTAAGGGTGTCTCAGCACTACACACACACACATACTTACCTCTAAGGGTGTCTCAGCACTACACACACACATACTTACCTCTAAGGGTATCTCAGCACTACACACACACATACTTACCTCTAAGAGTGTCACAGCACTACACACACACATACTTACCTCTTAGGGTATCTCAGCACTACACACACATACTTACCTCTAAGGGTGTCTCAGCACTACACACACACACACATACTTACCTCTAAGGGTATCTCAGCACTACACACACACATACTTACCTCTAAGGGTATCTCAGCACTACACACACATACTTACCTCTAAGGGTGTCTCAGCACTACACACACACATACTTACCTCTAAGGGTGTATCAGCACTACACACACACATACTTACCTCTAAGGGTGTCTCAGCACTACACACACATACTTACCTCTAAGGGTATCTCAGCACTACACACACACATACTTACCTCTAAGGGTATCTCAGCACTACACACACACATACTTACCTCTAAGGGTATCTCAGCACTACACACACACATACTTACCTCTAAGGGTGTCTCAGCACTACACACACACATACTTACCTCTAACGGTGTCTCAGCACTACACACACACATACTTACCTCTAAGGGTGTCTCAGCACTACACACACATACTTACCTCTAAGGGTGTCTCAGCACTACACACACACATACTTACCTCTAAGGGTATCTCAGCACTACACATACACATACTTACCTCTAAGGGTGTCTCAGCACTACACACACATACTTACCTCTAAGGGTGTCTAGGCACTACACACATACTTACCTCTAAGGGTGTCTCAGCACTACACACACATACTTACCTCTAAGGGTGTCTCAGCACTACACACACATACTTACCTCTAAGGTGTCTCAGCACTACACACACATACTTACCTCTAAGGGTGTCTCAGCACTACACACACATACTTACCTCTAAGGGTGTCTCAGCACTACACACACACACATACTTACCTCTAAGGGTATCTCAGCACTACACACACATACTTACCTCTAAGGGTGTCTCAGCACTACACACACATACATACCTCTAAGGGTGTCTCAGCACTACACACACACACATACTTACCTCTAAGGGTGTCTCAGCACTACACACACACATACTTACCTCTAAGGGTATCTCAGCACTACACACACACATACTTACCTCTAAGGGTGTCTCAGCACTACACACACACATACTTACCTCTAAGGGTATCTCAGCACTACACACACATACTTACCTCTAAGGGTGTCTCAGCACTACACACACACATACTTACCTCTAAGGGTGTCTCAGCACTACACACACACACACACATACTTACCTCTAAGGGTGTCTCAGCACTACACACACACATACTTACCTCTAAGGGTATCTCAGCACTACACACACATACTTACCTCTAAGGGTGTCTCAGCACTACACACACATACTTACCTCTAAGGGTATCTCAGCACTACACACACACACATACTTACCTCTAAGGGTATCTCAGCACTACACACACACATACTTACCTCTAAGGGTGTCTCAGCACTACACACACACATACTT
Source organism: Taudactylus pleione (assembly GCA_031769625.1). NCBI lineage: Eukaryota > Metazoa > Chordata > Amphibia > Anura > Myobatrachidae > Taudactylus > Taudactylus pleione. The sequence continues at coordinate 981,715 of JAUIMM010001440.1, forward strand.
ACCTCTAACGGTGTCTCAGCACTACACACACACATACTTACCTCTAAGGGTGTCTCAGCACTACACACACATACTTACCTCTAAGGGTGTCTCAGCACTACACACACACATACTTACCTCTAAGGGTATCTCAGCACTACACACACACATACTTACCTCTAAGGGTGTCTCAGCACTACACACACACATACTTACCTCTAAGGGTGTCTCAGCACTACACACACATACTTACCTCTAAGGGTATCTCAGCACTACACACACACATACTTACCTCTAAGGGTATCTCAGCACTACACATACTTACCTCTAAGGGTGTCTCAGCACTACACACACATACTTACCTCTAAGGGTGTCTAGGCACTACACACATACTTACCTCTAAGGGTGTCTCAGCACTACACACACATACTTACCTCTAAGGGTGTCTCAGCACTACACACACATACTTACCTCTAAGGGTGTCTCAGCACTACACACACATACTTACCTCTAAGGGTGTCTCAGCACTACACACACATACTTACCTCTAAGGGTGTCTCAGCACTACACACACACACACATATTTACCTCTAAGGGTATCTCAGCACTACACACACATACTTACCTCTAAGGGTGTCTCAGCACTACACACACATACATACCTCTAAGGGTGTCTCAGCACTACACACACACACACATACTTACCTCTAAGGGTGTCTCAGCACTACACACACACATACTTACCTCTAAGGGTATCTCAGCACTACACACACACATACTTACCTCTAAGGGTGTCTCAGCACTACACACACACATACTTACCTCTAAGGGTATCTCAGCACTACACACACATACTTACCTCTAAGGGTGTCTCAGCACTACACACACACATACTTACCTCTAAGGGTGTCTCAGCACTACACACACACACATACTTACCTCTAAGGGTGTCTCAGCACTACACACACACATACTTACCTCTAAGGGTATCTCAGCACTACACACACATACTTACCTCTAAGGGTATCTCAGCACTACACACACATACTTACCTCTAAGGGTGTCTCAGCACTACACACACATACTTACCTCTAAGGGTATCTCAGCACTACACACACACATACTTACCTCTAAGGGTGTCTCAGCACTACACACACACATACTTACCTCTAAGGGTATCTCAGCACTACGCACTACACACACATACTTACCTCTAAGGGTGTCTCAGCACAACACACATATATTTACCTCTAAGGGTGTCTCAGCACTACACACACACATACTTACCTCTAAGGGTATCTCAGCACTACACACACATACTTACCTCTAAGGGTGTCTCAGCACTACACACACATACTTACCTCTAAGGGTGTCTCAGCACTACACACACACACACACATACTTACCTCTAAGGGTGTCTCAGCACTACACACACATATTTACCTCTAAGGGTGTCTCAGCACTACACACACATACATACCTCTAAGGGTGTCTCAGCACTTCTCACACACATACTTACCTCTAAGGGTGTCTCAGCACTACACACACACATACTTACCTCTAAGGGTATCTCAGCACTACACACACATACTTACCTCTAAGGGTATCTCAGCACTACACACACACATACTTACCTCTAAGGGTGTCTCAGCACTACACACACACACACACTTACCTCTAAGGGTGTCTCAGCACTACACACACACATACTTACCTCTAAGGGTGTCTCAGCACTACACACACATACTTACCTCTAAGGGTGTCTCAGCACTACACACACACATACTTACCTCTAAGGGTATCTCAGCACTACACACACACATACTTACCTCTAAGGGTGTCTCAGCACTACACACACATACTTACCTCTAAGGGTGTCTTAGCACTACACACACACATACTTACCTCTAAGGGTGTCTCAGCACTACACACACACACAAATACTTACCTCTAAGGGTGTCTCAGCACTACACACACACATACTTACCTCTAAGGGTATCTCAGCACTACACACACACATACTTACCTCTAAGGGTGTCTCAGCACTACACACACATACTTACCTCTAAGGGTGTCTCAGCACTACACACACACATACTTACCTCTAAGGGTGTCTCAGCACTACACACACACACACATACTTACCTCTAAGGGTGTCTCAGCACTACACACACACATACTTACCTCTAAGGGTATCTCAGCACTACACACACACATACTTACCTCTAAGGGTATCTCAGCACTACACACACACATACTTACCTCTAAGGGTGTCTCAGCACTACACACACACATACTTACCTCTAAGGGTATCTCAGCACTACACACACATACTTACCTCTAAGGGTGTCTCAGCACTACACACACATACTTACCTCTAAGTGTGTCTCAGCACTACACACACAAACTTACCTCTAAGAGTGTCTCAGCACTACACACACATACTTACCTCTAAGGGTGTCTCAGCACTACACACACACATACTTACCTCTAAGGGTATCTCAGCACTACACACACATACTTACCTCTAAGGTGTCTCAGCACTACACACACATACTTACCTCTAAGGGTATCTCAGCACTACACACACATACTTACCTCTAAGGGTGTCTCAGCACTACACACACACATACTTACCTCTAAGGGTATCTCAGCACTACACACACATACTTAACTCTAAGGGTGTCTCAGCACTACACACACATACTTACCTCTAAGGGTGTCTCAGCACTACACACACACACACACATACTTACCTCTAAGGGTGTCTCAGCACTACACACACACATACTTACCTCTAAGGGTATCTCAGCACTACACACACATACTTACCTCTAAGGGTGTCTCAGCACTACACACACACATACTTACCTCTAAGGGTGTCTCAGCACTACACACAAAAAAAATACTTACCTCTAAGGGTGTCTCAGCACTACACACACATACTTACCTCTAAGGGTGTCTCAGCACTACACACACATACTTACCTCTAAGGGTATCTCAGCACTACACACACATACTTACCTCTAAGGGTGTCTCAGCACTACACACACATACTTACCTCTAAGGGTGTCTCAGCACTACAAACACACATACTTACCTCTAAGGGTGTCTCAGCACTACACACACACATACTTACCTCTAAGGTATCTCAGCACTACACACACATACTTACCTCTAAGGGTATCTCAGCACTACACACACACATACTTACCTCTAAGGGTGTCTCAGCACTACACACACACATACTTACCTCAAAGGGTATCTCAGCACTACACACACACACACACATACTTACCTCTAAGGGTGTCTCAGCACTACACACACACATACTTACCTCTAAGGGTATCTCAGCACTACACACACATACTTACCTCTAAGGGTGTCTCAGCACTACACACACACATACTTACCTCTAAGGGTGTCTCAGCACTACACACAAAAAAAATACTTACCTCTAAGGGTGTCTCAGCACTACACACACATACTTACCTCTAAGGGTGTCTCAGCACTACACACACATACTTACCTCTAAGGGTATCTCAGCACTACACACACATACTTACCTCTAAGGGTGTCTCAGCACTACACACACATACTTACCTCTAAGGGTGTCTCAGCACTACAAACACACACACACATACTTACCTCTAAGGGTGTCTCAGCACTACACACACACATACTTACCTCTAAGGGTATCTCAGCACTACACACACATACTTACCTCTAAGGGTATCTCAGCACTACACACACACATACTTACCTCTAAGGGTGTCTCAGCACTACACACACACATACTTACCTCTAAGGGTATCTCAGCACTACGCACTACACACACATACTTACCTCTAAGGGTGTCTCAGCACAACACACATATATTTACCTCTAAGGGTGTCTCAGCACTACACACACACATACTTACCTCTAAGGGTGTCTCAGCACTACACACACATACTTACCTCTAAGGGTGTCTCAGCACTACACACACATACTTACCTCTAAGGGTGTCTCAGCACTACACACACACATACTTACCTCTAAGGGTGTCTCAGCACTACACACACATATTTACCTCTAAGGGTGTCTCAGCACTACACACACATACATACCTCTAAGGGTGTCTCAGCACTTCTCACACACATACTTACCTCTAAGGGTGTCTCAGCACTACACACACACATACTTACCTCTAAGGGTATCTCAGCACTACACACACATACTTACCTCTAAGGGTATCTCAGCACTACACACACACATACTTACCTCTAAGGGTGTCTCAGCACTACACACACACACACTTACCTCTAAGGGTGTCTCAGCACTACACACACACATACTTACCTCTAAGGGTGTCTCAGCACTACACACACACATACTTACCTCTAAGGGTGTCTCAGCACTACACACACACATACTTACCTCTAAGGGTATCTCAGCACTACACACACATACTTACCTCTAAGGGTGTCTCAGCACTACACACACATACTTACCTCTAAGGGTGTCTCAGCACTACACACACACATACTTACCTCTAAGGGTGTCTCAGCACTACACACACACACACATACTTACCTCTAAGGGTGTCTCAGCACTACACACACACATACTTACCTCTAAGGGTATCTCAGCACTACACACACACATACTTACCTCTAAGGGTGTCTCAGCACTACACACACATACTTACCTCTAAGGGTGTCTCAGCACTACACACACATACTTACCTCTAAGGGTGTCTCAGCACTACACACACACATACTTACCTCTAAGGGTGTCTCAGCACTACACACAAAAAAAATACTTACCTCTAAGGGTGTCTCAGCACTACACACACATACTTACCTCTAAGGGTATCTCAGCACTACACACACACATACTTACCTCTAAGGGTGTCTCAGCACTACACACACATACTTACCTCTAAGGGTGTCTCAGCACTACACACACACATACTTACCTCTAAGGGTGTCTCAGCACTACACACACACATACTTACCTCTAAGGGTATCTCAGCACTACACACACACATACTTACCTCTAAGGGTGTCTCAGCACTACACACACACATACTTTCCTCTAAGGGTATCTCAGCACTACACACACATACTTACCTCTAAGGGTGTCTCAGCACTACACACACATACTTACCTCTAAGTGTGTCTCAGCACTACACACACAAACTTACCTCTAAGAGTGTCTCAGCACTACACACACATACTTACCTCTAAGGGTGTCTCAGCACTACACACACACATACTTACCTCTAAGGGTGTCTCAGCACTACACACACATACTTACCTCTAAGGGTATCTCAGCACTACACACACATACTTACCTCTAAGGGTGTCTCAGCACTACACACACACATACTTACCTCTAAGGGTGTCTCAGCACTACACACACATACTTACCTCTAAGGGTGTCTCAGCACTACACACACATACTTACCTCTAAGGGTGTCTCAGCACTACACACACACATACTTACCTCTAAGGGTGTCTCAGCACTACACACACACATACTTACCTCTAAGGGTATCTCAGCACTACACACACATACTTACCTCTAAGGGTGTCTCAGCACTACACATACATACTTACCTCTAAGGGTGTCTCAACACTACACACACATACTTACCTCTAAGGGTATCTCAGCACTACACATACATACTTACCTCTAAGGGTGTCTCAGCACTACACACACACATACTTACCTCTAAGGGTGTCTCAGCACTACACACACATACTTACCTCTAAGGGTGTCTCAGCACTACACACACACATACTTACCTCTAAGGGTGTCTCAGCACTACACACACATACTTACCTCTAAGGGTGTCTCAGCACTACACACACATACTTACCTCTAAGGGTTTCTCAGCACTACACACACACATACTTACCTCTAAGGGTATCTCAGCACTACACACACATACTTACCTCTAAGGGTATCTCAGCACTACACACACTCATACTTACCTCTAAGGGTGTCTCAGCACTACACACACACACACATACTTACCTCTAAGGGTGTCTCAGCACTACACACACACATACTTACCTCTAAGGGTGTCTCAGCACTACACACACACATACTTACCTCTATGGGTGTCTCAGCACTACACACATACATACTTACCTCTAAGGGTGTCTCAGCACTACACACACATACTTACCTCTAAGGGTGTCTCAGCACTACACACACACAAACTTACCTCTAAGGGTATCTCAGCACTACACACACATACTTACCTCTAAGGGTATCTCAGCACTACACACACACATACTTACCTCTAAGGGTGTCTCAGCACTACACACACACACACATACTTACCTCTAAGGGTGTCTCAGCACTACACACACACATACTTACCTCTAAGGGTGTCACAGCACTACACACACACATACTTACCTCTAAGGGTGTCTCAGCACTACACACACACATACTTACCTCTAAGGGTATCTCAGCACTACACACACACATACTTACCTCTAAGGGTGTCTCAGCACTACACACACATACTTACCTCTAAGGGTATCTCAGCACTACACACACATACTTACCTCTAAGGGTGTCTCAGCACTACACACACACACACACATACTTACCTCAAAGGGTGTCTCAGCACTACACACACACATACTTACCTCTAAGGGTATCTCAGCACTACACACACACATACTTACATCTAAGGGTGTCTCAGCACTACACATACATACTTACCTCTAAGGGTGTCTCAACACTACACACACATACTTACCTCTAATGGTGTCTCAGCACTACACATACATACTTACCTCTAAGGGTGTCTCAGCACTACACACACACACATACTTACCTCTAAGGGTGTCTCAGCGCTACACACACATACTTACCTCTAAGGGTGTCTCAGCACTACACACACACATACTTACCTCTAAGGGTGTCTCAACACTACACACACACATACTTACCTCTAAGGGTATCTCAGCACTATACACACATACTTACCTCTAAGGGTATCTCAGCACTACACACACACATACTTACCTCTAAGGGTGTCTCAGCACTACACACACACACACATACTTACCTCTAACGGTGTCTCAGCACTACACACACACATACATACCTCTAAGGGTATCTCAGCACTACACACACACATACTTACCTCTAAGGGTGTCTCAGCACTACACACACACACATACTTACCTCTAAGGGTGTCTCAGCACTACACACACACATACTTACCTCTAAGGGTGTCTCAGCACTACACACACATACTTACCTCTAAGGGTGTCTCAGCACTACACACACATACTTACCTCTAAGGGTATCTCAGCACTATACACACATACTTACCTCTAAGGGTATCTCAGCACTACACACACACATACTTACCTCTAAGGGTATCTCAGCACTACACACACATACTTACCTCTAAGGGTGTCTCAGCACTACACACACACATACTTACCTCTAAGGGTATCTTAGCACTACACACACATACACATACTTACCTCTAAGGGTGTCTCAGCACTACACACACACATACTTACCTCTAAGGGTGTCTCAGCACTACACACACATACTTACCTCTAAGGGTGTCTCAGCACTACACACACATACTTACCTCTAAGGGTGTCTCAGCACTACACACACATACTTACCTCTAAGGGTGTCTCAGCACTACACACACACATACTTACCTCTAAGGGTATCTCAGCACTACACACACATACTTACCTCTAAGGGTATCTCAGCACTACACACACACATACTTACCTCTAAGGGTGTCTCAGCACTACACACACATACTTACCTCTAAGGGTGTCTCAGCACTACACACACACATACTTACCTCTAAGGGTATCTCAGCACTATACACACATACTTACCTCTAAGGGTATCTCAGCACTACACACACACATACTTACCTCTAAGGGTGTCTCAGCACTACACACACACACACATACTTACCTCTAACGGTGTCTCAGCACTACACACACACATACATACCTCTAAGGGTATCTCAGCACTACACACACACATACTTACCTCTAAGGGTGTCTCAGCACTACACACACACACACACATAATTACCTCTAAGGGTGTCTCAGCACTACACACACACATACTTACCTCTAAGGGTATCTCAGCACTACACACACATTCTTACCTCTAAGGGTATCTCAGCACTACACACACACATACTTACCTCTAAGGGTGTCTCAGCACTACACACACACACACATACTTACCTCTAAGGGTGTCTCAGCACTACACACACACATACTTACCTCTAAGGGTGTCTCAGCACTACACACACACATACTTACCTCTAAGGGTGTCTCAACACTACACACACATACTTACCTCTAAGGGTATCTCAGCACTACACATACATACTTACCTCTAAGGGTGTCTCAGCACTACACACACACATATTTACCTCTAAGGGTGTCTCAGCACTTCACACACATACTTACCTCTAAGGTTGTCTCAGCACTACACACACACACACATACTTACCTCTAAGGGTGTCTCAGCACTACACACACATACTTACCTCTAAGGGTGTCTCAGCACTACACACACATACTTACCTCTAAGGGTGTCTCAGCACTACACACACACATACTTACCTCTAAGGGTATCTCAGCACTACACACACATACTTACCTCTAAGGGTATCTCAGCACTACACACACACACATACTTACCTCTAAGGGTGTCTCAGCACTACACACACACACACATACTTACCTCTAAGGATGTCTCAGCACTACACACACACATACTTACCTCTAAGGGTATCTCAGCACTACACACACATACTTACCTCTAAGGGTGTCTCAGCACTACACACACACATACTTACCTCTAAGGGTATCTTAGCACTACACACACATACACATACTTACCTCTAAGGGTGTCTCAGCACTACACACACACATACTTACCTCTAAGGGTGTCTCAGCACTACACACACATACTTACCTCTAAGGGTGTCTCAGCACTACACACACATACTTACCTCTAAGGGTGTCTCAGCACTACACACACATACTTACCTCTAAGGGTGTCTCAGCACTACACACACACATACTTACCTCTAAGGGTATCTCAGCACTACACACACATACTTACCTCTAAGGGTATCTCAGCACTACACACACACATACTTACCTCTAAGGTTGTCTCAGCACTACACACACACACACACACACATACTTACCTCTAAGGGTGTCTCAGCACTACACACACACAAACTTACCTCTAAGGGTATCTCAGCACTACACACACATACTTACCTCTAAGGGTGTCTCAGCACTACACACACACACACATACTTACCTCTAATGGTGTCTCAGCACTACACACACACACACATACTTACCTCTAAGGGTTTCTCAGCACTACACACACACATACTTACCTCTAAGGGTGTCTCAGCACTACACACACACATACTTACCTCTAAGGGTGTCTCAGCATTACACACAAACATACTTACCTCTAAGGGTATCTCAGCACTACACACACACATACTTACCTCTAAGGGTGTCTCAGCACTACACATACATACTTACCTCTAAGGGTGTCTCAAAACTACACACACATACTTACCTCTAAGGGTGTCTCAGCACTACACATACATACTTACCTCTAAGGGTGTCTCAGCACTACACACACACATACTTACCTCTAAGGGTGTCTCAGCACTACACACACATACTTACCTCTAAGGGTGTCTCAGCACTACACACACACATACTTACCTCTAAGGGTGTCTCAGCACTACACACACACATACTTACCTCTAAGGGTATCTCAGCACTATACACACATACTTACCTCTAAGGGTATCTCAGCACTACACACACACACACACACATACTTATCTCTAACGGTGTCTCAGCACTACACACACACATACTTACCTCTAAGGGTATCTCAGCACTACACACACACATACTTACCTCTAAGGGTGTCTCAGCACTACACACACATACTTACCTCTAAGGGTATCTCAGCACTACACACACACATACCTCTAAGGGTGTCTCAGCACTACACACACACACACATACTTACCTCTAAGGGTGTCTCAGCACTACACACACACATACTTACCTCTAAGGGTATCTCAGCACTACACACACACATACTTACCTCTAAGGGTGTCTCAGCACTACACACACACACACATACTTACCTCTAAGGGTGTCTCAGCACTACACACACACATACTTACCTCTAAGGGTGTCTCAGCACTACACACACACATACTTACCTCTAAGGGTGTCTCAGCACTACACACACACATACTTACCTCTAAGGGTGTCTCCGCACTACACACACACATACTTACCTCTAAGCGTGTCTCAGCACTACACACACATACTTACCTCTAAGGGTGTCTCAGCACTACACACACACATACTTACCTCTAAGGGTGTCTCAGCTCTACACACACACACACATACTTACCTCTAAGGGTGTCTCAGCACTACACACACACATACTTACCTCTAAGGGTATCTCAGCACTACACACACACATACTTACCTCTAAGGGTATCTCAGCACTACACACACACATACTTACCTCTAAGGGTGTCTCAGCACTACACACACATACTTACCTCTAAGGGTATCTCAGCACTACACACACACACACATACTTACCTCTAAGGGTGTCTCAGCACTACACACACATCCTTACCTCTAAGGGTGTCTCAGCACTACACACACACACACTTACCTCTAAGGGTGTCTCAGCACTGCACACACACATACTTACCTCTAAGGGTGTCTCAACACTACACACACATACTTACCTCTAAGGGTATCTCAGCACTACACACACACACACACATACTTACCTCTAAGGGTGTATCAGCACTACACACACATACTTACCTCTAAGGGTGTATCCGCACTACACACACACATACTTACCTCTAAGGGTGTCTCAGCACTACACACACATACTTACCTCTAAGGGTGTCTCAGCACTACACACACACATACTTACCTCTAAGGGTGTCTCAGCACTACACACACACACACACTTACCTCTAAGGGTGTCTCAACACTACACACACATACTTACCTCTAAGGGTGTCTCAACACTACACACACATACTTACCTCTAAGGGTGTATCAGCACTACACACACACATACTTACCTCTAGGGGTGTATCAGCACTACACACACATACTTACCTCTAAGGGTGTCTCAGCACTACACACACACACACATACTTACCTCTAAGGGTGTCTCAACACTACACACACATACTTACCTCTAAGGGTGTCTCAACACTACACACACATACTTACCTCTAAGGGTGTCTCAACACTACACACACATACTTACCTCTAAGGGTGTATCAGCACTACACACACATACTTACCTCTAAGGGTGTCTCAGCACTACACACACACACACACACATACTTACCTCTAAGGGTGTCTCAACACTACACACACATACTTACCTCTAAGGGTGTCTCAACACTACACACACATACTTACCTCTAAGGGTGTCTCAACACTACACACACATACTTACCTCTAAGGGTGTATCAGCACTACACACACACATACTTACCTCTAAGGGTGTCTCAACACTACACACACATACTTACCTCTAAGTGTGTATCAGCACTACACACACACACATACTTACCTCTAAGGATGTCTCAACACTACACACACATACTTACCTCTAAGGGTGTCTCAACACTACACACACATACTTACCTCTAAGGGTGTCTCAACACTACACACACATACTTACCTCTAAGGGTGTCTCAGCTCTACACACACACATACTTACCTCTAAGGGTGTATCAGCACTACACACACATACTTACCTCTAAGAGTGTCTCAGCACTACACACACATACTTACCTCTAAGGGTGTCTCAGCACTACACACACATATACTTACCTCTAAGGGTATCTCAGCACTACACACACACATACTTAACTCTAAGTGTGTCTCAGCACTACACACACACATACTTACCTCTAAGGGTGTCTCAGCACTACACACACACATACTTACCTCTAAGGGTGTCTCAGCACTACACACACACATACTTACCTCTAAGGGTGTCTCAGCACTACACACACACATACTTACCTCTAAGGGTGTCTCAGCACTACACACACACACATACTTACCTCTAAGGGTGTCTCAGCACTGCACAAACACATACTTACCTCTAAGGGTGTCTCAGCACTACACACACATACTTACCTCTAAGGGTGTCTCAACACTACACACACATACTTACCTCTAAGGGTGTCTCAGCTCTACACACACACATACTTACCTCTAAGGGTGTCTCAGCACTACACACACACACATACTTACCTCTAACGGTGTCTCAGCACTACACACACACATACTTACCTCTAAGGGTGTCTCAGCACTACACACACACATACTTACCTCTAAGGGTGTCTCAGCTCTACACACACACATACTTACCTCTAAGGGTGTATCAGCAGTACACACACATACTTACCTCTAAGGGTGTCTCAGCTCTACACACACACATACTTACCTCTAAGGGTGTCTCAGCACTACACACACATACTTACCTCTAAGAGTGTCTCAGCACTACACACACATACTTACCTCTAAGGGTGTCTCAACACTACACACACATACTTACCTCTAAGGGTGTATCAGCACTACACACACACATACTTACCTCTAAGGGTGTCTCAGCACTACACACACACATACTTACCTCTAAGGGTGTCTCAGCACTACACACACACATACTTACCTCTAAGGGTGTCTCAGCACTACACACACACATACTTACCTCTAAGGGTATCTCAGCACTACACACACACATATTTACCTCTAAGGGTGTCTCGGCACTACACACACATACTTACCTCTAAGGGTGTCTCGGCACTACACACACACATACTTACCTCTAAAGGTGTCTCGGCACTACACACACACATACTTACCTCTAAGGGTGTCTCGGCACTACACACACACATACTTACCTCTAAGGGTGTCTCGGCACTACACACACACACATACTTACCTCTAAGAGTATCTCGGCACTACACACACACATACTTACCTCTAAGGGTGTCTCGGCACTACACACACACATACTTACCTCTAAGGGTATCTCAGCACTACACACACACATACTTACCTCTAAGGGTGTCTCAGCACTGCACAAACACATACTTACCTCTAAGGGTGTCTCAGCACTACACACACATACTTACCTCTAAGGGTGTCTCAACACTACACACACATACTTACCTCTAAGGGTGTCTCAGCTCTACACACACACATACTTACCTCTAAGGGTGTCTCAGCACTACACACACACACATACTTACCTCTAACGGTGTCTCAGCACTACACACACACATACTTACCTCTAAGGGTGTCTCAGCACTACACACACACATACTTACCTCTAAGGGTGTCTCAGCTCTACACACACACATACTTACCTCTAAGGGTGTATCAGCAGTACACACACATACTTACCTCTAAGGGTGTCTCAGCTCTACACACACACATACTTACCTCTAAGGGTGTCTCAGCACTACACACACATACTTACCTCTAAGAGTGTCTCAGCACTACACACACATACTTACCTCTAAGGGTGTCTCAACACTACACACACATACTTACCTCTAAGGGTGTATCAGCACTACACACACACATACTTACCTCTAAGGGTGTCTCAGCACTACACACACACATACTTACCTCTAAGGGTGTCTCAGCACTACACACACACATACTTACCTCTAAGGGTGTCTCAGCACTACACACACACATACTTACCTCTAAGGGTATCTCAGCACTACACACACACATATTTACCTCTAAGGGTGTCTCGGCACTACACACACATACTTACCTCTAAGGGTGTCTCGGCACTACACACACACATACTTACCTCTAAAGGTGTCTCGGCACTACACACACACATACTTACCTCTAAGGGTGTCTCGGCACTACACACACACATACTTACCTCTAAGGGTGTCTCGGCACTACACACACACACATACTTACCTCTAAGAGTATCTCGGCACTACACACACACATACTTACCTCTAAGGGTGTCTCGGCACTACACACACACATACTTACCTCTAAGGGTATCTCAGCACTACACACACACATACTTACCTCTAAGGGTATCTCAGCACTACACACACATACTTACCTCTAAGGGTGTCTCAGCACTACACACACATACTTACCTCTAAGTGTGTCTCAGCACTACACACACAAACTTACCTCTAAGAGTGTCTCAGCACTACACACACATACTTACCTCTAAGGGTGTCTCAGCACTACACACACATACTTACCTCTAAGGGTATCTCAGCACTACACACACATACTTACCTCTAAGGGTGTCTCAGCACTACACACACATACTTACCTCTAAGGGTGTCTCAGCACTACACACACATACTTACCTCTAAGGGTGTCTCAGCACTACACACACATACTTACCTCTAAGGGTGTCTCAGCACTACACACACACATACTTACCTCTAAGGGTGTCTCAGCACTACACACACACATACTTACCTCTAAGGGTGTCTCAGCACTACACACACATACTTACCTCTAAGGGTGTCTCAGCACTACACATACATACTTACCTCTAAGGGTGTCTCAGCACTACACACACATACTTACCTCTAAGGGTGTCTCGGCACTACACACACATACTTACCTCTAAGGGTGTCTCGGCACTACACACACACATACTTACCTCTAAGGGTGTCTCAGCACTACACACACATACTTACCTCTAAGGGTGTCTCAGCACTACACACACATACTTACCTCTAAGGGTGTCTCAGCACTACACACACACATACTTACCTCTAAGGGTGTCTCAGCACTACACACACACATACTTACCTCTAAGGGTGTCTCAGCACTACACACACATACTTACCTCTAAGGGTGTCTCAGCACTACACATACATACTTACCTCTAAGGGTGTCTCAGCACTACACACACATACTTACCTCTAAGGGTGTCTCGGCACTACACACACATACTTACCTCTAAGGGTGTCTCGGCACTACACACACACATACTTACCTCTAAGGGTATCTCGGCACTACACACACACATATTTACCTCTAAGGGTGTCTCGGCACTACACACACATACTTACCTCTAAGGGTGTCTCGGCACTACACACACACATACTTACCTCTAAAGGTGTCTCGGCACTACACACACACATACTTACCTCTAAGGGTGTCTCGGCACTACACACACACATACTTACCTCTAAGGGTGTCTCGGCACTACACACACACACACACATACTTACCTCTAAGAGTATCTCGGCACTACACACACACATACTTACCTCTAAGGGTGTCTCAGCACTACACACACACATACTTACCTCTAAGGGTATCTCAGCACTACACACACACATACTTACCTCTAAGGGTATCTCAGCACTACACACACATACTTACCTCTAAGGGTGTCTCAGCACTACACACACATACTTACCTCTAAGTGTGTCTCAGCACTACACACACAAACTTACCTCTAAGAGTGTCTCAGCACTACACACACATACTTACCTCTAAGGGTGTCTCAGAACTACACACACACATACTTACCTCTAAGGGTATCTCAGCACTACACACACATACTTACCTCTAAGGGTGTCTCAGCACTACAAACACATACTTACCTCTAAGGGTATCTCAGCACTACACACACATACTTACCTCTAAGGGTGTCTCAGCACTACACACACACATACTTACCTCTAAGGGTGTCTCAGCACTACACACACACATACTTACCTCTAAGGGTGTCTCAGCACTACACACACATACTTACCTCTAAGGGTGTCTCAGCACTACACACACACATACTTACCTCTAAGGGTGTCTCAGCACTACACACACACATACTTACCTCTAAGGGTATCTCAGCACTACACACACATACTTACCTCTAAGGGTGTCTCAGCACTACACATACATACTTACCTCTAAGGGTGTCTCAGCACTACACACACACATACTTACCTCTAAGGGTGTCTCGGCACTACACACACATACTTACCTCTAAGGGTGTCTCGGCACTACACACACACATACTTACCTCTAAAGGTGTCTCAGCACTACACACACACATACTTACCTCTAAAGGTGTCTCGGCACTACACACACACATACTTACCTCTAAGGGTGTCTCGGCACTACACACACACATACTTACCTCTAAGGGTGTCTCGGCACTACACACACACACACACATACTTACCTCTAAGAGTATCTCGGCACTACACACACACATACTTACCTCTAAGGGTGTCTCAGCACTACACACACACATACTTACCTCTAAGGGTGTCTCAGCACTACACACACACATACTTACCTCTAAGGGTGTCTCAGCACTACACACATACATACTTACCTCTAAGGGTATCTCAGCACTACACACACATACTTACCTCTAAGGGTGTCTCAGCACTACACACACACATACTTACCTCTAAGGGTATCTCAGCACTACACACACATACTTACCTCTAAGGGTATCTCAGCACTACACACACACATACTTACCTCTAAGGGTGTCTCAGCACTACACACACATACTTACCTCTAAGGGTGTCTCAGCACTACACACACACATACTTACCTCTAAGGGTATCTCAGCACTACACACACACATACTTACCTCTAAGGGTGTCTCAGCACTACACACACACATACTTACCTCTAAGGGTATCTCAGCACTACACACACATACTTACCTCTAAGGGTATCTCAGCACTACACACACACATACTTACCTCTAAGGGTGTCTCAGCACTACACAGACACACACATACTTACCTCTAAGGGTGTCTCAGCACTACACACACACATACTTACCTCTAAGGGTGTCTCAGCACTACACACACACATACTTACCTCTAAGGGTATCTCAGCACTACACACACACATACTTACCTCTAAGGATGTCTCAGCACTACACACACATACTTACCTCTAAGGGTATCTCAGCACTACACACACATACTTACCTCTAAGGGTGTCTCAGCACTACACACACACACACACATACTTACCTCTAAGGGTGTCTCAGCACTACACACACACATACTTACCTCTAAGGGTGTCTCAGCACTACACACACACATACTTACCTCTAAGGGTGTCTCAGCACTACACACACACATACTTACCTCTAAGGGTGTCTCAGCACTACACACACACATACTTACCTCTAAGGGTGTCTCAGCACTACACACACACATACTTACCTCTAAGGCTGTCTCAGCACTACACACACATACTTACCTCTAAGGGTGTCTCAGCACTACACACACACATACTTACCTCTAAGGGTGTCTCAGCACTACACACACACATACTTACCTCTAAGGGTATCTCAGCACTACACACACACATACTTACCTCTAAGGGTGTCTCAGCACTACACACACATACTTACCTCTAAGGGTATCTCAGCACTACACACACATACTTACCTCTAAGGGTGTCTCAGCACTACACACACACACACATACTTACCTCTAAGGGTGTCTCAGCACTACACACACACATACTTACCTCTAAGGGTGTCTCAGCACTACACACACACATACTTACCTCTAAGGGTGTCTCAGCACTACACACACACATACTTACCTCTAAGGGTGTCTCAGCAATACACACACACATACTTACCTCTAAGGGTGTCTCAGCACTACACACACACATACTTACCTCTAAGGGTGTCTCAGCACTACACACACATACTTACCTCTAAGGGTGTCTCAGCACTACACACACACATACTTACCTCTAAGGGTGTCTCAGCACTACACACACATACTTACCTCTAAGGGTGTCTCAGCACTACACACACACATACTTACCTCTAAGGGTGTCTCTGCTCTACACACACACATACTTACCTCTAAGGGTGTCTCAGCACTACACACACACATACTTACCTCTAAGGGTGTCTCAACACTACACACACATACTTATCTCTAAGGGTGTCTCAGCTCTACACACACACATACTTACCTCTAAGGGTGTATCAGCACTACACACACATACTTACCTCTAAGGGTGTCCCAGCACTACACACACATACTTACCTCTAAGGGTGTCTCAGCACTACACACACACATACTTACCTCTAAGGGTATCTCAGCACTACACACACATACTTACCTCTAAGGGTGTCTCAGCACTACACACACATACTTACCTCTAAGGGTATCTCAGCACTACACACACATACTTACCTCTAAGGGTGTCTCAGCACTACACACACACACATACTTACCTCTAAGGGTGTCTCAGCACTACACACACATACTTACCTCTAATGGAGCGTACACACGGTCAGATTTGTCAGACTTGTCAGATTTGTCAGATGAACGATTGAACGATTAAACGATTAAACGATTAAACGATTTGAACGATTTGAACGATTGAACGATTTTTGACTGCATTAAAATGAATGGAATCGTCCAAGTCTGACTGCAAACCCATCAGATGTCAGAAATCGTTATCTGACCATCGGGAACGCGCATCGTTGATCGTCCATCGTTCAGGCATGTCAGATATGAACGATTTTCCTTCAGATATGAACGACTGAACGATTTTTAAATCGTTATCGTTCATATCTGAAGGAAAAATCTGATCGTGTGTATGCACCATAATGGAGCATACACACGGTCAGATTTGTCAGACTTGTCAGATTTGCCAGATGAACGACTGAACGATTAAACGATTTGAACGATTTGGACGATTTGACCAAAGTTTTGAATGATTTGAACGATTTGAACGATTGAACGATTTTTGACTGCATTAAAATGAATGGAATCGTCCAAGTCTGACTGCAAACCCATCAGATGTCAGAAATCGTTATCTGACCATCGGGAACGCGCATCGTTGATCGTCCATCGTTCAGGCATGTCAGATATGAACGATTTTCCTTCAGATATGAACGACTGAACGATTTTTAAATCGTTATCGTCCATATCTGAAGAAAAAATCTGATCGTGTGTATGCACCATTAGAGTATCTCAGCACTACACACACATACTTACCTCTAAGGGTGTCTCAGCACTACACACACACATACTTACCTCTAAGGGTGTCTCAGCACTACACACACACATACTTACCTCTAAGGGTGTCTCAGCACTACACACACACATACTTACCTCTAAGGGTGTCTCAGCACTACACACACACATACTTACCTCTAAGGGTATCTCAGCACTACACATACATACTTACCTCTAAGGGTGTCTCAACACTACACACACATACTTACCTCTAAGGGTATCTCAGCACTACACATACATACTTACCTCTAAGGGTGTCTCAGCACTACACACACATACTTACCTCTAAGGGTGTCTCAGCACTACACACACACATACTTACCTCTAAGGGTGTCTCAGCACTACACACACACATACTTACCTCTAAGGGTATCTCAGCACTACACACACATACTTACCTCTAAGGGTATCTCAGCACTACACACACACATACTTACCTCTAAGGGTGTCTCAGCACTACACACACACACACATACTTACCTCTAAGGGTGTCTCAGCACTACACACATACATACTTACCTCTAAGGGTATCTCAGCACTACACACACATACTTACCTCTAAGGGTGTCTCAGCACTACACACACATACTTACCTCTAAGGGTATCTCAGCACTACACACACACATACTTACCTCTAAGGGTGTCTCAGCACTACACACACACACACATACTTACCTTTAAGGGTGTCTCAGCACTACACACACACACACATACTTACCTCTAAGGGTGTCTCAGCACTACACACACACACACATACTTACCTCTAAGGGTATCTCAGCACTACACAAACATACTTACCTCTAAGGGTATCTCAGCACTACACACACACATACTTACCTCTAAGGGTGTCTCAGCACTACACACACACACACATACTTACCTTTAAGGGTGTCTCAGCACTACACACACACATACTTACCTCTAAGGGTGTCTCAGCACTACACACACACATACTTACCTCTAAGGGTGTCTCAGCACTACACACACACATACTTACCTCTAAGGGTATCTCAGCACTACACACACACATACTTACCTCTAAGGGTGTCTCAGCACTACACACACATACTTACCTCTAAGGGTATCTCAGCACTACACACACATACTTACCTCTAAGGGTGTCTCAGCACTACACACACACACACACATACTTACCTCTAAGGGTGTCTCAGCACTACACACACACATACTTACCTCTAAGGGTATCTCAGCACTACACACACACATACTTACATCTAAGGGTGTCTCAGCACTACACATACATACTTACCTCTAAGGGTGTCTCAACACTACACACACATACTTACCTCTAAGGGTATCTCAGCACTACACATACATACTTACCTCTAAGGGTGTCTCAGCACTACACACACACATACTTACCTCTAAGGGTGTCTCAGCACTACACACACATACTTACCTCTAAGGGTGTCTCAGCACTACACACACACATACTTACCTCTAAGGGTGTCTCAGCACTACACACACACATACTTACCTCTAAGGGTGTCTCAGCACTACACACACACATACTTACCTCTAAGGGTATCTCAGCACTATACACACATACTTACCTCTAAGGGTATCTCAGCACTACACACACACATACTTACCTCTAAGGATGTCTCAGCACTACACACACACACACATACTTACCTCTAACGGTGTCTCAGCACTACACACACACATACTTACCTCTAAGGGTATCTCAGCACTACACACACACATACTTACCTCTAAGGGTGTCTCAGCACTACACACACATACTTACCTCTAAGGGTATCTCAGCACTACACACACACATACTTACCTCTAAGGGTGTCTCAGCACTACACACACACACACATACTTACCTCTAAGGGTGTCTCAGCACTACACACACACATACTTACCTCTAAGGGTATCTCAGCACTACACACACATACTTACCTCTAAGGGTATCTCAGCACTACACACACACATACTTACCTCTAAGGGTGTCTCAGCACTACACACACACACACATACTTACCTCTAAGGGTGTCTCAGCACTACACACACACATACTTACCTCTAAGGGTGTCTCAGCACTACACACACACATACTTACCTCTAAGGGTGTCTCAACACTACACACACATACTTACCTCTAAGGGTGTCTCAGCACT
This sequence comes from Taudactylus pleione, assembly GCA_031769625.1. Classification (NCBI taxonomy): domain Eukaryota; kingdom Metazoa; phylum Chordata; class Amphibia; order Anura; family Myobatrachidae; genus Taudactylus; species Taudactylus pleione. The sequence goes on from JAUIMM010001440.1 coordinate 1,003,000, forward strand.
ACACACACACATATTTACCTCTAAGGGTATCTTAGCACTACACACACATACACATACTTACCTCTAAGGGTGTCTCAGCACTACACACACACATACTTACCTCTAAGGGTGTCTCAGCACTACACACACACACACATACTTACCTCTAAGGGTGTCTCAGCACTACACACACACATACTTACCTCTAAGGGTATCTCAGCACTACACACACATACTTACCTCTAAGGGTATCTTAGCACTACACACACATACACATACTTACCTCTAAGGGTGTCTCAGCACTACACACACACATACTTACCTCTAAGGGTGTCTCAGCACTACACACACATACTTACCTCTAAGGGTGTCTCAGCACTACACACACATACTTACCTCTAAGGGTGTCTCAGCACTACACACACACATACTTACCTCTAAGGGTATCTCAGCACTACACACACATACTTACCTCTAAGGGTATCTCAGCACTACACACACACATACTTACCTCTAAGGTTGTCTCAGCACTACACACACATACTTACCTCTAAGGGTGTCTCAGCACTACACACACACATACTTACCTCTAAGGGTATCTCAGCACTACACACACATACTTACCTCTAAGGGTGTCTCAGCACTACACACACACACACATACTTACCTCTAATGGTGTCTCAGCACTACACACACACACACATACTTACCTCTAAGGGTTTCTCAGCACTACACACACACATACTTACCTCTAAGGGTGTCTCAGCACTACACACACACACACTTACCTCTAAGGGTGTCTCAGCATTACACACAAACATACTTACCTCTAAGGGTATCTCAGCACTACACACACACATACTTACCTCTAAGGGTGTCTCAGCACTACACACACATACTTACCTCTAAGGGTATCTCAGCACTACACACACATACTTACCTCTAAGGGTGTCTCAGCACTACACACACACACACATACTTACCTCTAAGGGTGTCTCAGCACTACACACACACATACTTACCTCTAAGGGTATCTCAGCACTACACACACATACTTACCTCTAAGGGTGTCTCAGCACTACACATACATACTTACCTCTAAGGGTGTCTCAGCACTACACACACACATACTTACCTCTAAGGGTGTCTCAGCACTACACACACATACTTACCTCTAAGGGTGTCTCAGCACTACACACACACATACTTACCTCTAAGGGTGTCTCAGCACTACACACACACATACTTACCTCTAAGGGTATCTCAGCACTATACACACATACTTACCTCTAAGGGTATCTCAGCACTACACACACACACATACTTACCTCAAATGGTGTCTCAGCACTACACACACACACACACATACTTATCTCTAACGGTGTCTCAGCACTACACACACACATACTTACCTCTAAGGGTATCTCAGCACTACACACACACATACTTACCTCTAAGGGTGTCTCAGCACTACACACACATACTTACCTCTAAGGGTATCTCAGCACTACACACACACATACATACCTCTAAGGGTGTCTCAGCACTACACACACACACACATACTTACCTCTAAGGGTGTCTCAGCACTACACACACACATACTTACCTCTAAGGGTATCTCAGCTCTACACACACATACTTACCTCTAAGGGTATCTCAGCACTACACACACACATACTTACCTCTAAGGGTGTCTCAGCACTACACACACACACACATACTTACCTCTAAGGGTGTCTCAGCACTACACACACACATACTTACCTCTAAGGGTGTATCAGCACTACACACACACATACTTACCTCTAAGGGTGTCTCAGCACTACACACACACATACTTACCTCTAAGGGTGTCTCAGCACTACACACACACATACTTACCTCTAAGCGTGTCTCAGCACTACACACACATACTTACCTCTAAGGGTGTCTCAGCACTACACACACACATACTTACCTCTAAGGGTGTCTCAGCTCTACACACACACACACACATACTTACCTCTAAGGGTGTCTCAGCACTACACACACACATACTTACCTCTAAGGGTATCTCAGCACTACACACACACATACTTACCTCTAAGGGTATCTCAGCACTACACACACACATACTTACCTCTAAGGGTGTCTCAGCACTACACACACACATACTTACCTCTAAGGGTATCTCAGCACTACACACACACACACACATACTTACCTCTAAGGGTGTCTCAGCACTACACACACACACATACTTACCTCTAAGGGTGTCTCAGCACTACACACACACACACTTACCTCTAAGGGTGTCTCAGCACTGCACACACACATACTTACCTCTAAGGGTGTCTCAACACTACACACACATACTTACCTCTAAGGGTATCTCAGCACTACACACACACACACACATACTTACCTCTAAGGGTGTGTCAGCACTACACACACATACTTACCTCTAAGGGTGTATCCGCACTACACACACACATACTTACCTCTAAGGGTGTCTCAGCACTACACACACATACTTACCTCTAAGGGTGTCTCAGCACTACACACACACATACTTACCTCTAAGGGTGTCTCAGCACTACACACACACACACTTACCTCTAAGGGTGTCTCAACACTACACACACATACTTACCTCTAAGGGTGTCTCAACACTACACACACATACTTACCTCTAAGGGTGTATCAGCACTACACACACACATACTTACCTCTAGGGGTGTATCAGCACTACACACACATACTTACCTCTAAGGGTGTCTCAGCACTACACACACACACACATACTTACCTCTAAGGGTGTCTCAACACTACACACACATACTTACCTCTAAGGGTGTCTCAACACTACACACACATACTTACCTCTAAGGGTGTCTCAACACTACACACACATACTTACCTCTAAGGGTGTATCAGCACTACACACACATACTTACCTCTAAGGGTGTCTCAGCACTACACACACACACACATACTTACCTCTAAGGGTGTCTCAACACTACACACACATACTTACCTCTAAGGGTGTCTCAACACTACACACACATACTTACCTCTAAGGGTGTCTCAACACTACACACACATACTTACCTCTAAGGGTGTATCAGCACTACACACACACATACTTACCTCTAAGGGTGTCTCAACACTACACACACATACTTACCTCTAAGGGTGTATCAGCACTACACACACACACATACTTACCTCTAAGGGTGTCTCAACACTACACACACATACTTACCTCTAAGGGTGTCTCAACACTACACACACATACTTACCTCTAAGGGTGTCTCAACACTACACACACATACTTACCTCTAAGGGTGTCTCAGCTCTACACACACACATACTTACCTCTAAGGGTGTATCAGCACTACACACACATACTTACCTCTAAGAGTGTCTCAGCACTACACACACATACTTACCTCTAAGGGTGTCTCAGCACTACACACACACATATACTTACCTCTAAGGGTATTTCAGCACTACACACACACATACTTAACTCTAAGGGTGTCTCAGCACTACACACACACATACTTACCTCTAAGGGTGTCTCAGCACTACACACACACATACATACCTCTAAGGGTGTCTCAGCACTACACACACACATACTTACCTCTAAGGGTGTCTCAGCACTACACACACACATACTTACCTCTAAGGGTGTCTCAGCACTACACACACACACATACTTACCACTAAGGGTGTCTCAGCACTGCACACACACATACTTACCTCTAAGGGTGTCTCAGCACTACACACACATACTTACCTCTAAGGGTGTCTCAACACTACACACACATACTTACCTCTAAGGGTGTCTCAGCTCTACACACACACATACTTACCTCTAAGGGTGTCTCTGCACTACACACACACATACTTACCTCTAACGGTGTCTCAGCACTACACACACACATACTTACCTCTAAGGGTGTCTCAGCACTACACACACACATACTTACCTCTAAGGGTGTCTCAGCTCTACACACACACATACTTACCTCTAAGGGTGTATCAGCAGTACACACACATACTTACCTCTAAGGGTGTCTCAGCTCTACACACACACATACTTACCTCTAAGGGTGTCTCAGCACTACACACACATACTTACCTCTAAGAGTGTCTCAGCACTACACATACATACTTACCTCTAAGGGTGTCTCAACACTACACACACATACTTACCTCTAAGGGTGTATCAGCACTACACACACACATACTTACCTCTAAGGGTGTCTCAGCACTACACACACACATACTTACCTCTAAGGGTGTCTCAGCACTACACACACACATACTTACCTCTAAGGGTGTCTCAGCACTACACACACACATACTTACCTCTAAGGGTATCTCAGCACTACACACACACATACTTACCTCTAAGGGTGTCTCGGCACTACACACACATACTTACCTCTAAGGGTGTCTCGGCACTACACACACACATACTTACCTCTAAAGGTGTCTCGGCACTACACACACACATACTTACCTCTAAGGGTGTCTCGGCACTACACACACACATACTTACCTCTAAGGGTATCTCGGCACTACACACACACACATACTTACCTCTAAGAGTATCTCGGCACTACACACACACATACTTACCTCTAAGGGTGTCTCAGCACTACACACACACATACTTACCTCTAAGGGTATCTCAGCACTACACACACACATACTTACCTCTAAGGGTATCTCAGCACTACACACACATACTTACCTCTAAGGGTGTCTCAGCACTACACACACATACTTACCTCTAAGTGTGTCTCAGCACTACACACACAAACTTACCTCTAAGAGTGTCTCAGCACTACACACACATACTTACCTCTAAGGGTGTCTCAGCACTACACACACACATACTTACCTCTAAGGGTATCTCAGCACTACACACACATACTTACCTCTAAGGGTGTCTCAGCACTACACACACATACTTACCTCTAAGGGTATCTCAGCACTACACACACATACTTACCTCTAAGGGTGTCTCAGCACTACACACACACATACTTACCTCTAAGGGTGTCTCAGCACTACACACACATACTTACCTCTAAGGGTATCTCAGCACTACACACACATACTTACCTCTAAGGGTGTCTCAGCACTACACACACACATACTTACCTCTAAGGGTGTCTCAGCACTACACACACACATACTTACCTCTAAGGGTATCTCAGCACTACACACACATACTTACCTCTAAGGGTGTCTCAGCACTACACATACATACTTACCTCTAAGGGTGTCTCAGCACTACACACACACATACTTACCTCTAAGGGTGTCTCGGCACTACACACACATACTTACCTCTAAGGGTGTCTCGGCACTACACACACACATACTTACCTCTAAAGGTGTCTCGGCACTACACACACACATACTTACCTCTAAGGGTGTCTCAGCAGTACACACACACATACTTACCTCTAAGGGTGTCTCAGCACTACACACACACATACTTACCTCTAAGGGTATCTCAGCACTACACACACACACACACACATACTTACCTCTAAGGGTGTCTCAGCACTACACACACACACACACATACTTACCTCTAAGGGTGTCTCAGCACTACACACACACATACTTACCTCTAAGGGTGTCTCAGCTCTACACACACACATACTTACCTCTAAGGGTGTCTCAGCACTACACACACACATACTTACCTCTAAGGGTGTCTCAACACTACACACACATACTTACCTCTAAGGGTGTCTCAACACTACACACACATACTTACCTCTAAGGGTGTCTCAACACTACACACACATACTTATCTCTAAGGGTGTCTCAGCTCTACACACACACATACTTACCTCTAAGGGTGTCTCAGCACTACACACACATACTTACCTCTAAGGGTGTCTCAGCACTACACACACACATACTTACCTCTAAGGGTGTCTCAGCACTACACACACACACATACTTACCTCTAAGGGTATCTCAGCACTACACACACATACTTACCTCTAAGGGTATCTCAGCACTACACACACACATACTTACCTCTAAGGGTGTCTCAGCACTACACACACATACTTACCTCTAAGGGTGTCTCAACACTACACACACACATACTTACCTCTAAGGGTGTCTCAGCACTACACACACACATACTTACCTCTAAGGGTGTCTCAGCACTACACACACACATACTTACCTCTAAGGGTATCTCAGCACTACACACACATACTTACCTCTAAGGGTGTCTCAGCACTACACACACATACTTACCTCTAAGTGTGTCTCAGCACTACACACACAAACTTACCTCTAAGAGTGTCTCAGCACTACACACACATACTTACCTCTAAGGGTGTCTCAGCACTACACACACACATACTTACATCTAAGGGTATCTCAGCACTACACACACATACTTACCTCTAAGGGTGTCTCAGCACTACACACACATACTTACCTCTAAGGGTATCTCAGCACTACACACACATACTTACCTCTAAGGGTGTCTCAGCACTACACACACACATACTTACCTCTAAGGGTGTCTCAGCACTACACACACATACTTACCTCTAAGGGTATCTCAGCACTACACACACATACTTACCTCTAAGGGTGTCTCAGCACTACACACACACATACTTACCTCTAAGGGTGTCTCAGCACTACACACACACATACTTACCTCTAAGGGTATCTCAGCACTACACACACATACTTACCTCTAAGGGTGTCTCAGCACTACACATACATACTTACCTCTAAGGGTGTCTCAGCACTACACACACACATACTTACCTCTAAGGGTGTCTCGGCACTACACACACATACTTACCTCTAAGGGTGTCTCGGCACTACACACACACATACTTACCTCTAAAGGTGTCTCGGCACTACACACACACATACTTACCTCTAAGGGTGTCTCAGCACTACACACACACATACTTACCTCTAAGGGTGTCTCAGCACTACACACACACATACTTACCTCTAAGGGTATCTCAGCACTACACACACACACACACACATACTTACCTCTAAGGGTGTCTCAGCACTACACACACACACACACATACTTACCTCTAAGGGTGTCTCAGCACTACACACACACATACTTACCTCTAAGGGTGTCTCAGCTCTACACACACACATACTTACCTCTAAGGGTGTCTCAGCACTACACACACACATACTTACCTCTAAGGGTGTCTCAACACTACACACACATACTTACCTCTAAGGGTGTCTCAACACTACACACACATACTTACCTCTAAGGGTGTCTCAACACTACACACACATACTTATCTCTAAGGGTGTCTCAGCTCTACACACACACATACTTACCTCTAAGGGTGTCTCAGCACTACACACACATACTTACCTCTAAGGGTGTCTCAGCACTACACACACACATACTTACCTCTAAGGGTGTCTCAGCACTACACACACACACATACTTACCTCTAAGGGTATCTCAGCACTACACACACATACTTACCTCTAAGGGTATCTCAGCACTACACACACACATACTTACCTCTAAGGGTGTCTCAGCACTACACACACATACTTACCTCTAAGGGTGTCTCAACACTACACACACACATACTTACCTCTAAGGGTGTCTCAGCACTACACACACACATACTTACCTCTAAGGGTGTCTCAGCACTACACACACACATACTTACCTCTAAGGGTATCTCAGCACTACACACACACATACTTACCTCTAAGGGTATCTCAGCACTACACACACATACTTACCTCTAAGGGTATCTCAGCACTACACACACACATACTTACCTCTAAGGGTATCTCAGCACTACACAAACATACTTACCTCTAAGGGTATCTCAGCACTACACAAACATACTTACCTCTAAGGGTATCTCAGCACTACACACACACATACTTACCTCTAAGGGTGTCTCAGCACTACACACACATACTTACCTCTAAGGGTGTCTCAGCACTACACACACACATACTTACCTCTAAGGGTGTCTCAGCACTACACACACACATACTTACCTCTAAGGGTGTCTCAGCACTACACACACACATACTTACCTCTAAGGGTATCTCAGCACTACACACACACATACTTACCTCTAAGGGTGTCTCAGCACTACACACACATACTTACCTCTAAGGGTATCTCAGCACTACACACACATACTTACCTCTAAGGGTGTCTCAGCACTACACACACACACACACATACTTACCTCTAAGGGTGTCTCAGCACTACACACACACATACTTACCTCTAAGGGTATCTCAGCACTACACACACACATACTTACATCTAAGGGTGTCTCAGCACTACACATACATACTTACCTCTAAGGGTGTCTCAACACTACACACACATACTTACCTCTAAGGGTATCTCAGCACTACACATACATACTTACCTCTAAGGGTGTCTCAGCACTACACACACACATACTTACCTCTAAGGGTGTCTCAGCACTACACACACATACTTACCTCTAAGGGTGTCTCAGCACTACACACACACATACTTACCTCTAAGGGTGTCTCAGCACTACACACACACATACTTACCTCTAAGGGTGTCTCAGCACTACACACACACATACTTACCTCTAAGGGTATCTCAGCACTATACACACATACTTACCTCTAAGGGTATCTCAGCACTACACACACACATACTTACCTCTAAGGATGTCTCAGCACTACACACCCACACACATACTTACCTCTAACGGTGTCTCAGCACTACACACACACATACTTACCTCTAAGGGTATCTCAGCACTACACACACACATACTTACCTCTAAGGGTGTCTCAGCACTACACACACATACTTACCTCTAAGGGTATCTCAGCACTACACACACACATACTTACCTCTAAGGGTGTCTCAGCACTACACACACACACACATACTTACCTCTAAGGGTGTCTCAGCACTACACACACATTCTTACCTCTAAGGGTATCTCAGCACTACACACACATACTTACCTGTAAGGGTATCTCAGCACTACACACACACATACTTACCTCTAAGGGTGTCTCAGCACTACACACACACACACATACTTACCTCTAAGGGTGTCTCAGCACTACACACACACATACTTACCTCTAAGGGTGTCTCAGCACTACACACACACATACTTACCTCTAAGGGTGTCTCAACACTACACACACATACTTACCTCTAAGGGTATCTCAGCACTACACATACTTACTTACCTCTAAGGGTGTCTCAGCACTACACACACACATACTTACCTCTAAGGGTGTCTCAGCACTACACACACATACTTACCTCTAAGGGTGTCTCAGCACTACACACACACACATACTTACCTCTAAGGGTGTCTCAGCACTACACACACATACTTACCTCTAAGGGTGTCTCAGCACTACACACACATACTTACCTCTAAGGGTGTCTCAGCACTACACACACACATACTTACCTCTAAGGGTATCTCAGCACTACACACACATACTTACCTCTAAGGGTGTCTCAGCACTACACACACACACATACTTACCTCTAAGGGTGTCTCAGCACTACACACACACATACTTACCTCTAAGGGTATCAGCACTACACACACATACTTACCTCTAAGGGTGTCTCAGCACTACACACATACATACTTACCTCTAAGGGTGTCTCAGCACTACACACACATACTTACCTCTAAGGGTGTCTCAGCACTACACACACATACTTACCTCTAAGGGTGTCTCAGCACTACACACACACATACTTACCTCTAAGGGTATCTTAGCACTACACACACATACTTACCTCTAAGGGTATCTCAGCACTACACACAGACATACTTACCTCTAAGGGTGTCTCAGCACTACACACACACACACATACTTACCTCTAAGGGTGTCTCAGCACTACACACACACATACTTACCTCTAAGGGTGTCTCAGCACTACACACACACACATACTTACCTCTAAGGGTATCTCAGCACTATACACACATACTTACCTCTAAGGGTATCTCAGCACTACACACACACATACTTACCTCAAAGGGTGTCTCAGCACTACACACACACACACACACATACTTACCTCTAACGGTGTCTCAGCACTACACACACACATACTTACCTCTAAGGGTATCTCAGCACTACACACACACATACTTACCTCTAAGGGTGTCTCAGCACTACACACACATACTTACCTCTAAGGGTATCTCAGCACTACACACACACATACATACCTCTAAGGGTGTCTCAGCACTACACACCTACATACTTACCTCTAAGGGTATCTCAGCACTACACACACATACTTACCTCTAAGGGTATCTCAGCACTACACACACACATACTTACCTCTAAGGGTGTCTCAGCAATACACACACACACATACTTTCCTCTAAGGGTGTCTCAGCACTACACACACACATACTTACCTCTAAGGGTGTCTCAGCACTACACACACAAATACTTACCTCTAAGGGTGTCTCAGCACTACACACACACATACTTACCTCTAAGGGTATCTCAGCACTACACACACACACATACTTACCTCTAAGCGTGTCTCAGCACTACACACACATACTTACCTCTAAGGGTGTCTCAGCACTACACACACACATACTTACCTCTAAGGGTGTCTCAGCTCTACACACACATACACATACTTACCTCTAAGGGTGTCTCAGCACTACACACACACATACTTACCTCTAAGGGTATCTCAGCACTACACACACACATACTTACCTCTAAGGGTATCTCAGCACTACACACACACATACTTACCTTTAAGGGTGTCTCAGCACTACACACACACATACTTACCTCTAAGGGTATCTCAGCACTACACACACACACACACATACTTACCTGTAAGGGTGTCTCAGCACTACACACACACACACTTACCTCTAAGGGTGTCTCAGCACTGCACACACACATACTTACCTCTAAGGGTGTCTCAACACTACACACACATACTTACCTCTAAGGGTATCTCAGCACTACACACACACACACACATACTTACCTCTAAGGGTGTATCAGCACTACACACACATACTTACCTCTAAGGGTGTTTCAGCACTACACACACACATACTTACCTCTAAGGGTGTCTCAGCACTACACACACATACTTACCTCTAAGGGTGTCTCAGCACTACACACACACATACTTACCTCTAAGGGTGTCTCAGCACTACACACACACACACACACACTTACCTCTAAGGGTGTCTCAACACTACACACACATACTTACCTCTAAGGGTGTATCAGCACTACACACACATACTTACCTCTAGGGGTGTATCAGCACTACACACACATACTTACCTCTAAGGGTGTCTCAGCACTACACACACACACACATATTTACCTCTAAGGGTGTCTCAACACTACACACACATACTTACCTCTAAGGGTGTCTCAACACTACACACACATACTTACCTCTAAGGGTGTCTCAACACTACACACACATACTTACCTCTAAGGGTGTATCAGCACTACACACACACATACTTACCTCTAAGGGTGTCTCAACACTACACCACATACTTACCTCTAAGGGTGTATCAGCACTACACACACACACATACTTACCTCTAAGGGTGTCTCAACACTACACACACATACTTACCTCTAAGGGTGTCTCAACACTACACACACATACTTACCTCTAAGGGTGTCTCAACACTACACACACATACTTAACTCTAAGGGTGTCTCAGCTCTACACACACACATACTTACCTCTAAGGGTGTATCAGCACTACACACACATACTTACCTCTAAGAGTGTCTCAGCACTACACACACATACTTACCTCTAAGGGTGTCTCAGCACTACACACACACACACTTACCTCTAAGGGTATCTCAGCACTACACACACACATACTTACCTCTAAGGGTGTCTCAGCACTACACACACACATACTTACCTCTAAGGGTGTCTCAGCACTACACACACATACTTACCTCTAAGGGTGTCTCAGCACTACAAACACATACTTACCTCTAAGGGTGTCTCAGCACTACACACACATACTTACCTCTAAGGGTGTCTCAGCACTACACACACATACTTACCTCTAAGGGTGTCTCAGCACTACACACACATACTTACCTCTAAGGGTGTCTCAGCACTACACACACATACTTACCTCTAAGGGTATCTCAGCACTACACACACACACACATACTTACCTCTAAGGGTGTCTCAGCACTACACACACATACTTACCTCTAAGGGTGTCTCAGCACTACACACACACACACACATATACTTACCTCTAAGGGTGTCTCAGCACTACACACAGACATACTTACCTTTAAGGGTGTCTCAGCACTACACACACACACATACTTACCTCTAAGGGTGTCTCAGCACTGCACACACACATACTTACCTCTAAGGGTGTCTCAGCACTACACACACATACTTACCTCTAAGGGTGTCTCAACACTACACACACATACTTACCTCTAAGGGTGTCTCAGCTCTACACACACACATACTTACCTCTAAGGGTGTCTCAGCACTACACACACACACATACTTACCTCTAACGGTGTCTCAACACTACACACACATACTTACCTCTAAGGGTGTCTCAACACTACACACATACTTACCTCTAAGGGTGTCTCAGCTCTACACAAACACATAATTACCTCTAAGGGTGTATCAGCACTACACACACATACTTACCTCTAAGGGTGTCTCAGCTCTACACACACACATACTTACCTCTAAGGGTGTCTCAGCACTACACACACATACTTACCTCTAAGAGTGTCTCAGCACTACACACACATACTTACCTCTAAGGGTATCTCAGCACTACACACATATACTTACCTCTAAGGGTGTCTCAGCACTACACACACATACTTACCTCTAAGGGTGTCTCAGCACTACACACACACACACATACTTACCTCTAAGGGTGTCTCAGCACTACACACACATACTTACCTCTAAGGGTGTCTCAGCACTACACACACACATACTTACCTCTAAGGGTGTCTCAGCACTACACACACACACATACTTACCTCTAAGGGTGTCTCAGCACTACACACACACACATACTTACCTCTAAGGGTGTCTCAGCACTACACACACACATACTTACCTCTAAGGGTGTCTCAGCACTACACACACATACTTACCTCTAAGGGTGTCTCAGCACTACACACACATACTTACCTCTAAGGGTGTCTCAGCACTACACACACATACTTACCTCTAAGGGTGTCTCAGCACTACACACACATACTTACCTCTAAGGGTGTCTCAGCACTACAAACACATACTTACCTCTAAGGGTATCTCAGCACTACACACACACATACATACCTCTAAGGGTGTCTCAGCACTACACACACACACATACTTACCTCTAAGGGTATCTCAGCACTATACACACATACTTACCTCTAAGGGTGTCTCAGCACTACACACACATACTTACCTCTAAGGGTGTCTCAGCACTACACACACACATACTTACCTCTAAGGGTGTCTCAGCACTACACACACATACTTACCTCTAAGGGTGTCTCAGCACTACACACACACATCCTTACCTCTAAGGGTGTCTCAGCACTACACACACATACTTACCTCTAAGGGTATCTCAGCACTACACACACACACACATACTTACCTCTAAGGGTGTCTCAGCACTACACACACATACTTACCTCTAAGGGTGTCTCAGCACTACACACACATACTTACCTCTAAGGTGTCTCAGCACTACACACACATACTTACCTCTAAGGGTGTCTCAGCACTACACATACACATACTTACCTCTAAGGGTGTCTCAGCACTACACACACATACTTACCTCTAAGGGTGTCTCAGCACTACACACACATACTTACCTCTAAGGGTATCTCAGCACTACACACACATACTTACCTCTAAGGGTTTCTCAGCACTACACACACATACTTACCTCTAAGGGTGTCTCAGCACTACACACACATACTTACCTCTAAGGGTGTCTCAGCACTAGACACACACATACTTACCTCTAAGGGTGTCTCAGCACTACACACACACATACTTACCTCTAAGGCTGTCTCAGCACTACACACACATACTTACCTCTATGGGTGTCTCAGCACTACACACACACATACTTACCTCTAAGGGTGTCTCAGCACTACACACACATACTTACCTCTAAGGGTGTCTCAGCACTACACACACACATACTTACCTCTAAGGGTGTCTCAGCTCTACACACACACATACTTACCTCTAAGGGTGTCTCAGCACTACACACACACATACTTACCTCTAAGGGTGTCTCGGCACTACACACACATACTTACCTCTAAGGGTGTCACAGCACTACACACACATACTTACCTCTAAGGGTGTATCAGCACTACACACACACATACTTACCTCTAAGGGTGTCTCAGCACTACACACACACATACTTACCTCTAAGGGTGTCTCAGCACTACACACACATACTTACCTCTAAGGGTGTATCAGCACTACACACACACACACACTTACCTCTAAGGGTGTCTCAGCACTACACACACACACACATACTTACCTCTAAGGGTGTCTCAGCACTACACACACATACTTACCTCTAAGGGTGTCTCAGCACTACACACACACATACTTACCTCTAAGGGTGTCTCAGCACTACACACACACATACTTACCTCTAAGGGTGTCTCAGCACTACACACACACATACTTACCTCTAAGGGTGTCTCAGCACTACACACACACACACATACTTACCTCTAAGGGTGTCTCAGCACTACACACACACATACTTACCTCTAAGGGTATCTCAGCACTACACACACATACTTACCTCTAAGGGTGTCTCAGCACTACACACACACATACTTACCTCTAAGGGTGTCTCAACACTACACACACATACTTACCTCTAAGGGTGTCTCAACACTACACACACATACTTATCTCTAAGGGTGTCTCAGCTCTACACACACACATACTTACCTCTAAGGGTGTATCAGCACTACACACACATACTTACCTCTAAGGGTGTCTCAGCTCTACACACACACATACTTACCTCTAAGGGTGTCTCAGCACTACATACACATACTTACCTCTAAGGGTGTCTCAACACTACACACACATACTTACCTCTAAGGGTATCTCAGCACTACACACACATACTTACCTCTAAGGGTATCTCAGCACTACACACACATACTTACCTCTAAGGGTGTCTCAGCACTACACACACATACTTACCTCTAAGGGTGTATCAGCACTACACACACACACACATACTTACCTCTAAGGGTGTCTCAGCACTACACACACATACTTACCTCTAAGGGTGTCTCAGCACTACACACACACATACTTACCTCTAAGGGTGTCTCAGCACTACACACACACACACATACTTACCTCTAAGGGTGTCTCAGCACTACACACACATACTTACCTCTAAGGGTATCTCAGCACTAAACACACATACTTACCTCTAAGGGTGTCTCAGCACTACACACACATACATACCTCTAAGGGTGTCTCAGCACTACAGACACATACTTACCTCTAAGGGTGTCTCAGCACTACACACACATACTTACCTCTAAGGGTATCTCAGCACTACACACACACATACTTACCTCTAAGGGTATCTCAGCACTACACACACATACTTACCTCTAAGGGTGTCTCAGCACTACACACACATACTTACCTCTAAGGGTGTATCAGCACTACACACACACACATACTTACCTCTAAGGGTGTCTCAGCACTACACACACATACTTACCTCTAAGGGTGTCTCAGCACTACACACACACATACTTACCTCTAAGGGTGTCTCAGCACTACACACACACATACTTACCTCTAAGGGTGTCTCAGCACTACACACACACATACTTACCTCTAAGGGTGTCTCAGCACTACACACACATACTTACCTCTAAGGGTATCTCAGCACTACACACACATACTTACCTCTAAGGGTGTCTCAGCACTACACACACATACTTACCTCTAAGGGTGTCTCAGCACTACACACACACACACATACTTACCTCTAAGGGTGTCTCAGCACTACACACACATACTTACCTCTAAGGGTGTCTCAGCACTACACACACATACTTACCTCTAAGGGTATCTCTACACTACACACACATACTTACCTCTAAGGGTGTCTCAGCACTACACACACACATACTTACCTCTAAGGGTGTCTCAGCACTACACACACACACACATACTTACCTCTAAGGGTGTCTCAGCACTACACACCGCACATACTTACCTCTAAGGGTGTCTCAGCACTACACACACATACTTACCTCTAAGGGTGTCTCAGCACTACACACACACATACTTACCTCTAAGGGTGTCTCAGCAATACACACACACACATACTTACCTCTAAGGGTGTCTCAGCACTACACATACTTACTTACCTCTAAGGGTATCTCAGCACTACACACACATACTTACCTCTAAGGGTGTCTCAGCACTACACACATATACTTACCTCTAAGGGTGTCTCAGCACTACACACACATACTTACCTCTAAGGGTGTCTCAGCACTACACACACATACTTACCTCTAAGGGTGTCTCAGCACTACACACACATACTTACCTCTAAGGGTATCTCAGCACTACACACACATACTTACCTCTAAGGGTGTCTCAGCACTACACACACATACTTACCTCTAAGGGTGTCTCAGCACTACACACACATACTTATCTCTAAGGGTGTCTCAGCACTACACACACACATACTAACCTCTAAGGGTGTCTCAGCACTACACACACATACTTACCTCTAAGGGTGTCTCAGCACTACACACACATAATTACCTCTAAGGGTGTCTCAGCACTACACACACATACTTACCTCTAAGGGTATCTCAGCACTACACACACACACATACTTACCTCTAAGGGTGTCTCAGCACTACACACACATACTTACCTCTAAGGGTGTCTCAGCACTACACACACACATACTTACCTCTAAGGGTGTCTCAGCAATAGACACACACATACTTACCTCTAAGGGTGTCTCAGCACTACACACACACATACTTACCTCTAAGGGTATCTCAGCACTACACACACATACTTACCTCTATGGGTGTCTCAGCACTACACACACACATACTTACCTCTAAGGGTGTCTCAGCACTACACACACATACTTACCTCTAAGGGTGTTTCAGCACTACACACACACATACTTACCTCTAAGGGTGTCTCAGCTCTACACACACATACTTACCTCTAAGGGTGTCTCAGCACTACACACACACATACTTACCTCTAAGGGTATCTCAGCACTACACACACACATCCTTACCTCTAAGGGTGTCTCAGCACTACACACACATACTTACCTCTAAGGGTTTATCAGCACTACACACACACACATACTTACCTCTAAGGGTGTCTCAGCACTACACACACACATACTTACCTCTAAGGGTGTCTCAGCACTACACACACATACTTACCTCTAAGGGTGTCTCAGCACTACACACACACATACTTACCTCTAAGGGTGTCTCAGCACTACACACACACATACTTACCTCTAAGGGTGTCTCAGCACTACACACACACATACTTACCTCTAAGGGTGTATCAGCACTACACACACACACTTACCTCTAAGGGTGTCTCAGCACTACACACACACATACTTACCTCTAAGGGTATCTCAGCACTACACACACATACTTACCTCTAAGGGTGTCTCAGCACTACACACACACACACATACTTACCTCTAAGGGTGTCTCAACACTACACACACATACTTACCTCTAAGGGTGTCTCAACACTACACACACATACTTATCTCTAAGGGTGTCTCAGCTCTACACACACACATACTTACCTCTAAGGGTGTATCAGCACTACACACACATACTTACCTCTAAGGGTGTCTCAGCTCTACACACACACATACTTACCTCTAAGGGTGTCTCAGCACTACACACACATACTTACCTCTAAGGGTGTCTCAACACTACACACACATACTTACCTCTAAGGGTATCTCAGCACTACACACACATACTTACCTCTAAGGGTGTCTCAGCACTACACACACACATACTTACCTCTAAGGGTGTCTCAGCACTACACACACACATACTTACCTCTAAGGGTGTATCAGCACTACACACACACACACACTTACCTCTAAGGGTGTCTCAGCACTACACACACACATACTTACCTCTAAGGGTATCTCAGCACTACACACACATACTTACCTCTAAGGGTGTCTCAGCACTACACAAACACACACATACTTACCTCTAAGGGTGTCTCAACACTACACACACATACTTACCTCTAAGGGTGTCTCAACACTACACACACATACTTATCTCTAAGGGTGTCTCAGCTCTACACACACACATACTTACCTCTAAGGGTGTATCAGCACTACACACACATACTTACCTCTAAGGGTGTCTCAGCTCTACACACACACATACTTACCTCTAAGGGTGTCTCAGCACTACACACACATACTTACCTCTAAGGGTGTCTCAACACTACACACACATACTTACCTCTAAGGGTATCTCAGCACTACACACACATACTTACCTCTAAGGGTGTCTCAGCACTACACACACACATACTTACCTCTAAGGGTGTCTCAGCACTACACACACACATACTTACCTCTAAGGGTGTCTCAGCACTACACACACACATACTTACCTCTAAGGGTATCTCAGCACTACACACACACATCCTTACCTCTAAGGGTGTCTCAGCACTACACACACATACTTACCTCTAAGGGTATCTCAGCACTACACACACACACACATACTCACCTCTAAGGGTGTCTCAGCACTACACACACATACTTACCTCTAAGGGTGTCTCAGCACTACACACACATAGTTACCTCTAAGGGTGTCTCAGCAGTACACAAACACACACATACTTACCTCTAAGGGTATCTCAGCACTACACACACACACATACTTACCTCTAAGGGTGTCTCAGCACTACACACACATACTTACCTCTAAGGGTATCTCAGCACTACACACACACACACATACTTACCTCTAAGGGTGTCTCAGCACTACACACACATACTTACCTCTAAGGGTGTCTCAGCACTACACATACACATACTTACCTCTAAGGGTGTCTCAGCACTACACACACATACTTACCTCTAAGGGTGTCTCAGCACTACACACACATACTTACCTCTAAGGGTATCTCAGCACTACACACACATACTTACCTCTAAGGGTTTCTCAGCACTACACACACATACTTACCTCTAAGGGTGTCTCAGCACTACACACACACATACTTACCTCTAAGGGTGTCTCAGCACTAGATACACACATACTTACCTCTAAGGGTGTCTCAGCACTACACACACACATACTTACCTCTAAGGGTGTCTCAGCACTACACACACATACTTACCTCTATGGGTGTCTCAGCACTACACACACACATACTTACCTCTAAGGGTGTCTCAGCACTACACACACATACTTACCTCTAAGGGTGTCTCAGCACTACACACACACATACTTACCTCTAAGGGTGTCTCAGCTCTACACACACACATACTTACCTCTAAGGGTGTCTCAGCACTACACACACACATACTTACCTCTAAGGGTGTCTCGGCACTACACACACATACTTACCTCTAAGGGTGTCACAGCACTACACACACATACTTACCTCTAAGGGTGTATCAGCACTACACACACACATACTTACCTCTATGGGTGTCTCAGCACTACACACACACATACTTACCTCTAAGGGTGTCTCAGCACTACACACACATACTTACCTCTAAGGGTGTATCAGCACTACACACACACACATACTTACCTCTAAGGGTGTCTCAGCACTACACACACACACATACTTACCTCAAAGGGTGTCTCAGCACTACACACACATACTTACCTCTAAGGGTGTCTCAGCACTACACACACACATACTTACCTCTAAGGGTGTCTCAGCACTACACACACACATACTTACCTCTAAGGGTGTCTCAGCACTACACACACACATACTTACCTCTAAGGGTGTATCAGCACTACACACACACACATACTTACCTCTAAGGGTGTCTCAGCACTACACACACACATACTTACCTCTAAGGGTATCTCAGCACTACACACACATACTTACCTCTAAGGGTGTCTCAGCACTACACACACACACACACACATACTTACCTCTAAGGGTGTCTCAACACTACACACACATACTTACCTCTAAGGGTGTCTCAACACTACACACACATACTCATCTCTAAGGGTGTCTCAGCTCTACACACACACATACTTACCTCTAAGGGTGTATCAGCACTACACACACATACTTACCTCTAAGGGTGTCTCAGCTCTACACACACATACTTACCTCTAAGGGTGTCTCAGCACTACATACACATACTTACCTCTAAGGGTGTCTCAACACTACACACACATACTTACCTCTAAGGGTATCTCAGCACTACACACACATACTTACCTCTAAGGGTGTCTCAGCACTACACACACACATACTTACCTCTAAGGGTATCTCAGCACTACACACACATACTTACCTCTAAGGGTGTCTCAGCACTACACACACATACTTACCTCTAAGGGTGTATCAGCACTACACACACACACACACACATACTTACCTCTAAGGGTGTCTCAGCACTACACACACATACTTACCTCTAAGGGTGTCTCAGCACTACACACACACATACTTACCTCTAAGGGTGTCTCAGCACTACACACACACACACATACTTACCTCTAAGGGTGTCTCAGCACTACACACACATACTTACCTCTAAGGGTATCTCAGCACTACACACACATACTTACCTCTAAGGGTGTCTCAGCACTACACACACATACTTACCTCTAAGGGTGTCTCAGCACTACAGACACATACTTACCTCTAAGGGTGTCTCAGCACTACACACACATACTTACCTCTAAGGGTATCTCAGCACTACACACACACATACTTACCTCTAAGGGTATCTCAGCACTACACACACATACTTACCTCTAAGGGTGTCTCAGCACTACACACACATACTTACCTCTAAGGGTGTATCAGCACTACACACATACACACACACATACTTACCTCTAAGGGTGTCTCAGCACTACACACACATACTTACCTCTAAGGGTGTCTCAGCACTACACACACACATACTTACCTCTAAGGGTGTCTCAGCACTACACACACACATACTTACCTCTAAGGGTGTCTCAGCACTACACACACACATACTTACCTCTAAGGGTGTCTCAGCTCTACACACACACATACTTACCTCTAAGGGTGTCTCAGCACTACACACACATACTTACCTCTAAGGGTGTCTCAACACTACACACACATACTTACCTCTAAGGGTATCTCAGCACTACACACACATACTTACCTCTAAGGGTGTCTCAGCACTACACACACACATACTTACCTCTAAGGGTGTCTCAGCACTACACACACACATACTTACCTCTAAGGGTGTATCAGCACTACACACACACACACACACATACTTACCTCTAAGGGTGTCTCAGCACTACACACACACATACCTCTAAGGGTATCTCAGCACTACACACACATACTTACCTCTAAGGGTGTCTCAGCACTACACAAACACACACATACTTACCTCTAAGGGTGTCTCAACACTACACACACATACTTACCTCTAAGGGTGTCTCAACACTACACACACATACTTATCTCTAAGGGTGTCTCAGCTCTACACACACACATACTTACCTCTAAGGGTGTATCAGCACTACACACACATACTTACCTCTAAGGGTGTCTCAGCTCTACACACACACATACTTACCTCTAAGGGTGTCTCAGCACTACACACACATACTTACCTCTAAGGGTGTCTCAACACTACACACACATACTTACCTCTAAGGGTATCTCAGCACTACACACACATACTTACCTCTAAGGGTGTCTCAGCACTACACACACACATACTTACCTCTAAGGGTGTCTCAGCACTACACACACACATACTTACCTCTAAGGGTGTCTCAGCACTACACACACACATACTTACCTCTAAGGGTATCTCAGCACTACACACACACATCCTTACCTCTAAGGGTGTCTCAGCACTACACACACATACTTACCTCTAAGGGTATCTCAGCACTACACACACACACACACACATACTTACCTCTAAGGGTGTCTCAGCACTACACACACATACTTACCTCTAAGGGTGTCTCAGCACTACACACACATACTTACCTCTAAGGGTGTCTCAGCACTACACAAACACACACATACTTACCTCTAAGGGTATCTCAGCACTACACACACACACATACTTACCTCTAAGGGTGTCTCAGCACTACACACACATACTTACCTCTAAGGGTATCTCAGCACTACACACACACACACATACTTACCTCTAAGGGTGTCTCAGCACTACACACACATACTTACCTCTAAGGGTGTCTCAGCACTACACATACACATACTTACCTCTAAGGGTGTCTCAGCACTACACACACATACTTACCTCTAAGGGTGTCTCAGCACTACACACACATACTTACCTCTAAGGGTATCTCAGCACTACACACACATACTTACCTCTAAGGGTTTCTCAGCACTACACACACATACTTACCTCTAAGGGTGTCTCAGCACTACACACACACATACTTACCTCTAAGGGTGTCTCAGCACTAGATACACACATACTTACCTCTAAGGGTGTCTCAGCACTACACACACACATACTTACCTCTAAGGGTGTCTCAGCACTACACACACATACTTACCTCTATGGGTGTCTCAGCACTACACACACACATACTTACCTCTAAGGGTGTCTCAGCACTACACACACATACTTACCTCTAAGGGTGTCTCAGCACTACACACACACATACTTACCTCTAAGGGTGTCTCAGCTCTACACACACACATACTTACCTCTAAGGGTGTCTCAGCACTACACACACACATACTTACCTCTAAGGGTGTCTCGGCACTACACACACATACTTACCTCTAAGGGTGTCACAGCACTACACACACATACTTACCTCTAAGGGTGTATCAGCACTACACACACACATACTTACCTCTATGGGTGTCTCAGCACTACACACACACATACTTACCTCTAAGGGTGTCTCAGCACTACACACACATACTTACCTCTAAGGGTGTATCAGCACTACACACACACACATACTTACCTCTAAGGGTGTCTCAGCACTACACACACACATACTTACCTCTAAGGGTGTCTCAGCACTACACACACATACTTACCTCTAAGGGTGTCTCAGCACTACACACACACATACTTACCTCTAAGGGTGTCTCAGCACTACACACACACATACTTACCTCTAAGGGTGTATCAGCACTAAACACACATACTTACCTCTAAGGGTGTCTCAGCACTACACACACACATACTTACCTCTAAGGGTATCTCAGCACTACACACACATACTTACCTCTAAGGGTGTCTCAGCACTACACACACACACACACATACTTACCTCTAAGGGTGTCTCAACACTACACACACATACTTACCTCTAAGGGTGTCTCAACACTACACACACATACTTATCTCTAAGGGTGTCTCAGCTCTACACACACACATACTTACCTCTAAGGGTGTATCAGCACTACACACACATACTTACCTCTAAGGGTGTCTCAGCTCTACACACACACATACTTACCTCTAAGGGTGTCTCAGCACTACATACACATACTTACCTCTAAGGGTGTCTCAACACTACACACACATACTTACCTCTAAGGGTATCTCAGCACTACACACACATACTTACCTCTAAGGGTGTCTCAGCACTACACACACACATACTTACCTCTAAGGGTATCTCAGCACTACACACACATACTTACCTCTAAGGGTGTCTCAGCACTACACACACATACTTACCTCTAAGGGTGTATCAGCACTACACACACACACACACATACTTACCTCTAAGGGTGTCTCAGCACTACACACACATACTTACCTCTAAGGGTGTCTCAGCACTACACACACACATACTTACCTCTAAGGGTGTCTCAGCACTACACACACACACATACTTACCTCTAAGGGTGTCTCAGCACTACACACACATACTTACCTCTAAGGGTATCTCAGCACTACACACACATACTTACCTCTAAGGGTGTCTCAGCACTACACACACATACTTACCTCTAAGGGTGTCTCAGCACTACAGACACATACTTACCTCTAAGGGTGTCTCAGCACTACACACACATACTTACCTCTAAGGGTATCTCAGCACTACACACACACATACTTACCTCTAAGGGTATCTCAGCACTACACATACATACTTACCTCTAAGGGTGTCTCAGCACTACACACACATACTTACCTCTAAGGGTGTATCAGCACTACACACACAAACACATACTTACCTCTAAGGGTGTCTCAGCACTACACACACATACTTACCTCTAAGGGTGTCTCAGCACTACACACACACATACTTACCTCTAAGGGTGTCTCAGCACTACACACACACATACTTACCTCTAAGGGTGTCTCAGCACTACACACACACATACTTACCTCTAAGGGTGTCTCAGCACTACACACACATACTTACCTCTAAGGGTGTCTCAGCAATACACACACATACTTACCTCTAAGGGTGTCTCAGCACTACACACACATACTTACCTCTAAGGGTGTCTCAGCACTACACACACACACACACATACTTACCTCTAAGGATGTCTCAGCACTACACACACATACTTACCTCTAAGGGTGTCTCAGCACTACACACACATACTTACCTCTAAGGGTATCTCAGCACTACACACACATACTTACCTCTAAGGGTGTCTCAGCACTACACACACACATACTTACCTCTAAGGGTGTCTCAGCACTACACACACACACACATACTTACCTCTAAGGGTGTCTCAGCACTACACACCGCACATACTTACCTCTAAGGGTGTCTCAGCACTACACACACATACTTACCTCTAAGGGTGTCTCAGCACTACACACACACATACTTACCTCTAAGGGTGTCTCAGCACTACACACACACATACTTACCTCTAAGGGTGTCTCAGCACTACACATACATACTTACCTCTAAGGGTATCTCAGCACTACACACACATACTTACCTCTAAGGGTGTCTCAGCACTACACACACATACTTACCTCTAAGGGTGTCTCAGCACTACACACACATACTTACCTCTAAGGGTGTCTCAGCACTACACACACATACTTACCTCTAAGGGTGTCTCAGCACTACACACACATACTTACCTCTAAGGGTGTCTCAGCACTACACACACATACTTACCTCTAAGGGTGTCTCAGCACTACACACACATACTTACCTCTAAGGGTGTCTCAGCACTACACACACATACTTACCTCTAAGGGTGTCTCAGCACTACACACACACATACTAACCTCTAAGGGTGTCTCAGCACTACACACACATACTTACCTCTAAGGGTGTCTCAGCACTACACACACATACTTACCTGTAAGGGTGTCTCAGCACTACACACACATACTTACCTCTAAGGGTATCTCAGCACTACACACACAAACATACTTACCTCTAAGGGTGTCTCAGCACTACACACACATACTTACCTCTAAGGGTATCTCAGCACTACACACACACACAAATACTTACCTCTAAGGGTGTCTCAGCACTACACACACATACTTACCTCTAAGGGTGTCTCAGCACTACACATACAAATACTTACCTCTAAGGGTGTCTCAGCACTACACACACATACTTACCTCTAAGGGTGTCTCAGCACTACACACACATACTTACCTCTAAGGGTATCTCAGCACTACACACACATACTTACCTCTAAGGGTTTCTCAGCACTACACACACATACTTACCTCTAAGGGTGTCTCAGCACTACACACACACATACTTACCTCTAAGGGTGTCTCAGCACTAGACACACACATACTTACCTCTAAGGGTGTCTCAGCACTACACACACACATACTTACCTCTAAGGGTATCTCAGCACTACACACACATACTTACCTCTATGGGTGTCTCAGCACTACACACACACATACTTACCTCTAAGGGTGTCTCAGCACTACACACACATACTTACCTCTAAGGGTGTCTCAGCACTACACACACACATACTTACCTCTAAGGGTGTCTCAGCTCTACACACACATACTTACCTCTAAGGGTGTCTCAGCACTACACACACACATACTTACCTCTAAGGGTGTCTCGGCACTACACACACATACTTACCTCTAAGGGTGTCTCAGCACTACACACACATACTTACCTCTAAGGGTGTATCAGCACTACACACACACATACTTACCTCTAAGGGTGTCTCAGCACTACACACACACATACTTACCTCTAAGGGTGTCTCAGCACTACACACACATACTTACCTCTAAGGGTGTATCAGCACTACACACACACACATACTTACCTCTAAGGGTGTCTCAGCACTACACACACATACTTACCTCTAAGGGTGTCTCAGCACTACACACACATACTTACCTCTAAGGGTGTCTCAGCACTACACACACATACTTACCTCTAAGGGTGTCTCAGCACTACACACACATACTTACCTCTAAGGGTGTCTCAGCACTACACACACATACTTACCTCTAAGGGTGTCTCAGCACTACACACACATACTTACCTCTAAGGGTGTCTCAGCACTACACACACACATACTAACCTCTAAGGGTGTCTCAGCACTACACACACATACTTACCTCTAAGGGTGTCTCAGCACTACACACACATACTTACCTGTAAGGGTGTCTCAGCACTACACACACATACTTACCTCTAAGGGTATCTCAGCACTACACACACACACATACTTACCTCTAAGGGTGTCTCAGCACTACACACACATACTTACCTCTAAGGGTATCTCAGCACTACACACACACACAAATACTTACCTCTAAGGGTGTCTCAGCACTACACACACATACTTACCTCTAAGGGTGTCTCAGCACTACACATACAAATACTTACCTCTAAGGGTGTCTCAGCACTACACACACATACTTACCTCTAAGGGTGTCTCAGCACTACACACACATACTTACCTCTAAGGGTATCTCAGCACTACACACACATACTTACCTCTAAGGGTTTCTCAGCACTACACACACATACTTACCTCTAAGGGTGTCTCAGCACTACACACACACATACTTACCTCTAAGGGTGTCTCAGCACTAGACACACACATACTTACCTCTAAGGGTGTCTCAGCACTACACACACACATACTTACCTCTAAGGGTATCTCAGCACTACACACACATACTTACCTCTATGGGTGTCTCAGCACTACACACACACATACTTACCTCTAAGGGTGTCTCAGCACTACACACACATACTTACCTCTAAGGGTGTCTCAGCACTACACACACACATACTTACCTCTAAGGGTGTCTCAGCTCTACACACACATACTTACCTCTAAGGGTGTCTCAGCACTACACACACACATACTTACCTCTAAGGGTGTCTCGGCACTACACACACATACTTACCTCTAAGGGTGTCTCAGCACTACACACACATACTTACCTCTAAGGGTGTATCAGCACTACACACACACATACTTACCTCTAAGGGTGTCTCAGCACTACACACACACATACTTACCTCTAAGGGTGTCTCAGCACTACACACACATACTTACCTCTAAGGGTGTATCAGCACTACACACACACACATACTTACCTCTAAGGGTGTCTCAGCACTACACACACACATACTTACCTCTAAGGGTGTCTCAGCACTACACACACATACTTACCTCTAAGGGTGTCTCAGCACTACACACACACATACTTACCTCTAAGGGTGTCTCAGCACTACACACACATACTTACCTCTAAGGGTGTCTCAGCACTACACACACACATACTTACCTCTAAGGGTGTCTCAGCACTACACACACACATACTTACCTCTAAGGGTGTATCAGCACTACACACACACACACATACTTACCTCTAAGGGTGTCTCAGCACTACACACACACATACTTACCTCTAAGGGTATCTCAGCACTACACACACATACTTACCTCTAAGGGTGTCTCAGCACTACACACACACACACACACATACTTACCTCTAAGGGTGTCTCAACACTACACACACATACTTACCTCTAAGGGTGTCTCAACACTACACACACATACTTATCTCTAAGGGTGTCTCAGCTCTACACACACACATACTTACCTCTAAGGGTGTATCAGCACTACACACACATACTTACCTCTAAGGGTGTCTCAGCTCTACACACACACATACTTACCTCTAAGGGTGTCTCAGCACTACACACACATACTTACCTCTAAGGGTGTCTCAACACTACACACACATACTTACCTCTAAGGGTATCTCAGCACTACACACACATACTTACCTCTAAGGGTGTCTCAGCACTACACACACACATACTTACCTCTAAGGGTGTCTCAGCACTACACTCACACATACTTACCTCTAAGGGTGTATCAGCACTACACAAACACACACACATACTTACCTCTAAGGGTGTCTCAGCACTACACACACACATACTTACCTCTAAGGGTATCTCAGCACTACACACACATACTTACCTCTAAGGGTGTCTCAGCACTACACACACACACACATACTTACCTCTAAGGGTGTCTCAGCACTACACACACATACTTACCTCTAAGGGTGTCTCAACACTACACACACATACTTACTTCTAAGGGTATCTCAGCACTACACACACATACTTACCTCTAAGGGTGTCTCAGCACTACACACACACATACTTACCTCTAAGGGTGTCTCAGCACTACACACACACATACTTACCTCTAAGGGTGTATCAGCACTACACACACACACACATACTTACCTCTAAGGGTGTCTCAGCACTACACACACACATACTTACCTCTAAGGGTATCTCAGCACTACACACACATACTTACCTCTAAGGGTGTCTCAGCACTACACACACACACATACTTACCTCTAAGGGTGTCTCAACACTACACACACATACTTACCTCTAAGGGTGTCTCAACACTACACACACATACTTATCTCTAAGGGTGTCTCAGCTCTACACACACACATACTTACCTCTAAGGGTGTATCAGCACTACACACACATACTTACCTCTAAGGGTGTCTCAGCTCTACACACACACATACTTACCTCTAAGGGTGTCTCAGCACTACACACACATACTTACCTCTAAGGGTGTCTCAACACTACACACACATACTTACCTCTAAGGGTATCTCAGCACTACACACACATACTTACCTCTAAGGGTGTCTCAGCACTACACACACACATACTTACCTCTAAGGGTGTCTCAGCACTACACACACATACTTACCTCTAAGGGTGTCTCAGCACTACACACACATACTTACCTCTAAGGGTGTATCAGCACTACACACACACACACATACTTACCTCTAAGGGTGTCTCAGCACTAGACACACATACTTACCTCTAAGGGTGTCTCAGCACTACACACACACATACTTACCTCTAAGGGTGTCTCAGCACTACACACACACACACACATACTTACCTCTAAGGGTGTCTCAGCACTACACACACACATACTTACCTCTAAGGGTATCTCAGCACTACACACACATACTTACCTCTAAGGGTGTCTCAGCACTACACACACATACTTACCTCTAAGGGTGTCTCAGCACTACAGACACATACTTACCTCTAAGGGTGTCTCAGCACTACACACACATACTTACCTCTAAGGGTATCTTAGCACTACACACACACATACTTACCTCTAAGGGTATCTCAGCACTACACACACATACTTACCTCTAAGGGTGTCTCAGCACTACACACACATACTTACCTCTAAGGGTGTATCAGCACTACACACACACACACATACTTACCTCTAAGGGTGTCTCAGCTCTACACACACATACTTACCTCTAAGGGTGTCTCAGCACTACACACACACATACTTACCTCTAAGGGTGTCTCAGCACTACACACACACACACATACTTACCTCTAAGGGTGTCTCTGCACTACACACACACATACTTACCTCTAAGGGTGTCTCAGCACTACACACACATACTTACCTCTAAGGGTATCTCAGCACTACACACATACTTACCTCTAAGGGTGTCTCAGCACTACACACACATACTTACCTCTAAGGGTGTCTCAGCACTACACACACACACACATACTTACCTCTAAGGGTGTCTCAGCACTACACACACATACTTACCTCTAAGGGTGTCTCAGCACTACACACACATACTTACCACCTCTAAGGGTATCTCAGCACTACACACACATACTTACCTCTAAGGGTGTCTCAGCACTACACACACACATACTTACCTCTAAGGGTGTCTCAGCACTACACACACACACACACATACTTACCTCTAAGGGTGTCTCAGCACTACACACACACATACTTACCTCTAAGGGTGTCTCAGCACTACACACACATACTTACCTCTAAGGGTGTCTCAGCACTACACACACACATACTTACCTCTAAGGGTGTCTCAGCACTACACACACACATACTTACCTCTAAGGGTGTCTCAGCACTACACATACATACTTACCTCTAAGGGTGTCTCAGCACTACACATACATACTTACCTCTAAGGGTGTCTCAGCACTACACACACATACTTACCTCTAAGGGTGTCTCAGCACTACACACACATACTTACCTCTAAGGGTGTCTCAGCACTACACACACATACTTACCTCTAAGGGAGTCTCAGCACTACACACACATACTTACCTCTAAGGGTGTCTCAGCACTACACACACATACTTACCTCTAAGGGTGTCTCAGCACTACACACACATACTTACCTCTAAGGGTGTCTCAGCACTACACACACATACTTACCTCTAAGGGTGTCTCAGCACTACACACACATACTTACCTCTAAGGGTGTCTCAGCACTACACACACACATACTTACCTCTAAGGGTGTCTCAGCACTACACACACATACTTACCTCTAAGGGTGTCTCAGCACTACACACACATACTTACCTCTAAGGGTGTCTCAGCACTACACACACATACTTACCTCTAAGGGTATCTCAGCACTACACACACACACATACTTACCTCTAAGGGTGTCTCAGCACTACACACACATACTTACCTCTAAGGGTATCTCAGCACTACACACACACACACACATACTTACCTCTAAGGGTGTCTCAGCACTACACACACATACTTACCTCTAAGGGTGTCTCAGCACTACACATACACATACTTACCTCTAAGGGTGTCTCAGCACTACACACACATACTTACCTCTAAGGGTGTCTCAGCACTACACACACATACTTACCTCTAAGGGTATCTCAGCACTACACACACATACTTACCTCTAAGGGTGTCTCAGCACTACACACACATACTTACCTCTAAGGGTGTCTCAGCACTACACACACACATTCTTACCTCTAAGGGTGTCTCAGCACTACACACACATACTTACCTCTAAGGGTGTCTCAGCACTACACACACATACTTACCTCTAACGGTGTCTCAGCACTACACACACACATACTTACCTCTAAGGGTGTCTCAGCACTACACACACATACTTACCTCTAAGGGTGTCTCAGCACTACACACACACATACTTACCTCTAAGGGTATCTCAGCACTACGCACTACACACACATACTTACCTCTAAGGGTGTCTCAGCACTACACACACACATACTTACCTCTAAGGGTGTCTCAGCACTACACACACACATACTTACCTCTAAGGGTGTCTCAGCACTACACACACACATACTTACCTCTAAGGGTGTCTCAGCACTACACACACATACTTACCTCTAAGGGTGTATCAGCACTACACACACACATACTTACCTCTAAGGGTGTCTCAGCACTACACACACATACTTACCTCTAAGGGTGTCTCAGCACTACACACACATACTTACCTCTAAGGGTGTCTCAGCACTACACACACATACTTACCTCTAAGGGTATCTCAACACTACACACACACACATACTTACCTCTAAGGGTGTCTCAGCACTACACACACATACTTACCTCTAAGGGTATATCAGCACTACACACACACACACACACATACTTACCTCTAAGGGTGTCTCAGCACTACACACACATACTTACCTCTAAGGGTGTCTCAGCACTACACACACATACTTACCTCTAAGGGTATCTCAGCACTACACACACACACATACTTACCTCTAATGGTGTCTCAGCACTACACACACATACTTACCTCTAAGGGTGTCTCAGCACTACACACACACATACTTACCTCTAAGGGTGTCTCAGCACTACACACACACATACTTACCTCTAAGGGTGTCTCAGCACTACACACACATACTTACCTCTAAGGGTGTCTCAGCACTACACACACATACTTACCTCTAAGGGTGTCTCAGCACTATGCACTACACACACATACTTACCTCTAAGGGTGTCTCAGCACTACACACACACATACTTACCTCTAAGGGTGTCTCAGCACTACACACACATACTTACCTCTAAGGGTGTATCAGCACTACACACACACATACTTACCTCTAAGGGTGTCTCAGCACTACACACACACATACTTACCTCTAAGGGTGTCTCAGCACTACACACAAATACTTACCTCTAAGGGTGTATCAGCACTACACACACACACACATACTTACCTCTAAGGGTGTCTCAGCACTACACACACACATACTTACCTCTAAGGGTGTCTCAGCACTACACACACATACTTACCTCTAAGGGTGTATCAGCACTACACACACACATACTTACCTCTAAGGGTGTCTCAGCACTACACACACACATACTTACCTCTAAGGGTGTCTCAGCACTACACACACATACTTACCTCTAAGGGTGTATCAGCACTACACACACACACACATACTTACCTCTAAGGGTGTCTCAGCAATACACACACACATACTTACCTCTAAGGGTGTCTCAGCACTACACACACACATACTTACCTCTAAGGGTGTCTCAGCACTACACACACATACTTACCTCTAAGGGTGTATCAGCACTACACACAGACATACTTAACTCTAAGGGTGTCTCAGCACTACACACACATACTTACCTCTAAGGGTGTCTCAGCACTACACACACATACTTACCTCTAAGGGTGTCTCAGCACTACACACACACATACTTACCTCTAAGGGTGTCTCAGCACTACACACACATACTTACCTCTAAGGGTGTATCAGCACTACACACACACATACTTACCTCTAAGGGTATCTCAGCACTACACACACATATTTACCTCTAAGGGTGTATCAGCACTACACACACACATACTTACCTCTAAGGGTGTCTCAGCACTACACACACACATACTTACCTCTAAGGGTGTCTCAGCACTACACACACATACTTACCTCTAAGGGTGTATCAGCACTACACACACACACACATACTTACCTCTAAGGGTGTCTCAGCACTACACACACATACTTACCTCTAAGGGTATCTCAGCACTACACACACATACTTACCTCTAAGGGTGTCTCAGCACTACACACACACATACTTACCTCTAAGGGTATCTCAGCACTACACACACATACTTACCTGTAAGGGTGTCTCAGCACTACACACACATACTTACCTCTAAGGGTGTCTCAGCACTACACACACATACTTACCTCTAAGGGTGTCTCAGCACTACACACACATACTTACCTCTAAGGGTGTCTCAGCACTACACACACACATACTTACCTCTAAGGGTGTCTCAGCACTACACACACACATACTTACCTCAAAGGGTGTCTCAGCACTACACACACATACTTACCTCTAAGGGTGTCTCAGCACTACACACACATACTTACCTCTAAGGGTGTCTCAGCACTACACATACACATACTTACCTCTAAGGGTGTCTCAGCACTACACACACATACTTACCTCTAAGGGTGTCTCAGCACTACACACACATACTTACCTCTAAGGGTATCTCAGCACTACACACACATACTTACCTCTAAGGGTTTCTCAGCACTACACACACATACTTACCTCTAAGGGTGTCTCAGCACTACACACACACATACTTACCTCTAAGGGTGTCTCAGCACTACACACACACATACTTACCTCTAAGGGTGTCTCAGCACTACACACACACATACTTACCTCTAAGGGTGTCTCAGCACTACACACACATACTTACCTCTAAGGGTGTCTCAGCACTACACACACATACTTACCTCTAAGGGTGTCTCAGTACTACACACACATACTTACCTCTAAGGGTGTCTCAGCACTACACACACACATACTTACCTCTAAGGGTGTCTCAGCACTACACACACACATACTTACCTCTAAGGGTGTCTCAGCACTACACACACATACTTACCTCTAAGGGTGTCTCAGCACTACACACACACATACTTACCTCTAAGGGTGTCTCAGCACTACACACACACATACTTACCTCTAAGGGTGTCTCAGCACTACACACACATACTTACCTCTAAGGGTATCTCAGCACTACACACACATACTTACCTCTAAGGGTGTCTCAGCACTACACACACATACTTACCTCTAAGGGTGTCTCAGCACTACACACACATACTTACCTCTAAGGGTGTCTCAGCACTACACACACATACTTACCTCTAAGGGTGTCTCAGCACTACACACACATACTTACCTCTAAGGGTGTCTCAGCACTACACACACATACTTACCTCTAAGGGTGTCTCAGCACTACACACACATACTTACCTCTAAGGGTGTCTCAGCACTACACACACATACTTACCTCTAAGGGTGTCTCAGCACTACACACACATACTTACCTCTAAGGGTGTCTCAGCACTACACTCACACATACTTACCTCTAAGGGTGTCTCAGCACTACACACACATACTTACCTCTAAGGGTGTCTCAGCACTACACACACATACTTACCTCTAAGGGTGTCTCAGCACTACACACACATACTTACCTCTAAGGGTATCTCAGCACTACACACACACACATACTTACCTCTAAGGGTGTCTCAGCACTACACACACATACTTACCTCTAAGGGTATCTCAGCACTACACACACACACACACATACTTACCTCTAAGGGTGTCTCAGCACTACACACACATACTTACCTCTAAGGGTGTCTCAGCACTACACATACACATACTTACCTCTAAGGGTGTCTCAGCACTACACACACATATTTACCTCTAAGGGTGTCTCAGCACTACACACACATACTTATCTCTATGGGTATCTCAGCACTACACACACATACTTACCTCTAAGGGTGTCTCAGCACTACACACACATACTTACCTCTAAGGGTGTCTCAGCACTACACACACATACTTACCTCTAAGGGTGTCTCAGCACTACACACACATACTTACCTCTAAGGGTGTCTCAGCACTACACACACATACTTACCTCTAAGGGTGTCTCAGCACTACACACACACATACTTACCTCTAAGGGTGTCTCAGCACTACACACACATACTTACCTCTAAGGGTGTCTCAGCACTACACACACACATACTTACCTCTAAGGGTATCTCAGCACTACGCACTACACACACATACTTACCTCTAAGGGTGTCTCAGCACTACACACACACATACTTACCTCTAAGGGTGTCTCAGCACTACACACACACATACTTACTTCTAAGGGTGTCTCAGCACTACACACACACATACTTACCTCTAAGGGTGTCTCAGCACTACACACACACATACTTACCTCTAAGGGTGTATCAGCACTACACACATACATACTTACCTCTAAGGGTGTCTCAGCACTACACACACATACTTACCTCTAAGGGTATCTCAGCACTACACACACACATACTTACCTCTAAGGGTGTCTCAGCACTACACACACATACTTACCTCTAAGGGTGTCTCAGCACTACACACACATACTTACCTCTAAGGGTGTCTCAGCACTACACACACATACTTACCTCTAAGGGTATCTCAGCACTACACACACACACATACTTACCTCTAAGGGTGTCTCAGCACTACACACATACTTACCTCTAAGGGTATATCAGCACTACACACACACACACATACTTACCTCTAAGGGTGTCTCAGCACTACACACACATACTTACCTCTAAGGGTGTCTCAGCACTACACATACACATACTTACCTCTAATGGTGTCTCAGCACTACACACACATACTTACCTCTAAGGGTGTCTCAGCACTACACACACATACTTACCTCTAAGGGTATCTCAGCACTACACACACATACTTACCTCTAAGGGTGTCTCAGCACTACACACACATACTTACCTCTAAGGGTGTCTCAGCACTACACACACACATACTTACCTCTAAGGGTGTCTCAGCACTACACACACACATACTTACCTCTAAGGGTGTCTCAGCACTACACACACATACTTACCTCTAAGGGTGTCTCAGCACTACACACACATACTTACCTCTAAGGGTGTCTCAGCACTACACACACATACTTACCTCTAAGGGTGTCTCAGCACTACACACACATACTTACCTCTAAGGGTGTCTCAGCACTACAAACACATACTTACCTCTAAGGGTGTCTCAGCACTACGCACTACACACACATACTTACCTCTAAGGGTGTCTCAGCACTACACACACACATACTTACCTCTAAGGGTGTCTCAGCACTACACACACACATACTTACCTCTAAGGGTGTCTCAGCACTACACACACACATACTTACCTCTAAGGGTGTCTCAGGACTACACACACACATACTTACCTCTAAGGGTGTCTCAGCACTACACACACACATACTTACCTCTAAGGTTGTCTCAGCACTACACACACATACTTACCTCTAAGGGTGTATCAGCACTACACACACACACACACATACTTACCTCTAAGGGTGTCTCAGCACTACACACACACATACTTACCTCTAAGGGTGTCTCAGCACTACACACACATACTTACCTCTAAGGGTGTATCAGCACTACACACACACATACTTACCTCTAAGGGTGTCTCAGCACTACACACACACATACTTACCTCTAAGGGTGTCTCAGCACTACACACACATACTTACCTCTAAGGGTGTATCAGCACTACACACACACATACTTACCTCTAAGGGTGTCTCAGCACTACACACACACATACTTACCTCTAAGGGTGTCTCAGCACTACACACACACATACTTACCTCTAAGGGTGTCTCAGCACTACACACACATACTTACCTCTAAGGGTGTATCAGCACTACACACACACACACATACTTACCTCTAAGGGTGTCTCAGCACTACACACACACATACTTACCTCTAAGGGTATCTCAGCACTACACACACACATACTTACCTCTAAGGGTGTCTCAGCACTACACACACACATACTTACCTCTAAGGGTGTCTCAGCACTACACACACATACTTACCTCTAAGGGTATCTCAGCACTACACACACACACACACACACACATACTTACCTCTAAGGGTGTCTCAGCACTACACACACATACTTAACTCTAAGGGTATCTCAGCACTACACACACACACACACACATACTTACCTCTAAGGGTGTCTCAGCACTACACACACATACTTACCTCTAAGGGTGTCTCAGCACTACACATACTTACCTCTAAGGGTGTCTCAGCACTACACACACATACTTACCTCTAAGGGTGTCTCAGCACTACACACACATACTTACCTCTAAGGGTATCTCAGCACTACACACACATACTTACCTCTAAGGGTGTCTCAGCACTACACACACATACTTACCTCTAAGGGTGTCTCAGCACTACACACACATACTTACCTCTAAGGGTGTCTCAGCACTACACACACACACACATACTTACCTCTAAGGGTGTCTCAGCACTACACACACACATACTTACCTCTAAGGGTGTCTCAGCACTACACACACATACTTACCTCTAAGGGTGTCTCAGCAGTACACACACACATACTTACCTCTAAGGATATCTCAGCACTACGCACTACACACACATACTTACCTCTAAGGGTGTCTCAGCACTACACACACACATACTTACCTCTAAGGGTGTCTCAGCACTACACACACACATACTTACCTCTAAGGGTGTCTCAGCACTACACACACACATACTTACCTCTAAGGGTGTATCAGCACTACACACACACATACTTACCTCTAAGGGTGTCTCAGCACTACACACACATACTTACCTCTAAGGGTATCTCAGCACTACACACACACATACTTACCTCTAAGGGTGTCTCAGCACTACACACACATACTTACCTCTAAGGGTGTCTCAGCACTACACACACATACTTACCTCTAAGGGTGTCTCAGCACTACACAGACATACTTACCTCTAAGGGTATCTCAGCACTACACACACACACATACTTACCTCTAAGGGTGTCTCAGCACTACACACACATACTTACCTCTAAGGGTATATCAGCACTACACACACACACACATACTTACCTCTAAGGGTGTCTCAGCACTACACACACATACTTACCTCTAAGGGTGTCTCAGCACTACACATACACACCTCTAATGGTGTCTCAGCACTACACACACATACTTACCTCTAAGGGTGTCTCAGCACTACACACACATACTTACCTCTAAGGGTATCTCAGCACTACACACACATACTTACCTCTAAGGGTGTCTCAGCACTACACACACATACTTACCTCTAAGGGTGTCTCAGCACTACACACACACATACTTACCTCTAAGGGTGTCTCAGCACTACACACACACATACTTACCTCTAAGGGTGTCTCAGCACTACACACACATACTTACCGCTAAGGGTGTCTCAGCACTACACACACATACTTACCTCTAAGGGTGTCTCAGCACTACGCACTACACACACATACTTACCTCTAAGGGTGTCTCAGCACTACACACACACATACTTACCTCTAAGGGTGTCTCAGCACTACACACACACATACTTACCTCTAAGGGTGTCTCAGCACTACACACACACATACTTACCTCTAAGGGTGTATCAGCACTACACACACACATACTTACCTCTAAGGGTGTCTCAGCACTACACACACACATACTTACCTCTAAGGGTGTCTCAGCACTACACACACATACTTACCTCTAAGGGTGTATCAGCACTACACACACACACACACACACACATACTTACCTCTAAGGGTGTCTCAGCACTACA
Organism: Taudactylus pleione; assembly: GCA_031769625.1. Taxonomy (NCBI): domain Eukaryota; kingdom Metazoa; phylum Chordata; class Amphibia; order Anura; family Myobatrachidae; genus Taudactylus; species Taudactylus pleione. The sequence continues at coordinate 1,042,501 of JAUIMM010001440.1, forward strand.
CACACACATACTTACCTCTAAGGGTGTCTCAGCACTACACACACATACTTACCTCTAAGGGTGTATCAGCACTACACACACACATACTTACCTCTAAGGGTGTCTCAGCACTACACACACACATACTTACCTCTAAGGGTGTCTCAGGACTACACACACATACTTACCTCTAAGGGTGTCTCAGCACTACACACACACACACATACTTACCTCTAAGGGTGTCTCAGCACTACACACACACATACTTACCTCTAAGGGTGTCTCAGCACTACACACACACATACTTACCTCTAAGGGTGTCTCAGCACTACACACACATACTTACCTCTAAGGGTGTATCAGCACTACACACACACAAACATACCTCTAAGGGTGTCTCAGCACTACACACACATACTTACCTCTAAGGGTGTCTCAGCACTACACACACATACTTACCTCTAAGGGTGTCTCAGCACTACACACACACATACTTACCTCTAAGGGTGTCTCAGCACTACACACACATACTTACCTCTAAGGGTGTATCAGCACTACACACACACACACATACTTACCTCTAAGGGTATCTCAGCACTACACACACACATACTTACCTCTAAGGGTGTCTCAGCACTACACACACACATACTTACCTCTAAGGGTGTCTCAGCACTACACACACATACTTACCTCTAAGGGTGTCTCAGCACTACACACACACATACTTACCTCTAAGGGTGTCTCAGCACTACACACACACATACTTACCTCTAAGGGTGTCTCAGCACTACACACACACATACTTACCTCTAAGGGTGTCTCAGCACTACACACACATACTTACCTCTAAGGGTGTCTCAGCACTACACATACTTACCTCTAAGGGTGTCTCAGCACTACACTAACATACTTACCTCTAAGGGTGTCTCAGCACTACACACACATACTTACCTCTAAGGGTGTCTCAGCACTACACACACACATACTTACCTCTAAGGGTGTCTCAGCACTACACACACATACTTACCTCTAAGGGTGTCTCAGCACTACACACACACATACTTACCTCTAAGGGTGTCTCAGCACTACACACACACATACTTACCTCTAAGGGTATCTCAGCACTACACACACATACTTACCTCTAAGGGTATCTCAGCACTACACACACACATACTTACCTCTAACGGTGTCTCAGCACTACACACACACATACTTACCTCTAAGGGTATCTCAGCACTACACACACATACTTACCTCTAAGGGTGTCTCAGCACTACACACACACATACTTACCTCTAAGGGTATCTCAGCACTACACACACACATACTTACCTCTAAGGGTGTCTCAGCACTACACACACATACTTACCTCTAAGGGTATCTCAGCACTACACACACATACTTACCTCTAAGGGTGTCTCAGCACTACACACACATACTTACCTCTAAGGGTGTCTCAGCACTACACACACATACTTACCTCTAAGGGTGTCTCAGCACTACACACACATACTTAACTCTAAGGGTGTCTCAGCACTACACACACACACATACTTACCTCTAAGGGTGTCTCAGCACTACACACACACATACTTACCTCTAAGGGTGTCTCAGCACTACACACACATACTTACCTCTAAGGGTGTCTCAGCACTACACACACATACTTACCTCTAAGGGTGTCTCAGCTCTACACACACACATACTTACCTCTAAGGGTGTCTCAGCACTACACACACACATACTTACCTCTAAGGGTGTCTCAGCACTACACACACACATACTTACCTCTAAGGGTGTCTCAGCACTACACACACACATACTTACCTCTGAGGGTGTCTCAGCACTACACACACATACTTACCTCTAAGGGTGTCTCAGCACTACACACACATACTTACCTCTAAGGGTGTCTCAGCACTACACACACATACTTACCTCTAAGGGTGTCTCAGCACTACACACACACATACTTACCTCTAAGGGTGTCTCAGCACTACACACACACACATACTTACCTCTAAGGGTGTCTCAGCACTACACACACACATACTTACCTCTAAGGGTGTCTCAGCACTACACACACATACTTACCTCTAAGGGTGTCTCAGCACTACACACACATACTTACCTCTAGGGGTGTCTCAGCTCTACACACACACATACTTACCTCTAAGGGTGTCTCAGCACTACACACACACATACTTACCTCTAAGGGTGTCTCAGCACTACACACACATACTTACCTCTAAGGGTGTCTCAGCACTACACACACATACTTACCTCTAAGGGTGTCTCAGCACTACACACACACATACTTACCTCTAAGGGTGTCTCAGCACTACACACACATACTTACCTCTAAGGGTGTCTCAGCACTACACACACATACTTACCTCTAAGGGTGTCTCAGCACTACACACACATACTTACCTCTAAGGGTATCTCAGCACTACACACACACACATACTTACCTCTAAGGGTGTCTCAGCACTACACACACATACTTACCTCTAAGGGTATCTCAGCACTACACACACACACACACATACTTACCTCTAAGGGTGTCTCAGCACTACACACACATACTTACCTCTAAGGGTGTCTCAGCACTACACATACACATACTTACCTCTAAGGGTGTCTCAGCACTACACACACATATTTACCTCTAAGGGTGTCTCAGCACTACACACACATACTTACCTCTATGGGTATCTCAGCACTACACACACATACTTACCTCTAAGGGTGTCTCAGCACTACACACACATACTTACCTCTAAGGGTGTCTCAGCACTACACACACATACTTACCTCTAAGGGTGTCTCAGCACTACACACACATACTTACCTCTAAGGGTGTCTCAGCACTACACACACATACTTACCTCTAAGGGTGTCTCAGCACTACACACACACATACTTACCTCTAAGGGTGTCTCAGCACTACACACACATACTTACCTCTAAGGGTGTCTCAGCACTACACACACACATACTTACCTCTAAGGGTATCTCAGCACTACGCACTACACACACATACTTACCTCTAAGGGTGTCTCAGCACTACACACACACATACTTACCTCTAAGGGTGTCTCAGCACTACACACACACATACTTACTTCTAAGGGTGTCTCAGCACTACACACACACATACTTACCTCTAAGGGTGTCTCAGCACTACACACACACATACTTACCTCTAAGGGTGTATCAGCACTACACACATACATACTTACCTCTAAGGGTGTCTCAGCACTACACACACATACTTACCTCTAAGGGTATCTCAGCACTACACACACACATACTTACCTCTAAGGGTGTCTCAGCACTACACACACATACTTACCTCTAAGGGTGTATCAGCACTACACACACACACACACATACTTACCTCTAAGGGTGTCTCAGCACTACACACACACATACTTACCTCTAAGGGTGTCTCAGCACTACACACACATACTTACCTCTAAGGGTGTATCAGCACTACACACACACATACTTACCTCTAAGGGTGTCTCAGCACTACACACACACATACTTACCTCTAAGGGTGTCTCAGCACTACACACACATACTTACCTCTAAGGGTGTATCAGCACTACACACACACATACTTACCTCTAAGGGTGTCTCAGCACTACACACACACATACTTACCTCTAAGGGTGTCTCAGCACTACACACACACATACTTACCTCTAAGGGTGTCTCAGCACTACACACACATACTTACCTCTAAGGGTGTATCAGCACTACACACACACACACATACTTACCTCTAAGGGTGTCTCAGCACTACACACACACATACTTACCTCTAAGGGTATCTCAGCACTACACACACACATACTTACCTCTAAGGGTGTCTCAGCACTACACACACACATACTTACCTCTAAGGGTGTCTCAGCACTACACACACATACTTACCTCTAAGGGTATCTCAGCACTACACACACACACACACACACACACATACTTACCTCTAAGGGTGTCTCAGCACTACACACACATACTTAACTCTAAGGGTATCTCAGCACTACACACACACACACACACACACACATACTTACCTCTAAGGGTGTCTCAGCACTACACACACATACTTACCTCTAAGGGTGTCTCAGCACTACACATACTTACCTCTAAGGGTGTCTCAGCACTACACACACATACTTACCTCTAAGGGTGTCTCAGCACTACACACACATACTTACCTCTAAGGGTATCTCAGCACTGCACACACATACTTACCTCTAAGGGTGTCTCAGCACTACACACACATACTTACCTCTAAGGGTGTCTCAGCACTACACACACATACTTACCTCTAAGGGTGTCTCAGCACTACACACACACACACATACTTAACTCTAAGGGTGTCTCAGCACTACACACACACATACTTACCTCTAAGGGTGTCTCAGCACTACACACACATACTTACCTCTAAGGGTGTCTCAGCAGTACACACACACATACTTACCTCTAAGGATATCTCAGCACTACGCACTACACACACATACTTACCTCTAAGGGTGTCTCAGCACTACACACACACATACTTACCTCTAAGGGTGTCTCAGCACTACACACACACATACTTACCTCTAAGGGTGTCTCAGCACTACACACACACATACTTACCTCTAAGGGTGTATCAGCACTACACACACACATACTTACCTCTAAGGGTGTCTCAGCACTACACACACATACTTACCTCTAAGGGTATCTCAGCACTACACACACACATACTTACCTCTAAGGGTGTCTCAGCACTACACACACATACTTACCTCTAAGGGTGTCTCAGCACTACACACACATACTTACCTCTAAGGGTGTCTCAGCACTACACAGACATACTTACCTCTAAGGGTATCTCAGCACTACACACACACACATACTTACCTCTAAGGGTGTCTCAGCACTACACACACATACTTACCTCTAAGGGTATATCAGCACTACACACACACACACATACTTACCTCTAAGGGTGTCTCAGCACTACACACACATACTTACCTCTAAGGGTGTCTCAGCACTACACATACACACCTCTAATGGTGTCTCAGCACTACACACACATACTTACCTCTAAGGGTGTCTCAGCACTACACACACATACTTACCTCTAAGGGTATCTCAGCACTACACACACATACTTACCTCTAAGGGTGTCTCAGCACTACACGCACATACTTACCTCTAAGGGTGTCTCAGCACTACACACACACATACTTACCTCTAAGGGTGTCTCAGCACTACACACACACATACTTACCTCTAAGGGTGTCTCAGCACTACACACACATACTTACCGCTAAGGGTGTCTCAGCAATACACACACATACTTACCTCTAAGGGTGTCTCAGCACTACGCACTACACACACATACTTACCTCTAAGGGTGTCTCAGCACTACACACACACATACTTACCTCTAAGGGTGTCTCAGCACTACACACACACATACTTACCTCTAAGGGTGTCTCAGCACTACACACACACATACTTACCTCTAAGGGTGTATCAGCACTACACACACACATACTTACCTCTAAGGGTGTCTCAGCACTACACACACACATACTTACCTCTAAGGGTGTCTCAGCACTACACACACATACTTACCTCTAAGGGTGTATCAGCACTACACACACACACACACACACATACTTACCTCTAAGGGTGTCTCAGCACTACACACACACATACTTACCTCTAAGGGTGTCTCAGCACTACACACACATACTTACCTCTAAGGGTGTATCAGCACTACACACACACATACTTACCTCTAAGGGTGTCTCAGCACTACACACACACATACTTACCTCTAAGGGTGTCTCAGGACTACACACACATACTTACCTCTAAGGGTGTCTCAGCACTACACACACACACACATACTTACCTCTAAGGGTGTCTCAGCACTACACACACACATACTTACCTCTAAGGGTGTCTCAGCACTACACACACACATACTTACCTCTAAGGGTGTCTCAGCACTACACACACATACTTACCTCTAAGGGTGTATCAGCACTACACACACACATACTTACCTCTAAGGGTGTCTCAGCACTACACACACATACTTACCTCTAAGGGTGTCTCAGCACTACACACACATACTTACCTCTAAGGGTGTCTCAGCACTACACACACACATACTTACCTCTAAGGGTGTCTCAGCACTACACACACATACTTACCTCTAAGGGTGTATCAGCACTACACACACACATACTTACCTCTAAGGGTGTCTCAGCACTACACACACACATACTTACCTCTAAGGGTGTCTCAGCACTACACACACATACTTACCTCTAAGGGTGTATCAGCACTACACACACACACACATACTTACCTCTAAGGGTATCTCAGCACTACACACACACATACTTACCTCTAAGGGTGTCTCAGCACTACACACACACATACTTACCTCTAAGGGTGTCTCAGCACTACACACACATACTTACCTCTAAGGGTGTATCAGCACTACACACACACATACTTACCTCTAAGGGTGTCTCAGCACTACACACACACATACTTACCTCTAAGGGTGTCTCAGGACTACACACACATACTTACCTCTAAGGGTGTCTCAGCACTACACACACACACACATACTTACCTCTAAGGGTGTCTCAGCACTACACACACACATACTTACCTCTAAGGGTGTCTCAGCACTACACACACACATTCTTACCTCTAAGGGTGTCTCAGCACTACACACACATACTTACCTCTAAGGGTGTATCAGCACTACACACACACATACTTACCTCTAAGGGTGTCTCAGCACTACACACACATACTTACCTCTAAGGGTGTCTCAGCACTACACACACATACTTACCTCTAAGGGTGTCTCAGCACTACACACACACATACTTACCTCTAAGGGTGTCTCAGCACTACACACACATACTTACCTCTAAGGGTGTATCAGCACTACACACACACATACTTACCTCTAAGGGTGTCTCAGCACTACACACACACATACTTACCTCTAAGGGTGTCTCAGCACTACACACACATACTTACCTCTAAGGGTGTATCAGCACTACACACACACACACATACTTACCTCTAAGGGTATCTCAGCACTACACACACACATACTTACCTCTAAGGGTGTCTCAGCACTACACACACACATACTTACCTCTAAGGGTGTCTCAGCACTACACACACATACTTACCTCTAAGGGTGTCTCAGCACTACACACACACATACTTACCTCTAAGGGTGTCTCAGCACTACACACACACATACTTACCTCTAAGGGTGTCTCAGCACTACACACACACATACTTACCTCTAAGGGTGTCTCAGCACTACACACACATACTTACCTCTAAGGGTGTCTCAGCACTACACATACTTACCTCTAAGGGTGTCTCAGCACTACACTAACATACTTACCTCTAAGGGTGTCTCAGCACTACACACACATACTTACCTCTAAGGGTGTCTCAGCACTACACACACACATACTTACCTCTAAGGGTGTCTCAGCACTACACACACATACTTACCTCTAAGGGTGTCTCAGCACTACACACACACATACTTACCTCTAAGGGTGTCTCAGCACTACACACACACATACTTACCTCTAAGGGTATCTCAGCACTACACACACATACTTACCTCTAAGGGTATCTCAGCACTACACACACACATACTTACCTCTAACGGTGTCTCAGCACTACACACACACATACTTACCTCTAAGGGTATCTCAGCACTACACACACATACTTACCTCTAAGGGTGTCTCAGCACTACACACACACATACTTACCTCTAAGGGTATCTCAGCACTACACACACACATACTTACCTCTAAGGGTGTCTCAGCACTACACACACATACTTACCTCTAAGGGTATCTCAGCACTACACACACATACTTACCTCTAAGGGTGTCTCAGCACTACACACACATACTTACCTCTAAGGGTGTCTCAGCACTACACACACATACTTACCTCTAAGGGTGTCTCAGCACTACACACACATACTTACCTCTAAGGGTGTCTCAGCACTACACACACACACATACTTACCTCTAAGGGTGTCTCAGCACTACACACACACATACTTACCTCTAAGGGTGTCTCAGCACTACACACACATACTTACCTCTAAGGGTGTCTCAGCACTACACACACATACTTACCTCTAAGGGTGTCTCAGCTCTACACACACACATACTTACCTCTAAGGGTGTCTCAGCACTACACACACACATACTTACCTCTAAGGGTGTCTCAGCACTACACACACACATACTTACCTCTAAGGGTGTCTCAGCACTACACACACACATACTTACCTCTGAGGGTGTCTCAGCACTACACACACATACTTACCTCTAAGGGTGTCTCAGCACTACACACACATACTTACCTCTAAGGGTGTCTCAGCACTACACACACATACTTACCTCTAAGGGTGTCTCAGCACTACACACACACATACTTACCTCTAAGGGTGTCTCAGCACTACACACACACACACACATACTTACCTCTAAGGGTGTCTCAGCACTACACACACACATACTTACCTCTAAGGGTGTCTCAGCACTACACACACATACTTACCTCTAAGGGTGTCTCAGCACTACACACACATACTTACCTCTAGGGGTGTCTCAGCTCTACACACACACATACTTACCTCTAAGGGTGTCTCAGCACTACACACACACATACTTACCTCTAAGGGTGTCTCAGCACTACACACACATACTTACCTCTAAGGGTGTCTCAGCACTACACACACATACTTACCTCTAAGGGTGTCTCAGCACTACACACACACATACTTACCTCTAAGGGTGTCTCAGCACTACACACACATACTTACCTCTAAGGGTGTCTCAGCACTACACACACACATACTTACCTCTAAGGGTGTCTCAGCACTACACACACATACTTACCTCTAAGGGTGTCTCAGCACTACACACACATACTTACCTCTAAGGGTGTCTCAGCACTACACACACACATACTTACTTCTAAGGGTGTCTCAGCACTACACATACATACTTACCTCTAAGGGTGTCTCAGCACTACACACACACATACTTACCTCTAAGGGTGTCTCAGCACTACACACACACATACTTACCTCTAAGGGTGTCTCAGCACTACACACACACATACTTACCTCTAAGGGTGTCTCAGCACTACACACACACATACTTACCTCTAAGGGTGTCTCAGCACTACACACACACATACTTACCTCTAAGGGTGTCTCAGCACTACACATACATACTTACCTCTAAGGGTGTCTCAGCACTACACACACACATACTTACCTCTAAGGGTATCTCAGCACTACACACACACATACTTACCTCTAAGGGTGTCTCAGCACTACACACACATACTTACCTCTAAGGGTGTCTCAGCACTACACATACACATACTTACCTCTAAGGGTGTCTCAGCACTACACACACATACTTACCTCTAAGGGTGTCTCAGCACTACACACACATACTTACCTCTAAGGGTGTCTCAGCACTACACACACATACTTACCTCTAAGGGTGTCTCAGCACTACACACACACACATACTTACCTCTAAGGGTGTCTCAGCACTACACACACACATACTTACCTCTAAGGGTGTATCAGCACTACACACACACACATACTTACCTCTAAGGGTGTCTCAGCACTACACACACATACTTACCTCTAAGGGTGTCTCAGCTCTACACACACACATACTTACCTCTAAGGGTGTCTCAGCACTACACACACATACTTACCTCTAAGGGTGTCTCAGCACTACACACACACATACTTACCTCTAAGGGTGTCTCAGCACTACACACACACACATACTTACCTCTAAGGGTGTCTCAGCACTACACACACATACTTACCTCTAAGGGTGTCTCAGCTCTACACACACACATACTTACCTCTAAGGGTGTCTCAGCACTACACACACATACTTACCTCTAAGGGTGTCTTAGCACTACACACACACATACTTACCTCTAAGGGTATCTCAGCACTACACACACATACTTACCTCTAAGGGTGTCTCAGCACTACACACACATACTTACCTCTAAGGGTGTCTCAGCACTACACACACATACTTACCTCTAAGGGTGTATCAGCACTACACACACACACACACACACTTACCTCTAAGGGTGTCTCAGCACTACACACACACATACTTACCTCTAAGGGTGTCTCAGCACTACACACACATACTTACCTCTAAGGGTGTATCAGCACTACACACACACATACTTACCTCTAAGGGTGTCTCAGCACTACACACACACATACTTACCTCTAAGGGTGTCTCAGGACTACACACACATACTTACCTCTAAGGGTGTCTCAGCACTACACACACACACACATACTTACCTCTAAGGGTGTCTCAGCACTACACACACACATACTTACCTCTAAGGGTGTCTCAGCACTACACACACACATACTTACCTCTAAGGGTATCTCAGCACTACACACACACACATACTTACCTCTAAGGGTGTCTCAGCACTACACACACACATAAATACCTCTAAGGGTATCTCAGCACTACACACACATACTTACCTCTAAGGGTGTCTCAGCACTACACACACATACTTACCTCTAAGGGTGTCTCAGCACTACACACACAAACTTACCTCTAAGGGTGTCTCAGCACTACACACACATACTTACCTCTAAGGGTGTCTCAGCACTACACACACACATACTTACCTCTAAGGGTGTCTCAGCACTACACACACATACTTACCTCTAAGGGTGTCTCAGCACTACACACACACATACTTACCTCTAAGGGTGTCTCAGCACTACACACACATACTTACCTCTAAGGGTGTCTCAGCACTACACACACACATACTTACCTCTAAGGGTGTCTCAGCACTACACACACATACTTACCTCTAAGGGTATCTCAGCACTACACACACACACATACTTACCTCTAAGGGTGTCTCAGCACTACACACACACATAAATACCTCTAAGGGTGTATCAGCACTACACAAACACACATACTTACCTCTAAGGGTGTCTCAGCACTACACACACATACTTACCTCTAAGGGTGTCTCAGCTCTACACACACACATACTTACCTCTAAGGGTGTCTCAGCACTACACACACATACTTACCTCTAAGGGTGTCTCAGCACTACACACACATACTTACCTCTAAGGGTATCTCAGCACTACACACACATACTTACCTCTAAGGGTGTCTCAGCACTACACACACATACTTACCTCTAAGGGTGTCTCAGCACTACACACACACATACTTACCTCTAAGGGTGTCACAGCACTGCCCACACATACTTACCTCTAAGGGTGTCTCAGCACTACACACACATACTTACCTCTAAGGGTGACTCAGCACTACACACACATACTTACCTCTAAGGGTGTCTCAGCACTACACACACATACTTACCTCTAAGGGTGTCTCAGCACTACACACACATACTTACCTCTAAGGGTGTCTCAGCACTACACACACACATACTTACCTCTAAGGGTGTCTCAGCACTACACACACATACTTACCTCTAAGGGTGTCTCAGCACTACACACACATACTTACCTCTAAGGGTGTCTCAGCACTACACACACACACACATACTTACCTCTAAGGGTGTCTCAGCACTACACACACACATACTTACCTCTAAGGGTATCTCAGCACTACACACACACATACTTACCTCTAAGGGTGTCTCAGCACTACACACACATACTTACCTCTAAGGGTGTCTCAGCACTACACATACACATACTTACCTCTAAGGGTGTCTCAGCACTACACACACATACTTACCTCTAAGGGTGTCTCAGCACTACACACACATACTTACCTCTAAGGGTGTCTCAGCACTACACACACATACTTACCTCTAAGGGTGTCTCAGCACTACACACACACACATACTTACCTCTAAGGGTGTCTCAGCACTACACACACACATACTTACCTCTAAGGGTGTATCAGCACTACACACACACACATACTTACCTCTAAGGGTGTCTCAGCACTACACACACATACTTACCTCTAAGGGTGTCTCAGCTCTACACACACACATACTTACCTCTAAGGGTGTCTCAGCACTACACACACATACTTACCTCTAAGGGTGTCTCAGCACTACACACACACATACTTACCTCTAAGGGTGTCTCAGCACTACACACACATACTTACCTCTAAGGGTGTCTCAGCACTACACACACATACTTACCTCTAAGGGTGTCTCAGCTCTACACACACACATACTTACCTCTAAGGGTGTCTCAGCACTACACACACATACTTACCTCTAAGGGTGTCTTAGCACTACACACACACATACTTACCTCTAAGGGTATCTCAGCACTACACACACATACTTACCTCTAAGGGTGTCTCAGCACTACACACACATACTTACCTCTAAGGGTGTCTCAGCACTACACACACATACTTACCTCTAAGGGTGTATCAGCACTACACACACACACACACACACACATACTTACCTCTAAGGGTGTCTCAGCACTACACACACACACATACTTACCTCTAAGGGTGTCTCAGCACTACACACACATACTTACCTCTAAGGGTGTATCAGCACTACACACACACATACTTACCTCTAAGGGTGTCTCAGCACTACACACACACATACTTACCTCTAAGGGTGTCTCAGGACTACACACACATACTTACCTCTAAGGGTGTCTCAGCACTACACACACACACACATACTTACCTCTAAGGGTGTCTCAGCACTACACACACACATACTTACCTCTAAGGGTGTCTCAGCACTACACACACACATACTTACCTCTAAGGGTATCTCAGCACTACACACACACACATACTTACCTCTAAGGGTGTCTCAGCACTACACACACACATAAATACCTCTAAGGGTATCTCAGCACTACACACACATACTTACCTCTAAGGGTGTCTCAGCACTACACACACATACTTACCTCTAAGGGTGTCTCAGCACTACACACACAAACTTACCTCTAAGGGTGTCTCAGCACTACACACACATACTTACCTCTAAGGGTGTCTCAGCACTACACACACACATACTTACCTCTAAGGGTGTCTCAGCACTACACACACATACTTACCTCTAAGGGTGTCTCAGCACTACACACACACATACTTACCTCTAAGGGTGTCTCAGCACTACACACACATACTTACCTCTAAGGGTGTCTCAGCACTACACACACACATACTTACCTCTAAGGGTGTCTCAGCACTACACACACATACTTACCTCTAAGGGTATCTCAGCACTACACACACACATACTTACCTCTAAGGGTGTCTCAGCACTACACACACACATAAATACCTCTAAGGGTGTATCAGCACTACACAAACACACATACTTACCTCTAAGGGTGTCTCAGCACTACACACACATACTTACCTCTAAGGGTGTCTCAGCTCTACACACACACATACTTACCTCTAAGGGTGTCTCAGCACTACACACACATACTTACCTCTAAGGGTGTCTCAGCACTACACACACATACTTACCTCTAAGGGTATCTCAGCACTACACACACATACTTACCTCTAAGGGTGTCTCAGCACTACACACACATACTTACCTCTAAGGGTGTCTCAGCACTACACACACACATACTTACCTCTAAGGGTGTCACAGCACTACCCACACATACTTACCTCTAAGGGTGTCTCAGCACTACACACACATACTTACCTCTAAGGGTGTCTCAGCACTACACACACATACTTACCTCTAAGGGTGTCTCAGCACTACACACACATACTTACCTCTAAGGGTGTCTCAGCACTACACACACATACTTACCTCTAAGGGTGTCTCAGCACTACACACACACATACTTACCTCTAAGGGTGTCTCAGCACTACACACACATACTTACCTCTAAGGGTGTCTCAGCACTACACACACATACTTACCTCTAAGGGTGTCTCAGCACTACACACACACACACATACTTACCTCTAAGGGTGTCTCAGCACTACACACACATACTTACCTCTAAGGGTGTCTCAGCACTACACACACATACTTACCTCTAAGGGTGTCTCAGCACTACACACACATACTTACCTCTAAGGGTGTCTCAGCACTACACACACACACATACTTACCTCTAAGGGTGTCTCAGCACTACACACACACATACTTACCTCTAAGGGTGTCTCAGCACTACACACACATACTTACCTCTAAGGGTGTCTCAGCACTACACACACACATACTTACCTCTAAGGGTGTCTCAGCACTACACACACATACTTACCTCTAAGGGTATCTCAGCACTACACACACACACACATACTTACCTCTAAGGGTGTCTCAGCACTACACACACACATACTTACCTCTAAGGGTGTCTCAGCACTACACACACATACTTACCTCTAAGGGTGTCTCAGCACTACACACACATACTTACCTCTAAGGGTGTCTCAGCACTACACACACACACACATACTTACCTCTAAGGGTGTCTCAGCACTACACACACATACTTACCTCTAAGGGTATCTCAGCACTACACACACATACTTACCTCTAAGGGTGTCTCAGCACTACACACACATACTTACCTCTAAGGGTGTCTCAGCACTACACACACATACTTACCTCTAAGGGTGTCTCAGCACTACACACACATACTTACCTCTAAGGGTGTCTCAGCACTACACACACATACTTACCTCTAAGGGTGTCTCAGCACTACACACACATACTTACCTCTAAGGGTGTCTCAGCACTACACACACATACTTACCTCTAAGGGTGTCTCAGCACTACACACACATACTTACCTCTAAGGGTGTCTCAGCACTACACACACATACTTACCTCTAAGGGTGTCTCAGCACTACACACACATACTTACCTCTAAGGGTGTCTCAGCACTACACACACACATACTTACCTCTAAGGGTGTCTCAGCACTACACACACATACTTACCTCTAAGGGTGTCTCAGCACTACACACACATACTTACCTCTAAGGGTGTCTCAGCACTACACACACACACACATACTTACCTCTAAGGGTGTCTCAGCACTACACACACACATACTTACCTCTAAGGGTGTCTCAGCACTACACACACACATACTTACCTCTAAGGGTGTCTCAGCACTACACACACATACTTACCTCTAAGGGTATCTCAGCACTACACACACACACACATACTTACCTCTAAGGGTGTCTCAGCACTACACACACACATACTTACCTCTAAGGGTGTCTCAGCACTACACACACATACTTACCTCTAAGGGTGTCTCAGCACTACACACACATACTTACCTCTAAGGGTGTCTCAGCACTACACACACACACACATACTTACCTCTAAGGGTGTCTCAGCACTACACACACATACTTACCTCTAAGGGTGTCTCAGCACTACACACACATACTTACCTCTAAGGGTGTCTCAGCACTACACACAACATACTTACCTCTAAGGGTGTCTCAGCACTACACACACATACTTACCTCTAAGGGTGTCTCAGCACTACACACACATACTTACCTCTAAGGGTATCTCAGCACTACACACACACACACAATACTTACCTCTAAGGGTGTCTCAGCACTACACACACACATACTTACCTCTAAGGGTGTCTCAGCACTACACACACATACTTACCTCTAAGGGTGTATCAGCACTACACACACACACACACACACACACATACTTACCTCTAAGGGTGTCTCAGCACTACACACACACATACTTACCTCTAAGGGTGTCTCAGCACTACACACACATACTTACCTCTAAGGGTGTATCAGCACTACACACACACATACTTACCTCTAAGGGTGTCTCAGCACTACACACACACATACTTACCTCTAAGGGTGTCTCAGGACTACACACACATACTTACCTCTAAGGGTGTCTCAGCACTACACACACACACACATACTTACCTCTAAGGGTGTCTCAGCACTACACACACACACACATACTTACCTCTAAGGGTGTCTCAGCACTACACAACACACATACTTACCTCTAAGGGTGTCTCAGCACTACACACACACATACTTACCTCTAAGGGTATCTCAGCACTACACACACACACATACTTACCTCTAAGGGTGTCTCAGCACTACACACACACATAAATACCTCTAAGGGTATCTCAGCACTACACACACATACTTACCTCTAAGGGTGTCTCAGCACTACACACACATACTTACCTCTAAGGGTGTCTCAGCACTACACACACAAACTTACCTCTAAGGGTGTCTCAGCACTACACACACATACTTACCTCTAAGGGTGTCTCAGC